>OZ010581.1:39811856-39911856 GCA_963932145.1 Acanthosepion lycidas | reverse complement strand
TCTTTTGGCAAAACATTGTATCATGCAAATCTGTCGGTACCTAACTCTCCTGGTTCGATACTTTGCAACTTCTGGCTTTTTTCAGAGCCAAAATCGACGTTGAACAGGACAGGATTAAGGAGAATTCAGTGAGTCAGTTAAAACGATCCCCAAAGAGGTCTGTGGGCTGTTTCGAAAATTAGAAGGGACGCCGGTGTAAGTGGGTGAAGTTCCAAGGAGAGTACCACTTTGAAGCGACTAAAACTCCATTGCCCTAAATAGGGCATTATTTCCGTAATATTTAATGGTTGGATTCTTACCTCATGTTTGTATATTCTTGTTTGTTTTTGATATTATTAATTAATTTGAATGGCAAAATCTTGGACTCGCGTAGAAAATACCATTTGAAATTGTTTTATTTAAAATGTTTGAATGAAAAACGAAATGTGTTCAGTTTTGAAACGAAACTTAAAATCAAACCAGTTCTTTAATTCAACAAAAAGAACAGACTAATTTGTTTATTCGTTATGGCATTGTTTTAATTGAATGTCTGTCCGTCCATTAGATGTATGTGCATCTCACTCAAGGCCGTTTCTCTTGTGTTGATTAATTTGCCAGTCGTTTTGTCATGTCTTACCTCCAAACCACTTTCCACTTGGTTATTTGCTGCTTATAAATTTTATTTACTTATTATTATTATTATTATTATTATTATTATTATTATTATTATTATTATTATTGAGAAGGAAACCGGTTGCGTGTTTACATGTTTATTGTTGGTCGAGAAAATAAAATGCGTAAAAATATATGTTGTTTTCAAAACGCTGTAGTGTAACAGTTTAAAAAAAAAGATTAACCTCTTTATTCACGAATTGCTAAATTTTCCGCTTTCCATTTATGAAAAATTATATGAGTTCTTTTGAAATTAATCTGTATTTAAGTTATGTAATGAAAGCCCAATTGTTCCGAATGCGGGCCAAGGCCTTTTTAACGTGTAAGTTCCACGCATACGCGAGACCAGAGTCCAAAAATAGTTCAATTTCTTTTTTCTTTTAGATGTCAATATATTTAATCTGTATTTAAGACAAAAATATTCTTATACTTATTTTAGTTGTTACTTTTCAAAAGTAAAAAATGACGATACAAGAGCAATAAAATTTGATTCAAGCATTATGGTAAAATTATGAGGTAAATGTAAAACATGGCGTTGTTTGTGAACTCTCAAGTTTTTCACTTGTTGATGATGCCATCCATCAGTGGCGTAGCTAGGGGGGGAGATGGGGCGGACCACCCCGGGTGCCAGCACAGGAGGGGTGACACAATGTCACCCCAACAAAAGTTTTCAATCCGGCTAAGGTGCCAAAAATAGTGTGAAAACAGTGGTGGAGACACAGGGTTTCGCTGGCGGGCATATGACCCCCCAGAAATAATTTATGACCCCCCAGTTTTGCCCTCCCGTCAGAAATTTTCTAATAAATTGTCGGGAAATTTGTGAGTAGGAAAAATAGCAATGTTTTCAGCTTTCATGTGTTTCAGTTGCTACAATCTTGGTTACTAACAAGAGACATTGTTGTAACATTTTACCGGATGATATGGTGTTTTAACTCTGCATCATTAATAACAACAAAGCGAAATACGAAGCCAAAAGTGCAACAATTTCAGTCTTGCCTGTGTATCAATTCGCTGAGATACAATTTTCCATTGAATGAGCGATATACTTTTGAATATATCTACTAGTGTTGCGACGATTAATCGGAATCGGAATCGAGAATCAGAAAAATCGGAACTTTTGAGGGTATCGGAAACGGTATCGGAATCGGAAAAATTTGTGCCTATTTTCCGATTCCAAAAAAGATTCTTTTAAATTTTTAACTTAATTTTCCATTATTGGTACTAATGATAAATATTTGTTGTTTTTAAATTATCACTAGAACTAAAATCATAATAACATCGAAATACGATGTAAATTTATTTTACTTGTATAAAGAAAAACAAAAAAATAAACTTTGCATAAATTCTCTAGGTAACCTTTAAAAGAATGCAGTTGATTTACAATGTTCCGAAAAATACTTAAAAATTAAATAGAACATTTTTGTCAAGAAAAATACTTTCAAACATCATTGATAATTAAATGGTACCCAGAAAATGATGAAACGGAAAATTGGACACCGGAAAATTAGCAACAGAAAATTACGTCAACCATGAGCCAGTCGATACTGTCGGATCTGGCTGTGCTGACCATTGAAAACGAGCTTACAAGACAAACAGATTTTGACGATGTCATTGACCAGTTTGCCACAATGAAAACAAGAAAACATTCATTCTAAGACCATAGTATCGAATGTCATTCTTTTGTGTATTGCCGTGTTTTGTATTTAGTTGTTCTGAAAGTGAACAGTTGCATTTTAAAAATCTTTTGATTTGAACTGATTATTTTGTGGTATTGGATTTTGTCTTGGATCATACATGTAAACAGTAACGTACCGGTCAGTAGAGTAAAGTAGAGGTAGAGCATGTATGAAAATTTAGCTACAGCTAACCATTCAGCATGGGGTGAATCGGGGTCATTGGGGTGACATTTGAGCGGGCCGCCCCGGGTGACGTTTACTCTTAGCTACGCCAAGAAGTTTATAATATATTTAATCAATAGTTTTTTGTTTTGTTTTTTTAAGATAAAATCACTTTTTCTGTATTTTGTTGCTTTTTTCCGATATTTGCTTTTTGAAAATTCTGTTTTGTTATTAAATCATCTATTGAAACTATTTAGCTTTTCAGTTTTCTATATATCTGCGTTTATCAAAATTAATTTCAGTTGGATGCAACATACTGAAAATTATTTTTGATATATTTTTCAAAATCAAAAGATTTATTATGAGGTTGATGCAAAAGTTTTTCGCGTTTCTTTTTTTTGGGGGGGTTTTTGATTATTTTTGTTTTTATTAAAAAAGATTCATCGCTTCATTATTCAGCCATCAAATTATTTTCTCTGGTTGTCTATTATTTTTGAAGACATTTAAATATATTATAAAATATATCTAAATGTTTTCAAAAATAATAGATAATAATTTCTATCACAAAAGAACGATTCCGAAATTTGATCTGAAGAATTTTTCAACGAAATTTTTAAAATCTTGAACTTATTTAAGTACCGCAAAAATGGGGGCGTTTTTTTCTGAAATGTAAGCAAAAAAAGAAGCTACCCTCTGTTTTTAAAAATTTACCAAAAATCAGGGAATTATCTGATTTAAATAAAATTTTCAACAAGTAGTTATTAATGAACGTATTGTATATTGAATAGGTTATTTTATTAGTACATTTAGAAGAAATATTTTGGTGCGAAGGAATACTTTTAAAATTGTGGGTGTGGGCGATATTTCTTTATAGTTTTATAAAGAATATTCCATGAGGATATAACTTCAGTAAAAAAAAAAAAAGTGATATCACATCAGAGAATTTTTTAAATTTGTACTGAAATCTTGCAAAAATAATTTAATGAAAGTCAAAATATGATTTTTGTTGAAAATTGGTGCTTGCATAATTTAATTAAACATTATTTTCTTTCAGGGAAAAATTCTACGATCAATATTTTTTTTAAAGATTTACTTATATTTGTCAGTATGATGGAATCCTTTTAATTACTGATAACAAATTATTAAATAAAGATGATTTTGAAGAATCGAAAAAATATTTAATGCCATTTTCACATTGAAAATATTTTTAAAGTATTTTTTCTTTTTGCAACGGTTAAATTATTTTTTGTGCGGAACTTCAAATTAGGAATGATTCCACAATTCTGAATCACATCCCTATTGGCTATATAAGTTTAGAATAATTATGTTTAATATCTGGAAAAGTCAAGAATATTTTATGACATTGGTAACTAAAAGAAAGCAATATGAAGGCAATGAATAAACTGTTTCAATTCAATAAGTCTTCATCAGTTTGCTTTTTTTCTTTCATAGCAGCACTTTCTTTTGTTTAATAGATTTTCTTAAAATAATTCAAAAAACTTTATTTGGTGCAGTTAAATAAATAAAAAAAAAACAGAATAAATATCAAATAGTTAAAAAAAGAGGAAGAAATAGATGCAATGGATAAAAATATTGCTTTATTTTATTATTAAAAAAATGATATTCTTAATAATATAAAAAATATTCTACTAAGTTTCATAAAGAAATAATTTCTAATTATAGAATCAAATATATATTCTTACTTTTATAGAATGTTAAAAATGATTATTTTAATACATAAACGAAATCAGTTTCAGTATTTTGGCAATTTTAAGCTTTCATATTTAATTGAATTTGATGCAGTTTTTTTTTTGTTTTTTTTTTTTGGTAAAAATGGTTGTTACAAGAATAACTTCTATTGCTTGATTTATGAACTTGTTAACAGTTTGAATTTACTTGTTTAAAGATCTTGAAGCGCACAGTAAGTAATATTTTTTTCAAATTTCTGTTGATTAATCCTTAATTTTACTATCTAGGAGAGATATTTGATTTTTAAGAGATTTTTTAAAAAAATGCCTCAGTTTTTCTCTCGTTATTTTTCAGTTAAAATGGCCGATCAAAGATAAATTTGACGTTTTAAAAATACCTTAAACTAAAGCCTTATTGAAATGCGTATTTCCTATGGATTATCTTTAGGCTATAATCTTTCAAGTGGATCCAAACTTTTACCTAAAATTGTGATATTTCAATTATTTTAAAATTTAAATGCATTTTTAAGTTTTTTTTTAGCTTAAATGTTGGTGGTACCTAGACAAGGAGTGTCGCATGGAACAAAATAAGGAACAGACTGAAGATGACAAATCTGGTGAATACTTCAAGGGAAGACATGTTAAATACCTCATACGAATTTCTTTAGGAATTAAATCGAACGTTTATCAATTCATTAGTGTTTGCGTGTGCTGATGCTTTACTTTTAGGCAACTCACGAGTGAAGATATTACGCGCTTGCGCTAACCTGGTATGAAGAAAAAGTAATGCCCGCATATATGTTTATATATGGATTCAATAAACGAAACATACAAAGTTTTCCTCCATATTTTTTTTATTTTGATTTCGTTTCTACCCATAAATTTTTTAATTTTCGTTGTACACAGTAACCAATTTTTTTAAACTCTCATCTGGGAAAATAATCAACACTAAATTACTACGCCCGAAACAAGGTAGATCAGATTTCCGGAGTAATTTATGCGTCTCAACTTCAGAAGTCTGCAATACTTGTCTCCCATATTTGAATAAAATGCGGAACAGGAGTATTGCATAAATACGTGCTCATTAGAATATTTTGATCCGAACACAAGAGCTTTTAAAACTAAAAATATGAAGCTGCTGTGATTATTAATGCTGATTTTAATATTTAAAACACTAAGAAATATTGGCAAACCATTTTATAAAGAAATAAATGTGAAAAGAAATCTTTTTATTCAAAAAATAAGATTTCTTCATCAGTCAGTACTTGGCTGACTATAGATAATCTGTTGGCAGGTTTTTTACGCATTTTGCAAATGAACTCTATTAGATAAATTTTCTACCTCATAGTCCATTGCATTTGAAGATTAAATTATAAAGTTTGTTGTGATATTTTGTTTAACAAAAATGGTTAACCATGTGTTGCATTTGGCTGTTCTAGTGGATATGTTATTAACAGTGAAAAAGTATCGGTATTTTCTTTTCCTCTTGGAAAATCCAACTTCGTAGAAAATTGGATAAAATTCGTTAATCGTATTGATTTTTTACGAAAAATTCAGTTGTCTGTATAAAACATTTTGATGAGAAATTTATTCTGAAAGAAAAACGAAACAAACTGAATTGGGATTTACATCCAATAGCTACAATATAATCAGAAAGAAAATACGAAAACCGTCTTTTGCTGAATACAAGGGAATTCAGAAAAACTCAAAAAAAAAAAAAAAAAGAAAGAAAAAAACACTGGTTTATGCAAGGACATAATGCTAAACTCACAAGATTTAACATGTTGGAAAATTTTCCAAACTACATACAAAACATATTGGAAGAACAACCCTATTCAGTTCTAAAAAAATTACAAAAAAAGAGAAAATTACCAACCAAGCGGTCGTCCTTCATTTTCTGCGGAACTAATACGTTATGCCGTACTGCTGCGCTATACGTCTCAACAAGCCTAGAAATTTCTTCTGGAGAAATTTCCATTACCATCTTTTTCTTTATCAGAGAAAATTTTAAAAAATAATCAAATATTTTCAATGTGAAATGTGTCCCCTGATCCTGTTAGGCAATGATGGTGATAATGCTACAGAAAAGCAGTACTTTGACTTACTTTCTCGAGGAGGTCTTACGGTTCCATCTAGCCAAATGGCAGATTTCATTTGTACTTGCTTTTCTATACTTGACTATGCAAATAAATATGTTTGTACTTGTGAACAAATAGGCCTGTTAGAAATTAGCCTGAAATGTGATATGTGTGGCCATATATATTAGTGGGCCGTGGTCGTATGTTGAAGAACTTTCCATCCCAGATGCATGATCGCTAACTGCGTCATAAAGGATTTGTGAAACTGACCTTGTTCAAATTGTTGATCACGCTAGATAACATGCTACGGTCTGCTCAGCATAGTTGCATAGCTGCGGTGGGTGTTGAGCGAACACTAAATGTGCCTGAGCGAGCGTCTGCAATAGGGATTGGCTAGCCGTCCTAGTAGACGGGTACCCTCGAATACGAGTGGCCAGCTATTATGTACTTTTCGATACATGACTGACGATGCAGATTTTTCCCGCAGTAGGTTGTCATTTCTTTCTGCGGTAGACCAGTTGCCATCCAAGGTGTGACCTGCAACCCGGTCTGTCCTGCTATTTTGTCCATAGCCGGGAGAGGAGGATTCATACATTTCCCAAGGTTATTAGCACGTAAGTGAATGTAATGGATTTGACTGAGATTCGAACTCGGCTCTCCGAATTCCTCAATCCGAGCCGCTATCCATTACTCCACCATATCGTCTAAAAGCGATAAACCCGAGAATAGGGTTGTGAAGCATAGTCATCCTCATCAGATGTTGCTTCGACTTCAATTTTCTCGTCTTCAGCATGGCTGCTCGTTACCGGGCATGCTCATTTGCTCAGGATAATTTGTGTTTTTCCAACATCCACAGAGACAACCTGTGTTTTATACTACAGTTATGCTGAGCGGAGCTTAGATACAGTTCAAGTATGTGTCTCATCAGGGACACGCGCAGTTCTGAATTCAGAGTTGACCTTCTCTTATACTGGTTGCCAACTAAAGCTAGCGAGTCCAGCCTGTCCTGCTATTTAACCCATGGCTGAGGGAGAAGAGATGGGTTCATATATTTCCCAATGGTATTTGTGGGAAAGTGAATGTAGAATTCGAATTCGGCTTGCCAATTTTTCGTTCCGACCCTCTCATCATTACTCCCCACCTGTGCAACCTAGAAGGCAGTATCTCACGAATTTGTGTAGACTGATATTTTTGTTCAGATTACACCCTACCAAAGGGCGTAACTTCAAAAACCTTTTTCATATAATTGGTTTTTATTATACTCAGAAGTCGTCAAATAATAACTGGCAACAAAATTATTTACTTGATATTTTTTAATCCGTTGTACCTTGAGACAACATGGCCATTTGTCGATACATTATTTCCGGATATTTTCGGTAAATGTAACTATTCCAAAACAGCGAAGAGCAGCAAATGGTAAGCACAAAGCTTCTCATATGAACAAACTTATTCTATTTACATGTAAGGCTGTGTAATTATTTTCGGTGTTTAGAGAGTAGAGCGTTGTATCGGTAAACAGGTCCCATTGGCTCAATCGGTTAATGGTAAGCTTGTCTAAGAAATGTCATGGTTCTAATCAAGAGAAAGAAAAATTGAGAGTAGAAATTATGGTTTAAGAGACTCGAGGCGACGGAGATGTGGTTATACAGAAGTATGATAAGGATATCATGGACCGAGCGTGTGAACAATGATGAGATCTTAGAGAGGATGCAAACAAAGAGGGGGCTTATACTTAACATCAGGAAGAGGCAGCTGAAGTTTCTGGGACACATAATGAGGAAGGAGGACTTGTAGAATCTGATACTCACGAGTCGAATAGAGGGAAAGAGAGACAAAGGAAAACAACGCATGACATACGTAGCGGGCTTAAGCAAGTAGATGATAAAAAACGTAGTCTGGGGGAAGTAGAAGAGGGAAGGAACTTGTTGAGAGATGCAAGGGATAGAGGGAGGTGGAGAGTCATGATCGCCTACGTCCTGAAAGGACCTGGCACATAAAAAGAAAGAAAGAAAATGAAATATTTCACTCGGATTCAAGCGGGCAGATTCATTTACTATATCCCAAGCGAGAACATATTCTGCGAATTGGAAATGGCGATTCTTGGGTTTCCCCAAATTGAGGACTGCGAGCTGGAGTTTCTTTCTATATCTGAGAAATATATATTCCCAAAGGAAAACGGCGTCATGGACTTGTAAGCTGCAACACTAGAAGGCTCGTGTATAAGCCCTGGCAGGACGGTCAACTCGTATCTTGACTCCAAGAAGGTTCCTGATTGACTGCCTCATTCGTCACTGTATCGAGTGACGTCAGTAAATGGCCGTCACGTGGCGATCTCAACCAGGAGATAATCGCCTTTTGTATCCCAACAAATCAGTTAGATTTTATCACCTTAAACGTTATTTTGAGTAGATACTCATATTTGAGTAGACGCGCTGTTTATTTATTAAACAGTATATTTATTTATTTTCGTCTACCTGCCTGAATATTCGAGAAATCTTATTGAAGAAAAATATGCTCTCTCCGAGAGGATTCAAACCTGCGTCCCCCACCCCTGGTAGAGGGAACCGTCGTTAGATCCAACGTACTTTAGATCGACTAAGATTTCTCGAATATTCAGGCTAGTAGAGGAAAATAAATTTACTGTTTGATAAATAAACGGAGCGTTTACTCAAATATGAATATCCAATAAAATAACGTTTAAAATGATAAAATCTGTCATTCATTGCTTCTTTAGAAATGGCTTTGTTTGCATTTGGATACGAATCTGAGCAGATATAAAATTTCGAGAATCTATGATGAGAAAAATTTCGCTTAAATGCACTATCATCCTTGCTTGATCGGCAAAGGTTCTTCGTGGCTGAGTCGTTCTAAAGCACATCGAAGGATTGTTCCCTTTGCCAGAGAGCGTATATTTTTCTTTAATAACATTTCTCGAATATTCAGGCAGGTAGGTGAAAATAAATAAATCTATTGTTTAATGACTAAACAGAGCGTATACTCAAATATATCCACTAAAAATAACGATTAAATTGATAAAATTCGATGTTATATTAATTGTTATGAACTAAAACTTATAACTAAACCAGTCAGAAAAACCGGAAGTGCTCCAACGGAACCTCGGGCTGCTAGCCAGGTGACAACGTCAGGGAAAACGGGCACACAAAGACAATGGAGCTGCAACAACTCGTGCCAGCAAGGTTAAATATGGGATAAAAAGCGGAGTACCAGACACACGATATAATGTCAGGCTCAGAGCAAAGAAAGTTAGTTCAAGTGAATCTTTACGCTACTAGGGCATAGAGGCCGAAAGCTTAACTTTTGAAAGTGAAGAGGTACCTGGGCTAGGAAATGGATCAACATATTTGAATGAAGAAGCAGACAAGTCTTATCAAGACTGTGCCAAATAGTTAGACAACGGTCTGTTAAGTCAATGCTAGAAAAGGAGGGATGTTGTGACTACACAAGTGATCCTGATGCCATTATGTGAGGCACTCCTAGAAGTGGGTCCCGCCATATTGGTTGACTACTGATATAAACAGGGTGGACTTATGTGTAAGGGGGAGTTCAGTAGACGTGTGGTCTCGAAATTTACTACATAATTAATTTTAGATTCTAAAAATACGGAATTTATTGACTTAAAATTAAAATTTTTAATTCATTTTAAACCAAGTGTTCCGGACGAACTGAGCTTGATAGCATTGTCTATGATCAAAATAAACTCAAAATGGTCTCAAATTCTAATTCCCTTGACGAACTTATTGAGGAGCCAACAAAAAAAGAATGCAAAAATTACCTTAACTGGTGATACTTTGACAGCATTTACAAACGCAAAGGAAGCCCTTGCGAATTTTACCAAGTTATCATACATCTCTAGTGACGAAAAGACTGTATTAACCCTGACTACAGACGCTTCAGCAGACTCTATAGGAGCTGTTTTACATCAAGAATATGGTGATTTTAAAAGACCACTTTCCTTCTTTTCAATCAAATTAAATTCCGCACAACGGAAATACAGTACTTTCTCCCGCGAATTACTCGCGATCTATTTATCAATCCGTCATTTCCGACACCTGTTAGATGGTCGGAATTTCGTAGTCTACACAGACCACAAGCCACTAATCTCCGCTTTGCATTCTAGAACGGACAGATACAACCCACGAGATATAAGGCAGCTAGATTACATATCTCAATATACGTCCGATATCCATCACATTCACGGAGAAGATAATACTGTTGCAGATACCTTGTCTAGACCAACTTTCGTTCACAATGCTTGGACGTGGAGTGTTTAGCCAGGGAACAAAAGAACGATGTAACACTTGAGAAAGTAAAGCAGGACACGTCACTACGAATTGAGCAGCGACCTCTTCCTTTCAGCGCAACACACTTGTATTGTGATGTCAGTACCAGTCATGCACGACCCTACGTCCCACCTTCAATACGCAAACAGATATTTGAACATTTTCACTCCTTTTCTCACCCTGGACGCAAAGCTACTACAAAACTGATAGCGGAGCGATTCGTTTGGCCAAATATGTCCGCCAACATTAAACACTGGACACAATGTTGTACTAAGTGCCAAAAAACTAAAGTCCAGCGGCACACGAAATCACCTTCGGGACATTTCGCAGCACCAGATGGTCGTTTCAAACGCATACACGTCGACTTAGTCGGTCCTCTAACTGAAGTCGATGGTTGTCAGTATCTATTAACCATTATCGATCGTTTTACACGTTGGCCAGTGGTTGTCCCACTCAAATCGATCACAGCAGATGTAATTTCTCAAGCGATTCTACGCGAGTGGATTTCTATATTTGGATGCCCTTCTGTCATCACCACTGACCGAGGCACTCAGTTTCAATCTGTTCTTTTTACAGAATTCACAAACTTGCTAGGTGTCAAACATGTGTCGACTACTGCCTATCATCCATGCGCCAACGGATTAGTCGAACGATTTCATAGGCAGCTTAAGGTTGCACATACAGCTACTGAAGACTCTCAAACATGGATTGAAAGATTACCACTGGTAATGCTTTCACTCCGTAACGTAGTAAAAGAAGATCTACATTGTACCACAGCCGAACTAGTTTTCGGGAGTTCGCTTACACTCCCTGGTCAATTCATTGAAAAAGATATCCTGACTCGGGCAACAACGTATTTTATTCAGGACTTGAAGCAACGCATTTCCGATCTTTCGTTTACTCCTACTCGCACACAAGACAAGGAGATTTTTATTCCAAAAACTTTGGAAAATTGTGAATACATATTTGTCCGCAGAGACGCAGTAAAAAAACCCACTTACGCCAGCATATTCTGACCCATACAGAGTAGTCTCCCGTTGCCCAAAATATTTCACAGTTCTTGTCAATAACAGAGAAACGAAAGTCAGTATTGACAGATTGAAGCCAGCATTTCTGGATGTACCGACACAACCTTTCTCCAGTTCAACTCAAAATCTTACCCCTCAACAGACACAAACACAGCCCAAGGAAGTTACTACAAGAGCTGGGAGGCACGCTCATTGGCCTACCAAGTTAAAAAAATATTATACATATTAGAAAAAAATCTTTTGGAATATTTTACAATCTGCCAGAGGATATTATAAGCTCAACCAAATTTAGACACATGTTCATTTCAGCCACAAGGACAGTACCTTTTTACATATTAAAAGTTTTAATTTCCTGCAACTTTTAATCTCGCGGGGGTATTGTGGAATATTCCACAACACAACCAGCCTTACCGCTTTTTAGGAAATGCACTCTTCCTATCTGATAAGCAAAATTCTACTTTCATACAATATAACAAGTATTCATTGGTCATTCACCGCCAATCTGGCTTGCTGATTGGTCAGTTCCGACCAATCAAACCGCCTGCACGCGACCAATCTGTTTTTCCGCTCATGTGCTGGGAGCCACTTGACCAGTATAAAAGCAAAAACACGTGTGAACTTTTTAGAGAAAGGATTAGTAATTTTCATTCATCTCTCTCGTAACCTTCGCCAACTTCCGTCTTAGTCATTTCTGACAAGACGTTTTTAAGACAATTACCAACATTCATGAACTCTGAAATCACTCCTGAACTTTTATCAACTTTAGAAATCACAATTCCAAACTTTATTCTTCTGAATTACAAGTTCAATATTACAGTAAAAGGTAAATTACTTCTTAAGAACTTTCTGTTTAAAAGACACTTAATATTAACAACTTTAATATCAACATTAACGAACGATTACAAGAAAGACATTCTGAAATCTAAAACATCATACATATTTGCCAACATAACATATACCAAATATTCTGCTTGTACATTGTTTTGAATGTTTTATTAGTTTCTAATTAAATATGTCTTGTTCGTAATATGAACTCTGGTACAAATATTTCCAAATCAAAGGGACACTACTCTGTCCTACCTTTTCTTTGCATGTTGTACATCAACCTAAATAAATCTAATTGTTACGTTTTAAAACAATTCAGTTGAATTTTGTATTTTATTTTGATGTTAGTGGAAATAGTTAATTGACACGCAACTTATTCTCAACAAATATTACCACATAATTAACCCATCCACTACAAAAGTAACACAAAAGTCACAAATAATGAAATTCAACATTTAAAAGCACTGAACTTTCAAAAGTTGGCCTATCTGTCCGTTCTGTTATAAACAATAAATAAAATGGTTGGTAAGTTTTATCACTTTTTTGCACTTGTAAATATTCTATTCCCAAAAGTCAGTTTTATTTTCAGCGATCTTAAACTCGTCTTACAGTGTACAATATTTTAATGACATCTAACCACAGTGAAGAAGAATTTACTAAAAGCAAACGTTACTTATATTAAAAATTAAAGGAACATAAATGAATTTATGAGTTACATTTCCTGAGTTTTAAATAAGACAAATGGATTGCAACGAAATAATCTGTTTTGGGCTTGTGGTTTATCGCCACATAACTTCGCCAGTTTCTCCTAGAAGTCGTTAGGTGGCGCTGTCAAACTATAAACCACTTAGTGATTGCACTTTTTGCGTATCACCGGCACAATTCCAAACCTTTTAATGTCTCCATTCTTTTACATGCATACTAGTGTATTTTCTCTCCCTTGTTATTCAGTTATATAAAAACGTGAAAATATGCCTTTGTTGAAATTTTGTTTCCATTTCAATTCGCCTCTACTAATATTGGCGACTCGTCGTTTACATGCGTGCCAAAAATTCGTTTGACGCGGCTTGTTGCAGGAACGCGTATCGGTGCACCAGTGTTGCAGGAGGTGCATGTTCAAGTCGCGTTTTGGTCGTTAAATTGTTGCAGCATTAATTCTAGTTTAACTAAAAGCAGCGGCAACAATATTTTGCACATGTAAATCACAGGTGTAAGGAAATGGAAGACAATTTCAATACGATGTAAATTATTTTTTTAACTTTTTTTATATAACTGATTAAAAAGAGAGAAAATATTATGAATAAATATTATGCCAAAGAAGAAAGACTTAAGTTAGGAATTATGTGGGTGATACACGCGTGCGCGCGTGTATATGTGTGTGTGTGCGTGAAAAATCGGTTGCAAAAGGGAAATATATCCCCATGCTCCGGGTGGTTTTGGTTGGCATTGTCTCTTCTCCCGCATACTAAAAGGAAAAGAGAGACAAGAGAACGATGAAAGGAATTGTCCATAATTTTATGTATGTGACAGCTTCCTCTAACGAATTCTTGTCGAAACTGACGAAGTTATGTCTGGATAACGCACGCGCTTAAAAATATAACAAAAATACAATTTCTACAATACCCTTTGGGAAAGATTATCAGACCATAGTAGATATAGCAAATTGAGCTAAAGCCTTGTGCGACTAAATTTTGAAATAATTTTTTTTTTTTCATTAGTAATCAAAGTTATTCAAGTTTATTTTAAAAGTATTCAAAAATGTCGCAAGTAGCGAAATTTAATATTTAGTAGAGCTGGGCTTTCAAAAGTAGTCTAGTTTGGCAACGTTGTCTAGATTTATTGCATATAAAATACAATTGTGGCACAAAGCCGAAAATGGGTGGGGTTAGCGGGGTTCACTCATTACAATTTGCACATCCACCAAAAGAGCTTATCCATCATCATTCAATCCTCAAAATACAACAATACTATATACTCTCAGGAGACTTACAAAAACACTGCATAACATAAAAATTAACGGCAACGTTGTCTAGAACACGTAATAATCAGTGATGTCAATATTAATAATTATTTACCCGCTGCCCGACGCAGCAAGATGTGGCACAAAGCCGAGTTTAACGTGGGGTATCCGAGACCGTAGGCTCAGGCAAATATTCCCTATAAACGACGTAAAAACGGAGTCAGTTTCCCGAGACGAGACTCTAACCTTCGGCAGAGCCTTGTCGTTTATATCAATATCGATGTCAATATTAATAAAATTAATCACAAAAGATTTGTGACAATGAAATATTTACATCAGAAAACATCGGCTAAACTAAGCAATTACTTAAAAAATATTTAGCCATTTACTTATATTGCTTACCAAAATGAATCTCTTTGGGGGGAAAAAATCATTTTATACTAACTATGAGAGATTGCTGAAAAGTTCCAAGAAGGAAGCTTTTTTTTTTTAAAAAAAAAAAGATGGTATTGATTTGGGAAACATTCTCGGCTCGGCCGAAAATTTTTCTGTACCACACCGTATTTATAACGTTAAAATACAGTTTAAACCTTATACAACTGAATAACAAAAAGTGATCAAAGGCCAAAAAGGTTTTAGTTTCTTTTGGTGGGTTTAGTTTTTCACTCGATCACTTATGAAACGGTAAAAGGTTATTTTTTAGCTATTGTAACAGCGTTACCAGGTGTTGAAGAGGGATATACAGTGATAGGATGCGGTTGCATGAGATGTTTTCTTAAACAAGAGATAAGAATGACATTATAAACAATATTCTATATATGACAACATTTTAATTTTTAAAATAAAACTCAACTAGAAATATGTAAAGATAATTAAACGGAAGTGTATATATTGAAATGTTCTCAATCATAGGTATGGTGTGTGTAAAATCCCATTGAAGATTTTGAGAAATTTTATGCTGGGGAAAATTTTATTTTTGGTTTGGTAGTTAGCATTTTTTAAAAATCGTTTCATCCCAAACAAGGCGATAATTCCACTAAGCGGCCATGGGTTTACTGAGAGTGAAAGAGAATACTTTAACGAGGAGAAAGGAGAATAAAAATAAAACAGAATTCAGGAAGACACAAGATGGCGCTTGGCGTTACATTTAATTTTTTGATGATCGCATATAGCAGGGAAGCAAGAAACCGAAATAAAGTTCCACAAGCGAGAATTGCGAGAAAAGAAGCTATTAGAATAGAACCTACGGTTGCATCTAGCTATTTTAGCGTTAAAAGGATGAGACCTAGTTGCCAATCTAGCGGTGAGAAAGTGACTGAAGCCAAGATGCAAGGTCAGGACCGATAACATTACAGACCATTCTTTGGATTTTGTCGAGAATTTCGAGATATATAACAAGAGCGCCAGATCAGATATGGCAGCAGTATTTAATGCACGAACGAATGAGATTTATAAATATTCAACATGGTTTCCTTCGAGAAAAAATGTTTCACCCCAAGCAAGGCAATAAAGCCACGAGTATACAAGGGGTTACCGAGTGTTAGAGAATATGAGAAAAACTACTATTAAGGAGAGAAGAAAATCCTCAGAGAAGCTACGTTACGGTGGTGGGAAAGGGATTGAAGCCGAGATGACAGGTCAGATTGCAGATTGTTCTTTGGGTTTTATCAAGAATCTATAAATATATAGCAGGGGCATCAGACTAAATATGGCAGCAATATTCAAAGCAAGGACGAATAATATACTTATAAGTATGTAAGATAGATTCTGTCGAGAAAAATTGTCTAGCACGAAATAGTGAACCAACTTTCTTAGCTGCAGAGTGAGCAATTGATTTAATATACACTTTCCACTTCATGTCAGCTGAAAACGTTAGTCCCAGAAAGCATAATGAGTCCTTCTCGTGGAAGGTAAAAAGGGTTCTTTCAGACGATTAAAAAAGAACAGTTTCGTTTTTGAATGCGTTAAAATTAACAGTCCACTCCTTGCCCCATTTAACAACATATTGTGGGTCATTTTTGAGATCAGCTTCCAATTTGACCTTATCGAACCGATCAGACTTACTATTAAAAATTACTTTAGATTACGCATTCATCAAATTCTGTAACGGAAATTTTACATGCTTGGTTTTGTCATTGTGTAAAAAGTTAATTAACTTTAAAAACAGTTGTGACAAGTGTTTATTTGTATCAAATGTTAGAAATTTTTACGGAGTCCGACAATTCAGTAGTCTAGCAATCTCACACGCTAGTGTAAATTTTTTTTTAATGATGTTCACTCTGTACAAGGCCCGAGGGCAAATCAAAGCAGAGGTTTACAGAGTAAGAGGCACAGCTTATATAAATATGTGTGGAAGATAACGGTTAACCCTAGACTTGAAAAGGTTACGATTGTTGTGATCGGGGGTAGCATGCACTTGGGAATCGGTTCCATAGGGCAGAGGTTCGTGGGAAGAAGCTGCTCAAGTGGAACTAACATCTCACCAAAGGAAAACGGGGGAAATGAGGATGGTTCGCTACAATGTGCGTAGCATGGTAGGTTCTAGTCGTGAAGGTCAGGACCGGTGGAACTATGGAGTGTAATTCATTTGAATATTTTCCATGAAAATAGCAATAGAGTAACTGAAAGCTTGCAATGTCTCATCTGTGAGGAAAGGGGTTGTAGGGTGGAAAATAATTCATCACCCACAAGGACACGGAGACACTTTTGAACTCTGTCGTGGGTGGAAAGCGAAAACTGGGCAGCTCCTGCTCACATATGGCAGCAGTACTTCATTTTCGATTTGATCTAGCTCTTGTAAAGGTATGGATAGTACAAGGAGTCAGGTACTGACTGGAGCGATACAAAGATCCGACCATTTTAGCAGCATCTTTAGTGATGGTTTGTATGTATTTACACTAGAAGTCTGGGCTGAGTTTAAGTTATAATAGGCGCCCAAGGCATGGGGTCTCCCTGAGGAAAGATCCATTCATCGCAATTGGTGAGAATTCTAGATCCGATTGACGATGGTGAAATGCCACTAGTTTGGTTTCAATGAGACCCTTTATAGATGTACCTATATTGTGTCTTTTACCATTTGTAAGAATATTTGCTTTTAATTTACTAGCACAGTATATTCATATGGATTAAAATATCTACCTGTTTATGTTCTAAATATAAATTAATTTAATAAATGAGAAATTTAAGATCTTAATACTTCGCATTCATCTAAGCATTGAATATTACTGTCATATCTGATCTGGTGCTTCTGCTATATATTTAGAGATTCTTGGTAAACTACAAAGAAGAATCTGCAATGTTATTAGCCAGGACCTGGCATCTCTGCTCCAGTCACTTTCCCACAGCTGTAACGTAAATTTCTTGTGCCACTTCTATAAATATTTTCTTAATAATTGTTCTGGTGAACTTTCCTCTATTGCACCTAAACTTTATGAATTTAAGCGCACCACTAGAATGACGACAAAGCCCCATCATTTTACAGTTGAAATGGCTAAGTGTACCTGTGAGTTCTATGCTAATAATTTCTTCTATCACACTTCTCACTTGTGGAACTCTTTTCTGGCTTGTTGCTTCCCAGTCAACGTTGATTTTCAAAAATTTAAACGCCATGTCACTCGTTTTCTTCTGTCTTCTTAATTCCTGTTCTTTTATTCTCTCTTCTTAAAAATTTTCTTATATTCTCTTACACTCGTCACAGTGGCTTTATTGTCTTGCCTCGGGTGAAATGAAAAAAAATAAAAAAAATAAAACGACAAATTTGAGTAAATATCTGTATACACACATTATATTAGGTTGGTGCAAAAATAATGACGTAATAATGTCGTTTTTTGACGTAACGTCAAAAAACGACATTATTACGTCATTATTTTTGCACCAACCTAATATATATATATATATATATATATATATATATATATATATATATATATATATATACAAAAAAAGTGTGTTTTGTTCTGCACAAAGCCTTCACCACTAAAATCAAATCATATGTGTTGGTGTCTGGCTGTCGGTTCCTAGAAATTGAGCTGCTTGACCCTCATACGTCGAATACGAAATTAATACTGTGTACTGTAGTGTATATATTTCTTCAAATACACTGTCCCCAATATTGAACTCTTCCCCTATAAGCATAACAATTCTTACGTAATATATATGTTTGTAGAGTCATACTGAATGTGGACGCCTCAGCAGCCAGGAATAGACTGAATCAAATTCGTTTTCGCGCATGAAGTGTCATGCATTGCTTCCTGTTTAGATACAAAATAATTCATATCTTTTCTATTCAATCCGAAGCGATCCCGCTTTGATCAAAATATTAATCTTTTGATCTTCCTCGGAGCAATTAAAATAAATAAATAAATAAAAAGAAGAAAAAGACAAAAAATAACGCGAGTCTCGCCCTCGCCCTCACCAAAAATAAATAAAATAAACAGTAGCATGTTATTGACATGAAGCCACGTCGTTGGCTAAGACATGAACTCTGATAACTGTGGAAATTTAAGTAAGACAATTTAATCCTGTTTTTAGATTACACTATCTTCCATTCAATTAATTTCCTTATCAGTTTGTAAACTTTAATTGTGGACTTTGTACAAACATTTAAAAACGTCAAACGATTATTTCTTTGCTCTATATAATAGCTGTGCCAAGAAAACATTACGTACAATAATTTTGTAAATGTTTTGTTAATTTTATGATTGACACACGACTTGTTCTTCTTTTGCGTCATCTCGTTTTATCACCTATTTCATGAACATATTTGCTCTGATTCACATCATTCCGTAAATATTGTTTGCAGGTGAGATTCAGGAGTGTTAATGATAACAATTTATCGCATCTCCTCACTCAGCGCTACCCAGTTTATCGCTGATTTCTTCGAGTGCTCTTTTTGCAAATATTCTTCGGAATAAATTTAGTGTCGTTAAATTCCGAATAATGAGATATATATATATATATATATATATATATATATATATATATATAAAACTTATTATGTCTTTGAAATAATGATTTTTTTTCTGTTTTGTTTGTAAAATTTTATGAATCCCTGAAAAATGCTTTCAGATTAAAATTCTAGAAATTCAAGATTAAACTATTTTTTCTAATTTATTAGGTTGGTGCAAAAATAATGTCGTTTTCTCACATAGTAACATGTGAGAAAACGATATTATTTTTGCACCAACCTAATAATTTTAATTGGTTATTTCATTATATATTTTTTATTCTTTTAGAATCTTCTTTTTTTTTTTTTTTTTAAATGTAAAACGTGGTCCAAACTACCTGTAACCAGAATATTCTTGCTCCAATGAATGATGTAATCTAAAAAACAAATTAAAAACTGTTGCAACAAATTCTTTGAGAGGTTGTTCAGGTCAACACAGTACTTTCGCTTCGGTGGTTATTCAGAACTCAACTGACATTCTATACTTTTGTTGGATTATCGCTCTTGACTATAACAGGCGGCATGATATTTGAAAATCTCTTACTCTTTTTTCCTTTGATCTTTAGAGCGGCAACTCCTATAGACACGAGACGTGTAAGTACTTTAGAGGCATAGATTGAAGATTGTATTCACAACTTAACTTCCATTTTTTTTCTTTCTTTATCCTTCTGTAACATGTCTTGTTAATACATTTATTAATTGTTCTTTGTTTGAATTCCATATTTTGTGTCCGTTTTTTATCCGAAATCACACGAGTCCGATAAATATTGTTTGCAGGACATATGTACCAGGAGGCATGAAATGACACCAGTTTCTATACCCGCAACACTCTCTTGAGCTGCAAGGTGTTCCTCCCCACAGGCTTCTACGAAACACCCATCATGTTTCTCTGAAATCTCTACCCTCTAAAGAACTCGTCATTACCTCCCGAATTTCAGATGTCTTCGCGTGCGCGTTAGAAGCTTAAAATGTCCGGATTACTTTCTTTGGGCACCACTAAATGAGTTTCTACTCCGTGCCTTTGGTGAGTTAAAAAATATTAAACTGGGGTAGGCAAAAAGATGTCTTCTGTCCTAGGATCACTATAATTTTAATAAATGAGCGAGCCATTTGAAATCAAGCGTCTTCAATTTCCAGTAACGTTCATCTTTGTCATGAGCTTTAACAAAGTACAACGACAATCTCTCAAAATTGTTGCCGTCAACCTAACTTCAACGTATTTTTCGTTTGGCCAGCTCCATGTTGATTGTTGTAGGGTTGAACCCCCAAACATTCTTTTCAACTTGACTCCCAGTGGAAAACTCACTAATGTAGATATATCAATCTAAAAATCTTAAAATCTATGAGTTAGATCTGTAATTTATCAAAATCAGGAAGAAACAAAAAGATTTAAAAAAAAAAAAAAAAAAAACAATAAAAAAAAAAAACAACCCCAAAATGTTAACTCTAAAATATCATTCTTCGAATTCAAATCAGTTACTTCCAACGGAGCGATGATTTTGGACGAACATTAACCCATTTAAGGTGAATGGTTTACTTGTAAACAAATTCTGATTCATTAAATCTAGTATTATCGAAAAATGTTATCTTCTCAATAATTTAACCGAATCACTGTTTGAAACGGAGAGTATTTTCACTTAGCAGTTCTTATAGCAGAGAAAGTTCAATAATTTATTTACGGAGAGAATCTTGTATACACTAGCAGACACGGCGGAAGACCAAGGCTTAACAGTTAACAGGGAGACCGGAATAAAGAGCTAAAAAACGTGATTTTCGCGTTGGTGCAGGGAGAGTTGACAACTCTGCTATGGTAATATTAGTTGATTCTTTATAAAGCAGCCTTAGTCATTCATTGACTGAGCAGCCAGTACCACTGCCGGTTGAAATTTATAAAATCTTTCTCTTAAAACAATTTTTCAGGAAAATAAGTTTTTCAAATGTTATCGCCCTTTCCAGTATTGATGGAGAAGAACTTCCTTTCTAACATTTTATTTGAAGTAATGTGGAGTGTCAACATCTTGATTATATTATTATTTTCTCTTCGTGTTGCATGTGATATCCGTTTTAGTTGTTGCCATTGTCAAAAGTCCCCAAGTGATGTAGTTTCTGTTATTTGGTACAGTTCTTTGTGGTTCTGTAGCTCCAGTCCACAAAGACCCATAGGCTTCAAAGCCATTTTTATACCATTGGTCTTAGAAAGCGATTGTATACAGCTGGCAGTTTAGCTATTTCTGAACGGGTTTGTCGGCAAGCATAGCATCCATATGAAAGGCCCGATATGACGAAGCTATTTAAGAACAGTACTTGAGTTTTCAAGTTAATGTTTTGGTTTTGTAGCACTTTGCAGTGTTGGGTGAAACATATCTTTAGCACAACTTATTCTATGTGCATCTTCCTTATCTGCTATGCTAAATTCGTTATAACTGAACCACATACCAAAGTTTTTGAAATATTTGGTATTTACTAAATCCATATCATGAATTTTAAAAATGGATTCAGGGTAGGTGCCATCGTTGCTTTCATTCCAATTACCGATCATAGTTTCTGTTTCGGAAAGGTTTGAGTCCTATTTCTTGGAACACTTGATGTTCAGGGTTGAGCTTCCAAACAACTATTTCACCTGACTCCCAGTGGGGAAATCACTAATATTGGGTACATCAGGAAGAACCCTTTTTTGAGTAATAGTTATTTTTATATACATAATGTAAATAGCTGCCTACCTACTTTTGTGTTATATTGTGGAAGCCAAGAAAATCTATCATAGAACATATTTTCCCTGTGTTGTAATATTTTAAGTCATTTTCCCCGAGCAACGCCGAGTATTCATCGTTAGTATTTTTTTAAAGCATTTCATTCCAAGCAAGGCGAGAGTCCCACTGGCACGGAATGGGTTACAGAGGGTAGAGGACAAGAGTAAAGAGGCGTGTTTGGGGAGAGAATAAGGAGAAGGACAAGAAAGAAGATAAAGGTATCAGAAGATGTCGATTGACATTACACTTGAATATTTGAAGATTATAGTCATCAGGGAAGCAAGTAAGAGGAAGAGAATTCCACAGAGGGGAAGTGCGAGAGAAGAAGGTGTTTGAGTAGAAGAGACGGTTACATTTACTCGTTTCGACAGTGAAAGGGTGGGACCGATATGCCGACCTAGTAGCTCGCTTAAATTTATGCAGTCTGGGAACCAGAGAAAGCAACTCGTCGGAACATTACCGTGAAAATACTTATAGAATGACAGAGGAAAGCCACGGCACGTCTATGAGAAAACAGCTGTAGACTGGATGCTAGATCTGGACCTATCACATTGCATATCCGTCTCTGGATTTTGTCGAGGACCTCGAGTGGAGGTACCATAACATATTTGACAGCAATATTCCATGCAAGGACGGATGGTTGATTTATAGATTTGAAGGATGAACTCAGACGAGATAAACTTTCTGGTGCGACACAGAGAACCAACTTTCCTTGCGGTAGATGAAGCTATTGACTCTATGAATTTAAGGACCTCCAATCCGTGGTTGACTGGGACAGGAAATGGCTTGTAAACTTCAATGCCTCCAAAACGAAAATCCTCACAGAGAACCCTCCCTGCCTCCCATCAGAATGGCTGATGCCCGACTCCACGAGAGCGCCTCGTTGCGTCTGTTGTCTCACGTTGTCCACTGATATGAGGTATCGTAATAATTTCTGATATTTCGATTATTAGAATAGAAATATATTGTTATTATTATTCAAATTTAAAGCCCACTAGTCTTATCATTCGATATGACATTCCATCCAATGTTGAAATATTTAGAATTTTGTCCTTGAATAAACTCAACTGATATTCATTATTTGACTGGCAGAGTCAAGCGTGGAATAAGGCACCGACATGTGTCGATAAAAAAAAGGCTTGAAACTTTTAATGTGTTCATTTTAACGTAACAATCTGTTATCCGAAAGAATAAAGTTAGGTAAAAATTATTAGGTTGGTGTAAAAATAATGTTGTTTTCTCACATAGTAACATATGTGAGTAAACGACATTATTTTTGCAGCAACCTGATATTTGTATCCAATGTATAAATTTATTGACATTTTTTGTCTTTAAAGAATCATTGGATTGTAGTATTTTGAAGCTAAATCTTGATTTAAAAAATCTACCAATTAGATTTCAATAAAATATTTGATAGTTATTCATCTATGAAAAGGAAATTTTATAAGAAAATTTGAATACTCGTTTTTTTTCTTTAACATTATTTTTATTAAATCAATTACACCTACATATTTCTTGAAATTAACGGAATCTCAAAATAATTTGGCCACTAATATTCACATTTGCCCAAACATACATCCCATGAAAAATTAAATCAAAATGCAGGCTTATGGTCATATAATGTTGAAATATCGGTCCCAGTACGCGCACCGAAGTTAAGCAACGTCGAGCCTGGTCTCTACCGAGATGGATATACCACTTTCCGTTTGGGAATACTAGATATATACAAATGCTATTAACTTGGGATGTGCGGGTGATGTAACGGATAATGGCTCGAAATTATTAATCGGAGAGCCGAGTTCGAATTCCCGTTGGGTTTATTATATTCACTTATGCGCAAATACAAACTTTCATTTTCTTAATATCTTAAGCAATTTTTAAATATTTTATTTCTGTTTATGTTCATTATTTTTATTTTTTTTTCTCATAATTTATGAAAAAAAATCCTCACATGATTTACTTAAACGTTATGGCTTGTAATGTCATTTTTTTTTTTCAGTAAAGATTATTGGATTAAAAACGAATATTTTTATGTAAAAATGTATTTTTCCTGTAATTTTTTTAGTGGCCAAAACAGATCCATTTCTTTGTAAAGTTATTTATTTTAGGTTAAATAAAACTTTGAAAGTGGTAACAAATGAAAATTGGTCCTGACTGTCCTTGGAATCTTTGTTCACTGACTTAAGAAAATTAATAATGCTAATCGATGTGGAGAAGTAGCACTTTTAACTAACGTAGGTAACAAAGTATCTGTCATATGACTCTTTCTCATGCATACATCCTAGCTGAGCTGATCACGTGTGTCTGCACTCGACAGTTAGGCGGTCATTTGTCAGGTCAACTGTGCCCTGGTTTGTCTGAAAGACACTGAATGTAAATTCTATTCTGGCATGATCTGGGGGTGGGCGGTGGGACACATGACGTGTTCCATTCATTGCCTGAAAAATTGCTTTTCGAAATTTAAATAAATAATAATTAAATAAACAGGATCATAACGACTCAAATAGTTTTCCATGATAGTAGCGTTTTCTGTTTGGTGAAATGATTTTACACCCTACAACATCTTTTCCCCCACAGATGAAATGTTAAAAGCCTCTCGCTAATCTATCGCTATTTCCAGGGCAAGTGTTCTAACGAGCTACATTCCTTGGTTCCACCAGCCCTGAACCTTGCAGCTGGAACCCGACATGCCCACATACGCAAGGATGAATCATCTGCTTTCTCGTCATATTCCATTAGTAGGGAATAAGTTCCACTCGGACAACTCCGGCCAGAAATTTTTCCGATCACTACAATCTTAACTTCTTCAAAGTCTATGGTTAACCGTTATCTTTCTTACATAACCTCATGGACTGCACTTCTTGTCTTTTCTTATGTTCAGACAACACCACGCAGTAACTCTCTACTTTGAGTGGCTCTTGGGTTTTGTATTGGGAGAACATTAGTGAAAAAAGTAAAAGAAAAGGATACTAACATCAACAAATAAAGATATAAATGTAATATTTTAAACCAAATCTACTTAGACATATTCTTATAGGACAACCAACAAGTATTGGTCAACTTATATTGCTGCACTTCTATGAAGACTAAAAAGGCTATTTCTTCATCAGTTGAATTATTTTTAAAGTAAGGGATAAATTGGTTTGAGAATTCATTTCTAATAAAAAAAATTAAAAACAAATAAGTACTATTTCTTTTACTACCATAGGAGATTAGTTACTTGCTTGGGGATTTATTTATTTATTTCTAAAAAAGAAAATTTTGAAGTAGTGGTCAAAATCTGAACAATAATCAATACATATGACCAAAGTAAATAAAAAAGGCTGAAGGAAAAACAACAAAAACAAAACAAACAACAAATCTCTTGCTATTTAATTTTTATCTTCCTCACAATTTTCTGTCAACATTGGTTATGCTTTCAAAAAATGCTGTTACAGAAACTTTTTTTTTTTTTTTTTTGCATTGGGGCGACAAAGTTTATGAACAAGATAAAAAAAAAAGATTTTAAATATACTTTTGCCAGTTATTATGGTATTGATTTTTGGCCTTTTTATCCCCACCCCTGGCTTCATTAACATCTTTGATCAGTCCACCATTATCATAAAGGTACTGCTACAGTAACAGGCTAACAAATTTTGAGCTCCAAAGGAAATTTGAATATGCGGATATAATAGGTCAGATATTTCTTTTCAGTAATGAGACCAATGAAGATTGTTCACACTAACTGATCGATTCATTGTATCCAGTCTGATAGAGGATAGTCTGTAAGAATGAAGATTTTACGTAGAAGTGTAGAAAGAATATCAACAAGGCATGGACAAAAAAATTCTCTTAAACTATCATAGTTTTAAATTTTAGTTTAGAAGAAACAGACAGATTTTCTTTCAATGACAGGAGTTTCTAAGTAGCTGATTTGTGAACAGATATTAAGAAAAAAAGACATTAAAATACAAAGTTAACTGAAAAGGAAAAAAAATATTGTATTATAATGAAAATATAAAAATTTGAATGAGAAAGAATATATTTTCAACAGTAAGTTGGTCAAAGTGGTATGAACTGTGGGATGCAGATGCTTTGAATAAGATCACATCCAACAATGAAATGAAGATGGAACTGCATTCTAATAAGTGTAGATTTGTCAGAAGGCCAACAGGAAAGAAAAATAACCCACATTACATTTTTGGTGGTAAGAGTCTGATGCTTTAAGGCTGCATAAAAACAATGGTTCAAGAAAATTGGTTAAAAATCAATGATAGCTTGAATAGTGGCAAATATATCCTGTTGTTGAAGGAACATTTGATACTAGACTTGGATGAAGGTGAGATGTTTTAGCTCCATATCACAGATTACATGCAACTCAACAAAGATTGATGAATGTGTTACTGTACTGAATGACTGGCCAGACTAGAGCCCTGGACTTAAATCCAGGATCAAATGCTGAGAGAACAAATGGATAGAATTTATCAGAAGAACTCATGCGATCATGAATTGGTCGAGCTCAACCACAGCAAATAGTATCTAGTACCTTTGAAGATGGGGAAGGATTTGTACGCATCCCATCCCAGGTGCATTGAAGCAATTATTCAAGTTACAGGAAGCCACACAAAATATTAATGTACATTAACTTCTTGAAATCATTATATAATAAATTTTCATTAGAGATTTTTCTATTTTTTTTAAATAGAAATCTAGGTTGGTTTATTTATATGCGGTGGAAGAAATCTTTGGCATGGCTATTTTTGAGATCTGTTTTGCATCTTTGCTAAAAGTATATGATAATTAGATATGAAAATGACTTCAATATGGCCAAAGTTAACCACTTATAAAAATCACAATTATTAAAAATTTACAATAATTTAAAATGGCCTTAGATCTTTGCACAGTACTGTAATAAAAAATAAAAATATGTTTTCAGAAAGAAAATTAAAAAAAAAAAAAAATTGTATTTCAGAGAGCAAAAAAAAGGTTAACATAAAAAAGGAGAAACGGGTTAAAAAGGCAAAGAGAAAAAAATGTTTGAAATGGATAAAACGGGTAAATGAAGTGATAAGAATAAAAAGCAGGTAGGGAAGCCATTTTGTTTTTTTATAAAACGAATTTATTCATTAATATACAAAATATGTTGTTATACAAAAATATATTCATGTTTAAGAGGAAGAGGAAACTGTAGGAGAATTTATACCTCGAATTTCATCAACAGATCCATATGAACTTTGGCTTTGGGTTAACCTTGATCGAGTATGGTAATGTCTTATCAATTTTCCTACAAAACAGACAAAATATTTACAATCTCTAAATACTAATACATAACAAACACATCACTATAGTAATTATTGTAATCATTTGTGTATAGATTGCTAGGAAATATACGACACAGTTAAGCAGAAAAACTCCAGGGAAAAAAGAAAAAAAAATCTTATTTTTATGTATAAAATGCACCTGATTTTAAAGCAATGAAAATGACCAAAACTTGTGAAAAGGTAAGAGAAAAAAAAAAAAAATGATTAAATAAATAAAAAAAACAAACAAACAAACAACAGGACATTTTGTTAACTTTTGTGATTGTTGGTTTGTAAAACATGCTAAAAGGTGTTTATTGTGAAACGGCCATCAATTGCCTTTTGCTAAAAAAAATTGTTTGATGAGTTTTATTTTGAAATTATGCATCATTTTGTATTTTTTTGTTGTAAATTAAATAATATTTTTAACCTTTGAATGATTTCCAAACTGATGTAGTTGTCTAGACTCACTGAAATCTGGAAAAAGTACAAAACCGTATGGGATACAGAGAAACATTATGAAAAATTTACTTCCATTTGTTGCAATATGCTATTGGATAGATATTATCGCTCTGGTAAATAAATAAATCTAATTTGGCCAGATTTTGCCATTCTGAGTACTGGAAAAAATGGGTTTGAGTTTTAAAGTATAACATGCAGACTTTTGGATAAGATTTTGGGTGTAAAAATCTGCGTCTTATACACATAGGATTTTGGTAATTGTTAAGGCAAAATATATTTTGGTAAAGTACTTTGGTTGACAAGTGCTAGCAACTAGAAATAAAGAAATTACAAATATTTGCAAAAGTAACAATGTATTAAAAATCTAAATGTTTCTAAGCAATAGTTCTTTGAACAATAGGATTACAATAATCTATAGAAGAAAAAAAAAATACTCTAAGCATACACATTAATCCTACTACTGCTGTGGACATACTAAACTGACATTGCCTGATGTCAATACATATCAATATGTTTGCAAGATACTATGAAATATGTTTTGTGTTATGAACTAAATAGTGCTTATTAATAGTCATCATGATGATAGTCATCTTTACAGCCATATTTTTTTTTTTTTGTTGAGACAGGACCAGGATTAATTTCACACAAATCAAAGTGGGTCCTGCTTGTCTATCTGAATGACATCCTCCCAAATCATCTTGGGTCATACTCTTCCCATGTTGCCCTCAACTGTCACCTCATGGACGTCTTTGATGGGCTTTGTGCTGCATTCAACATGGCAAGCCCAACATAGTCTACATCTTCACAGCAGTAACTCAATGTCATCAAGATCTACCCTACATGCAAGCTGCTAGCCTGCTGGTGGGCTGCCGATAGCAACGTCAGTGGTTTTCTGGTGGTAGCCATCAGCAGGCCACCGGTGAGCTTCTAGCAGTCCGCCAGAGGAACAGTTGCCAAGAGGAACATGCTGGCAGTCCAACAGCAGACCACCAGTAGTAGATGCTAGTGGCAAGTCACCCAGTGGCAGATTGGTAGTTTGCGTGTACTGTAGCTTCTCAAGAAGCAAGTCTGACCCTGTTCTCAGTGTACATTCCCAACAACCATCATATCACTGTCCTGTCATTCCGCCACAAGCGGGTAACTCCACTGTCAGACAGTATGGTGCTTTAAATGCAGGTGTTGTACACATGATTTCTGGTCTTAGCTGAGAAGCAGCGGGCCATGAAGATAAACAGCAGCTGGTGAAATTTCTTCCATGTAACCTGGCAACATGTAATGTTGGCCAGCTCACATCTGCCGCATAAGGACAATATGCCACACAGGTGGAAGAAGTAAGCAACCACCTCTAAGGCCACTCTAGCACCTCAATTAGTGGGTAGCTGTCAATGGTAATTGAAATATTAACTGTTTCTTTATAAGATTGAAATTTATATAATCTTTCTCTTAAAGCAATTTTTCAGGAAAATAGGTTTCTCAAGTCCATGAGCTGTTATCACTCTTTCCAGTATTGACAGGGGTTTTCTTCCTAAACTTTTGTTAGATGTAATGTGTAACGTCAACAGCTTAATTATGTCATTATTTTCTCTGTCACATGTGCTATCCACTTTAGTTGTTGCTGTTGTTGAAAGTCTTCACATGATGTGATTTCTGTTATTTAGTACAGTTCTTTCTTTGTGATTCTGTAGCACCAGTCCACAAGGTTCAAAGAAGAATGATCCTTACTGAGTGCTACAGACTTCATTCAAAGCTACTTTTAACCATTGATCTGAGAAAGCAGTTGTATATGGCTGGCAATTTAGATAATTTTGAACGAGTTTACCCCCATGCATGACATCCGTATAAAAGTCTTGATCTGACAAAGCTATTTAAGAACATGACGAGATTTTAGGTTAATGTTTTGTGGCAATTTGTGGGGTTGTCATATTTAATTTCCTTATCCCCTTGGAAAACTGGTGTAGCCCTGTAATAGGATACAAGACTAGTTTTTGGACACATTTTTATCATATTGGGAATGTCATTCAGCTTTGAGTACCTGACCAAAAGCAAAATATTGGTGCTTATGTGAAATCCCTGTCAGTATATATTTATAGTCATTGATTTCCAGTAAATTGCAATTTTCTATTTTTCTCCCAAAATGCTATAACAATGCAATAGTGAAAGCATTAATCAGATACCACCTACATAAGATTGATGCAAATGCTTGCAGCTATTTTGAATAATTTTTTTTTTCTTTATATAGATTCATAGCATTCAGTTAGAAAAGTATTTTTCTTAGCTTCCCTTTGAATCTCAGAGAAAAATTCCCCTCCCTCTAACAACAGGTTCCATTTTGGTTGAAGGTTGTCCTGAATCTTGCCTCACACCACTTCTTTTGGAAACCTGCATGAGAACCATTTCCATTAACTGTGACTATCCCTTTGAACCTGAGCAGTTAGTATGCATGCTGCTGTGTGAAACTGCATATACCATACTCATCTAGAAGTTAGGCTTCAAAGAGTTAAATTTTGTAAATGACATGCAACATTTGATTGATTGCATAAATAGTAAAGACTGAAATAAATGCTTAAAGACACTTAAGATTTCTCTAACATTGATGACAGAACATTTACATCAATCTCATAAATGATAATGCAAAGATTAAGAGTTTGTTTTCTTTAAAACTATAAAGTAATAAAATAATTAATGAACTGGAAGACACTTGCAATCCAAAATGGATTTTGAAATTAAAATATTACAAGAAAGCAAATACTTACCACGGATTACTGCTACTCCTTTTGAAGTGACATATGCACTGATATAGTACATGATTGGTACAGCTACACTACCAATTACAATGCTACTGATTAAGGCTATATCACTTGGTCTTTCTGTGGAACAGTTGAAGGTTTTACTCCATTGAATACGTGTGTAGTTCATCTAAAGGGAAATAGAACGTGACAAATTTTGTTCGAAAGAAAGCAGACAAAAGAAATTTGAAACACTTCCTCAATTGCAATCATTATTATTCTTTACAGAAAAAAAAAACATCTGCAAAAGATTAATCACTTAAACACTTGATTAAACCATAAATTAGTTAAGAAAATGGATAGTATCATACACAGCAGGATTAAGTGTTCATTAATTTTCACATCTTAATTTCAAGACATTCTCATAATCATTATTCAATTAGTCAATTAACCCAATAATTTCACAATGACACTGTTTGCTGTGAATTGGTAGATTCTAGATTAATAACAGAACTACTAGTACCTTATGAATAAATGTAGCTGTTTTTTGCATTTTTAATTTTCTAAAACTTAAATCATCAGCCAATGAAACTTGATCATCTGGCAATGCAATTAGGATGAAGATGTCAGTAAATTCTCTACAAAACAAATATCCCAAAAGATGTCTTTTGTTTCAGTAAATCATTAAATTTTTGCTGATATACAAAATGAAAACCAACACAAGTCTTACCAAGATGAAATCTTGAATTTTGAAAAAAAAAAAAAAAACCTCCAAAATTTATCTCATTTTTTTCATTAGATCAGTTTTTTGGGAAATGAATTGAGTCTCCCTATATATGTGTGTGTGTGTGTGTGTGTGTGGCCTGACAAACAACTTGTCACCTCTTAGTGTCGACTTCAATGTCCACTTTTATCTCTCTCTCTCTCATATATATATATATATATATATATATATATATAAGTGGACATTGAAGTCATCACTAAGAGGTGACAAGCTGTTCGTCAGGCCACCTGACAATTGCGTCCAGCATGAAACAGCCTGTTGCCTCTGAGTGTTGACACCAATGCTCACTTTTATATTTACATATGCTCTGTCTCTGATATTGAACACTTTATCCCATAAATATAGCACACCTTAAAACTATATTTTTTCATATATATATATATATATATATATATACACACACACACACATGGTATATCAAAAATACCTTTACAAACTTTGGGAGCAGGTTTCCAACATCAAAACAAGGCAAAATGTCCATATAAACATATGTCCAAAAGGCCACCATTGTACCTCAACACAGCAATTCATAACAAATGTTTAAAATGTTCCTCTGCTTGCTTCTGCACACACATACACCCGTTGGATCATTGACTGGCAGACCCTTTCAAATACTCCCACATGGATTTAAATAGTTTTGCAGGTCCCCATGATACTTTGATGAGGTGTCTCTACATTATTAATGTCTGCCGCATAAACTAATTGCTTTAAGTGGCCCTACAGATAAAATCCAAAGGATTGAGGTTGGCAGAAGGTGCATGGAACTCGTCCTCCCCTATATATTCATCTTTCATGGTAGATGTCAGCCAATGCATCACAAACAGTGTGACTAAAATGTGCTCATCATGCGTGAATTACGTGTGTCTTTGTATTAGCTGGGGTACATCCTCTAGCAAGTTTTGAAGTATGTTTGAAATAAAGTCATTGTAGACAGCTCCTCTAAGATGTGCCAGGAGAACGTATGGATCTACCAGACAGTCACCTACAATTCCAGCCCACACATTAATCATAAATTGATGCTGATGTCTGGCCTGTATTGTACCATGGGGATACCAATCTGCCTGCAAAGGTTGGTTATGTAAATTTGTTATTTCATCTCTTCCAAATGTTGCCTCATCTGTAAACAAGACTGAAGAGTCAAACAACGGATCAGCAGTTTGTGCAATAAACTATCGGCAAAAGTTCTCTCATGGTAAGTGATCAGAGGGCACACATTGCAAATGATACGGATAGAGAAGCTGCTCTTGAAGTACCCTCCATGTGGTACTATGAAATACATAACATGCCAGGGCCACTTGACAGGTGCTGATACTTGGGTCATCTCCGACAGCCTGTAGAATGTGTTCTTCATGGTCAGGTATATGAGTGGATCTTGGTCTTCCTCAATCCATAGTTTGTGATGCCATGGATTCTGTCTCAGGAATGCAACTATAAACAACAGCAAAGGTTGGATGACTTGGCTGTGTTTGGTCTAGAAAAGCAATCTAATATAACTGTGCAGCCTCATGTACATTACTATTCATGTGGCCATATGTAAAAAAATTACATCTGAATGACAAATGTTACCTAATCTACATGGCAACACAGCACAATCTACCATAAAATTTCTTTAAACTTAATAACTAAGAAAAAAAAAACCTGATGGATTTGCAGACGTATGTTTATATGGACTTTTGTCCTTGTTTTGGTGTGATGAACCCACCCTCAAATTTTGTAAAAATATATATATATATATATATATATGAAACATAGAAAAACTATATAGTTTAACCTCCTCCTTCTGCAAACTGTCAAATATTAACATTGGATAGTATTTTCTAAAGTTAATAAATAACAAAAAAATAACCCTCTAAGTAAGACTTCAATAGTAAAATGATTAAGATTAACTACTCTTGTACCAACAACATGTATAAAATCATTAACTCACACAATAACCAAATTTTAAGAAATTTCTATGGAACCAACAACAAACCTGATATCGAACCCTCCTGCAGGTGTAGAACTAAAGAGAATTGTCCAGTAGAGGTCAAATGCAAATCTACCAGGGTTATATATCAAGCAACCATTTCCCCCAAAGAAAATATGGAAAATAATAAATGTTTACATTGGAATTTCTGCAGGAGAGTGGAAACAAAAAAATTTATATCCATAAATACTCATTTTCTAACCCTAAACTAAAACACCAAACAGCTCTTTCAAAAAAAAATTTGGGGAATTGAAGGATGAAGGTTTGAGCTCACTAATAATTTGGAAAATTATAGGTTCTGCAGGAATTCCTAATAGTCTTAGATATAGATGTTATTTATGTTTGAAATAAAAAAATTAAGAGAATAAAATACAATAATCAAAGCCAACTATTGAATTAAAAGAATGAATCAGTGTTAAAATGAAGACATAAAAACAAATTCAAATTTCCATAATATAGTTTTACCTTAATTAGCTACCATATTTCCATGATATAGTTTCACTTTAATTAGCTACCCAAAATCACTTCCCTCTAACTCTTCAAATGTCAACTGTAAAATCAAAAACCAATTCTAATTTCCATATTGAATTCCCCACCACTCTAAAACCTTTTTATACTATATTGATTATAATTTATAAACCTTCCCCTACTTGAATATCTCCCTAACTCTCTGTTAATCCCTTACATCTTTTTATCTAAATATTTTAAATTTATTTTTAGATTCATTTTTTTTTTTATTTCTCCTTTAATTTTAAATTAAAAATTCATTTTTTTCATATAACCCCAAATTGGTGTCAAAAGGATGATATTTGGGTTTTTTAATAAAACTCCTTCTCTTTAAGACAGATATTTTCCACTCTCCTACTTCCTGCTTCATCTAACTTTATAGACATGAACTCATTCCATACCAGGGTTGATAAGACAGATGACCGATATCATCGTCTGCCGAAATAGGCAATTCTCCATATGAGGTAATTTTGGATTTATTTGTTTATTTATTATATTGCTCTGTATTAACAAATACATCAAGCTCTTTTTGTGATTCAGTTTTAATATTTTATATTACTAGGATCCACTTGGACTATATACCAATGGATTTTCTTACCTTTACTATATATATTTTGTGAAATACATCTCTTCTCTTTGATACTTTGACACACATTATTAGTGATGTTTTTAACTGAGGATCATTGGTGATTTTGGATCTTTCAAAACATTATACCCCTTTCTTCAGGACGACCCAGTACGTGTGTGTGTGTGTGTATATATATATATATATTATATATATATATATATATGAATAATCAAATACTGATTATCACCTGGAGGTTTTGGAATCAGTATACATCAAGTTCTACCAACTGTCTCTCTGTAAACAAAAGGAAAATAGTTGGTTGGCTTAAATGTAATCAGCCTTTTATGTTATATTTGTTATTTGTATATAACATTAGTTTTGGGTTTGTTATAACTTAATCATAATGGTTATAATAATATTATGTCTTGCTTAGGCTACTCGCTATGACATCATTAGAATTCTTCCCAACTGACTCAAACAGACTTCTCCTGACTCATCCCACAACATCACCCTTTTTGAGATTTATTAGTTTTTCACTAGTAAATATTTTATTTCTTTTCTATTTCACCACATACTGAACTTTGTATTTCTTTTGTCCTGGTTCATCTTTCCATATGTCACCTTTTTCTGACAATCTTATGAATTCTTGGGGTGTTGGTATATCAAAAATATCATACAGTACTTGCATAGGTTCTTCCTTTCTTGCAGGTTTTTCTTCAGTAAACCTTTTCTTTAACTGATTCCAATGCCTTTTGTGTTCCCATTTTTTTTCTTTTACCATATATATCATTTTTCTAATTTGTAACCTTATTACATCATCTTCCCTTATTTCTTTTTCATTTTTATATACTCTGAAAAACACTTTTTCACCAATTTTGAAAAATTTTGTGTCCTTTTTGCTATCTGTTCTTATTCTTTTTTGATCTGTTAGCAACTTGTAGAACACTGATTTAATTTTTCTTGTGAACATCAATCCTGTTGGTGTACTGGGATTCTGTGTTATCCAGTATACACTCAAGAATTTTTGTAATGCTTCTCTGCTCACTTTTTCATTACTTGTTTTTTTCAAAGCTCTCTTAAAAGTATCCAAAAACTTTTCAGCTTGTCTGTTTGACCTTTGATAATACGGTGGGTAGTAATATGTTCAATCAAGAATATTTTACAAAATTCTCTAAATTTGTAAGCAGTGAATTGTGTACCATCATCTGAGACTATGGCACCCAGAATGCCATATTTTGAAAACAGTTTGTGTAAAAAAAATTCACTGTCCCATGGAAGTTGGGTTTTTGCACTTACAATTCAGATCACCTAGTAAAGCTATACATGAAAGATAATGTGATCTGTTGTTTGGAACTGCAAAATTTATGTGCATTCTTGACCATTCTGTCATTGGCTAAGGTTGTAATTTTGAGGTAAGTGATTTTGCTGCCAGAGCACAACCTCTGCAGGCTTTTACTAATTTTTCAATGTCTTGACTCATTTTGGTTCAGTATACATAGCTTCTCATCCTTGAAATTCCTGGATGTCCACTATGAAATTCATTTAATATCTGCTTTTGTAATATGATAGGTATTACTACTCTTTGTACAAATATCAGTACTCTATCACATAGTGAGTAAGTGTTCAAGTCTGTTCTAAAAATTGTCTATCTTTCTTAATTTAGTCGTCTTATTTTTATTTTCAAAATAAACACGTCTTGTTCTGCTTTTACTTTTATTTCTTCCTGGGTAAGTGGTAGATCATGTACTAAATTGCATAATATATTTTTAATTTCTATTTCACTTTTTAATGCTGCAATAGAAGTGAACTCAAACGGTTTAGTATTTTTTGATATCAATCTTGATAAACTATCAGCACATTCTGATTTTTGGGGATGGTTGGTATTCCATTCTGAAATCATACTTTTATAAGATGGTAACCTAGCATTGTAATCTAGTCGCAACATGTATAGGAATTCCTGTTTTTAGAAACATAAATTGATAATAGAGGTTTGGTCCATCTGTAAACGAAAACTCCTTCAGTGTATAAGTTTGTGAATTTTTTTTTCACTGCAAATGTTATTGCTAATGCCTCTTCTTTGATCCGTTTGTAGTTTTTTCCTGTCAGTAGTACCGAACATGAAGCATGTGCGATGGCTTTCATGTTACCATCATCATATTTATGTAGAATTACTGCTCCTATATCAAGGTCACTAGCATCTGAAGCCATTACAATTTCTGTTTTGGGCTTGTAGTGCACTAATGATAAATCTGACATTAGTATTTTCTTGATTTCTTCAAATAGCTTCTGATGCTTATCAGTCCAGTTCCACTTTACACCTTTCTTAAGCAAATTGTTCAGTGGAGCGGTCAAATTCTGCACATTAGGTATATAGACTTGATAATAGTTTGTTAGTCCCAGAAATGCTTGTAACCTAGTAATGTTTGTTGGAGGAGGCATATTCTTAACTGCACTTGCCCTTGACAGATCTGGTTGACGATCATTTTTGTCAATAATTTGTCATTGGTACTTGATTTTAGGTAAAAATAACTCACACGTTTCCTCATTGAGCTTGAACCCATATTCTTTTATTTTTTCAAAATCTCTTTTCACATTCCCTATGTTGTTCCTTAGATAAATTTTAATTAATATATCATCCAGATAAGCAACTGTGAAATCACATTCTGCAAGCATAGTATCCATAGATTGTTGGGATATAAGTCAGAACTGAATAAGTTTGTAGTATTTTTAATTCAGAAGCCTTAGCTTTTACACACGTATTATAAAATGAAACATTACAAGTCATTTCACCAATAAAAAATATTTTCTTACTCAACATGCAACGTGTGATTTTTGAAGTTGTTTTTAATAGAGGTTTTCCACTTGCTTTCCATGTGGTTTTGTTGATTATTGTGATATCACTACCAGTGTTTTTACATTCACATTATAAATTTTCACATAAACAAATTTTTTTTGGTTTACTGTAATTATTTTTTTCCATCACAATGCTGTGAACAACATTTTTCTCTGTGGGGACTTTTCCTTGCATTAGTTTTAAGTGTGACATTTTGTGTCCTACTTTTTTTTACACTTGCAGCACTTTGAATTCATAAAGAGACAGTTGTCTCTGAGATGTAACCTTCCACATCCGAAACATGGATTAATTTTTCTTTTTCCACATTTTTCTTTAGCTTGCATGTATGCAGATTCTTTTCCTTCAATTTCTTCCATATCGCATCTCAGATTTATCATTCTCTGATATTCATCTGATACTTAAATTTTTGATTCTGTTCAAGTTTTGTTAGAATTCTAGCATGTGTTTCTGTGTCCTTTTTCGCCATTAACCCTTGAAAAAAAAATTAATCCTTTAAACATATCCAGAGTCAGTTAATTTAATTTGAATCTTTCACACTTCTTGTTAATGATTCCAGCATAAGTGACAAAATCTCCATCTTTTTGTCAGATTCATACACTTCCAATGAGTATTGAATAACAAACTTTTCTTCCTAAAAAAATTTTCTTCTAAAATAAGCAGAAAAGGCAATTCCATCATCTGAATTGCAAGTGAATTCAGCTATAGCATTTTCTTCCATATTGTTTCAATTAAATTTTATTGCTGTTTCTGGAGTTCCAACAACTGCAGTTGTTACTGTTAATGTATTTTTACCACTTGGCTAATACTTCTTCCATTATTTACATTATTCGGACTATCGTCCTCATCTTTGTTGCCATATTTATCACGTTTTGGCCGTTGTACGCTTCGGCCTTCTTCAGGTTGGAATGTCGAACTGAACCCTTTATTTCGCTCACTAGGGTAGACTGTTCTAGTTCCACGTGCCATGTTTGATAGATGTCAGTTATCAGTTATCTCCTGTTAATTTCCCTCTGAAAGTTCTCCACTGCTTTAACCGGGTATTGAACTCACACTCTTTGGGTCCTGTCACTGGATCTAACCAATGCCTTTATCCACTGTGCCATGTGTCCATATTTAAAGAATAACTGTCTTTTCCTTCTTTCTTTCATTTTTTTTCCTTTTTTTTTTATTTCTTTCCTTTTTTTACACATAGCAAAGAAAACAAATTAAACTAATGTGCTTCTAATTTCTTGTCATCACTGTTATCATATGTGTCAAAGAATAAAGTATTTTTTCCTACCCTGTATGAGTTTCACTCCCTCATTGCCACTGTTATAACTCTCACTCCTAGTGGTTATAATATTATGTCTTGCTTAGGCTACTCTCTGTGCTGTCATTAGGATTCTTCTTGACTAATTCCAATGGACTTCTCCTGACTCACTTTACCAGGGGTGTCTAGTTCATTTGTATTACCAGGGATGTCTAGTTCATTTGTATTACCAGGGGTCTCTAGTTCATTTGTATTACCAGGGGTCTCTAGTTCATTTGTATTACCAGGGGTCTCTAGTTCATTTGTATTACCAGGGGTCTCTAGTTCATTCCACAACAGGGTTGAACATGTTTTTTAGTTACTGTGCACATTTGATTTTCTTTGTCCTCAATTTTTGCACCGATGAGAGGGCTGATAAACTGGTTTAGGTGTTTTTAATTGTTATATTTTTGGATTACCAATTTGTGGTAATATATCTTTTTTGTTATGAATATTATTTTGATATTTCCATTTATATAGCTGTAATAAAATTTTGTATTTTTACAAAAATATTTAAATATATACAATATATATATGTATACATGAAAACAAGTGACCAACCATTACTTTATTATGATTATATGAAAGCAACTTCCTCAAAACCCACATCCTTTCATTAACTGGACATGTCAAGGTTATGGAGGTAATAGCTTTGCTGGTATTTATTGCCTGGGAATATTTATAAGCAAGCCTATGTACTCAACCACATTTTGTTTCTGTCAACCATCACAGGATGCCAGTATCATGACATTTGGTGACAGAAGAGAGCAGAAAAGGGTTCATGCCTTTCGCAAAAGAAAGATGTTTTCTCTTTTAATAAGTTCCATCTCCTAATCTTTATTACAATATTCAACGCAGACAATGTTTATAAATCAAGAACTCACGTCATGTGAAATAATACTTACTCTGTCCATGATGTCCATGCACACAGATGAAGAAGATATTTTTTCAATGTCATTAAAGTGTTTATTTAATGCTGTATACATGTCATGGCAATTTTTACAAATGTTGAATGGTAGCTGTTAGAAAGAAAAAGAAATGAGAAAATGAACAAGAATGTGTTAAATTCAAAGAGAAAAAAATTTTTTTCCTTATATTTCCCTCCCAAATTGCATGAACCTTTTTATAAATTTGGCACAAGGTTCAACACCCATAATATTCTAAAGGAATCTCTGATTACAAGAGAATTACATTCATTATAACTTAAGGTGATCATTTAAAAAAAAACAAAAACAAACAAAAAACTTTACTCTGATCCAGAGGGAGAAGTATCATTTTACTTTATTAGAAGTTACTATTGTTCATACTAATAGTTATTTCTTGTAACTAAATATTTTATTTTATTTACATTATTTATATTCAGGCTATAATGATGACAAAGATGAGGAGAATAGTCTGATTATAAATAACGTAGATATTAACTCCTCATCCCAGAAATTCAGACATATTTTTTGTGGCTATAAACATTATTTTATACTATTCTTTATTTCTAAAAAAAAAGAATCAAGAAGCCCTACTAAAGAAAAATATGCTTCCCAACAGGAATTGAACCTGTGTCCCCTTCCTCCATCAAGGAAATCATTCCTATAGCTGAACTGTGTCATTACCAATTTGACATGAGAAACCCTCAATCTAAGTTCATTATTATTAATTTCACTATTTAAGAAAAGAAAAAAAAATGGTATTAACTCAAACACTTGTCGCCATTAAAAATAACATTTTTAGTAATAAGAAATGTTGAATTAAAAAATCTATTTAAAAATTATTATTTAGGCAAATCATAAGGAAATTTCCAGACCTTCTAGTCTATAAGCTTTAAACATCATATACACATGATTGAATTAATAAGGAATTTATTATAAACAAAGAAAAAACTGTTTCAGATTTAAAGATTATCAATATCTCAGTACTAAAATGTTACTCAATAATCTTTAATACTATAGCTTTAAAAAGAAAACACAGTTACATTATAAAACATTTTTTTAATTAAAATAAAATCTTAAATGTTCAGATATTATACCAAAGTTATGATTTTGCATCAAATCACAATTTGACATTAATTATAGCATTTTACCACCATTGTATTAAATTTTTAAGAGAAAGAAGGAAAATTAAATAACTTTACTTACATTATATAGAATATTGTTACTAATGCAGTCAGTCAGGTTCTGATAGAGCAAAAGGAATTTTAATGTACTGTTGGAAAGTTCAGTGTCATTTGCAGTGGCAGATACAAGAGATTTTCTGAAGCAATCTAGGGAAGAATAATAGTTTAACAAACAAAAATCAGACTATGATGCAACAGCAGACAATGGCTGCATTTTGATAGAGAATACCAAAATCAAATTAAGAAATATTGGGAAACCCTTAATTAAATAACTGATTAAAAATTCAAATTTTGATAGTCATCAAATTTGCATTGTTTAAATGATCAAGAAATTATTTTTTTAATTTTAGGCCAATTATCCTTATTAATAAAACTTTGATGCACTGATTTTTTTAAAACTTGCTCCAAATTTAAATTTAATACTGTTTTAAATTAAAGTATCTTGTTTAATAGTATTTTAAGTATGTTCATTATAAAAAATGCTATTATTTTGTGTGCATATAAGGCATGTGACAAAAGTAAATACTTAGGATATTTATGAAATAAATTGTGAACAAAAGCTTAATCAACAGAAAAAATAGGGCAAACATGGACCTTTGTACTTGTAAAAAAACAAAACAAAAAAAACAAATGTTTAAATGACAGTTATTTCCTTCCTTTATTTTAACTAACTTCCCTGTTGACAATGTTTATCATTTTAAAAAAAAGGATAATTTCATGTCAAATCATCTAGAAAAAAAAAAAAAAAAAAAAAAAAAAAAAAAAAAGTCACCTTTACCTCTCCATTTTAAATAAATCAGAAATCATTAATAACTTAAAATTGATTAAGATTCCTCGAGCCAAAAAAGCCTTTCTAATCCAATTTTTAGGAGTAGGGGTGCTCTAGAATTAATTTTACGGATAAAAACAGATTATGAAAGGTCACAATTTTTGTGCAACCCCAAAAGTGGGGAAAACTAGAAATGTAAATTGGACAATTTTTGAAATTAGAAGCTTAAATTTTGGTAATTGTCTGACTTTAACACATGAACAAAATTTCAGAAAAATTGAAGTGGTAAGGGTGACTTGCCCTGGATGATTTGATATGAAATGACCCAACGGGATGATTAGAATTGGAATAAAACCTAAACATATGATGAAAGTGAATTTATACATTTTTTTGTTTTTGAGAATTGATAAAAGTATTAAGCACTATTTATTTATTAAATTGTTTATTTACAAGAATAATTTTATATTTACAACATTCTAAAATTTAATACAATTAAAACTAATGCAATGTAACATTTATCATTTACCAATTTATAAATATGAAAATAATTTTTTATTCATAAATTTATAAACATTTACTAAATTATTAAAATATGCAAGCCAACTATAAGGAAATTCTAATAATTTACCATTTTATAAAGTTTGAATGGGTTGATAATTAACTGATGTCTTTCCAACTATTCCAATAAACAATATATAGTATAAATAAACAATCTAATAAATAAATAGTCTATTATTTTTGTTGTCAATTTGCAAGAACAAAGAAAATGTATAAATTAACTTATAGGTTTAGGTTTTTATAAAAATTCTAATCATCATTTTAAAACAAACATTGCTGAGGAGTGAAGGTAGTTAAAATAATAGTGGTATCAATGGAAAACTGTCCTTTCGAACCACTGTTTTTTGCAGACACAAAAGTCCATGTTTGCCAAAAATAGCTTTAAATATTATGGAAAGGAATTTTAGCAATACTCTGAAGAGGGGGTGGGGAATGTTAAGATTTTAGGCAAAAAAAAAAAAAAAAAAAATTAAAAGAATGTTTTTTGAATATATATGCACACTCAGTAATCCTTCAGATAAGTGGCATAAAATAATTTTTCAATGTTCTGCTTCACTTAAATGACATAAAATCATGTGACAGTCCAAATGTCCCACAGTCAATCATTGATCTGAATGAATTATTATCATGGGAAGATATCTTGCAAGAAGATTGGTGCTTATTGAAGCTCAGCATCTTAGGGAGCCTATAAATGTACTGCGTTGGTTAGGCACAATGATGGCTCATTTGAAATGGCAACCTGCCATATCAAGATGCAACAGATGGTTATTGCCAGTATTGCGAATCATGTAAACAACATTGAAGTGTCAGAAGATTCATTCTTTACTAACAGCAGGTTACCACAAAAGCAATTGATCTGTTATGTCCATTGCTGAAGCTGCAATATGGCACAGCATGACATCTACCATTAAGCACACATGAACAATGCTAGTAAAATGCTTGCTGCTTGGAGCCATTCACTGTCATGGATCCTGATGATGACACCATCTATACTCAATATATTTGGAACTTCTCAAGATTTGTTCAAATTGCATCTTCATGAATTCATGTGGTGTCAGCACTACAAAAACAGTCACGAGTTTTCAGTATAGTCCACTATTAATCATTGTAATAATGTTTAATTGTAATAAATGTACACTACAGGCAAAAAGTTTAGGCTACCCAGCATTTCTTTAAAAACATTTTAAAATGAAATATTTTTGTATTTTTTTAAAGTAAGAGATAAAATTTCACTAACTACAATGTATCTGCTTTTATTTTGACAAAAAACAAGCACAACTATAAAAAAATTATTATACAACCATGTCATATTTTGTTTTCATCAATAAAATCATCACTTGCCTTAATTACGGCTTTATAAATTCTTGAATTTTTCCAACAAATTTTGAAAAAATGTATGACAGACTTTCCCAAAAATTTAAGGTTGTTTTTTGTTTTTTTTAAAGAAATGCAGGGTGGTCACAAACTTTTTGCCTGTAGCATATATACCTTGGTTGTATTGATTTTATGCTTTTCAGGGAATAGCAGTTTATTTTACCCTGCTTAAGTGAAGGATTACTGTACACTCTTCCCTGTAGCAAAGTCAGAATTTCTGCTATGTTTAACATACATTACCCAGGTTACTTGGATAAGCACTCTCTCCACCACCACTGGAATATTTTTTCCCTTCGATTTAAATTAAATTTAAACAAAGGAATGACTTTTTGTAGCATTCCAAAACATGTGGATTAAGTATCATAGTGCATATATGTCATATTACGTGCTAATAGGAATATATACTTGAAAAACATGGTGGATAAAATAAGTAAAGGTTTATTGTAAAAAAAAACAAAAAAAAACAGTACAATAAAAATAAAAGGTACCAGTTATGCAAAAGGTCGTTGCAAGTAAATCCAGTAGTGAGTGCTGCTATTGGAAGGTTGGTAGTTCTCACGTAAGTCTGTGTCATACTCAACAGATCCCAGCTAGTCAATATTTACTAGCCCCAACCGTATCCAACCACGAGGGTAGATGTGGTACAAGAAAGAGTTTAACGTGGGTCATCCAAGCCTGTAGGCTTGTCCAAAGTTTCCCTGTAGAACCAGCATAAATGGGTTTGGGTCTGTTTACCTCCCTGGATGAGATTCTGCCCTTTGGCACAGCCTCATCCGGGTTCCTCTCTGCCTTCAGGCAGAGAGTTCAACAGCACAGCTGGAACAGATTCCAGCTAGAGTATCTAGCAACTGCCCCACGCAATCACATGTGGCACAAGGCTGAATTTAATGTGGGGTTCTCAAGCCCGTATGCTTGGCCAAAAAGTCCCTGTAGACCCCGCATAAACAGGATTGGGTCAGTCTACCTCCCTGAACGAGACTCTGCCCTTTGGCAGAGAGTCCAGGTTCCTCTCTGCCTGAAGGCAGAGAGTTCAACCAGCACAGCTGAAAAAGACTCCAGCTAGTCAATATTTACTAGCCCCTCCATGAGGGTAGATGTGGCACAATGTCGAGTTTAACGTGGGTTTTGCAAGCCTGTAGGCTCGGCCAAAAAAATCCCCATAGAACCCACATAGACATGATCGGGTCAGTCTACCTCCCCAAACGAGACTTTGCCTTTTGGTAGAGCCTTGTCCGGGTTCCTCTCTGCCTTCAGGCAGAGAGTTCAACTGTCTAGCTGAAAAGATTTCATCTAGTCAATATCCTCTAGCCAACCCCCCACCCACAAGGGTAGATGTGGCACAAGGCCGAGTTTTACGTGGGTCTTCCGAACCTGTAGGCTCGACCAAAAATATTCCCTTTTGAACCTGTATAAACGGGTTCAGGGTCAGTCTATCTTCCCGAACGAGACTTTGCCCTTTGGCATAGCCTTGTCTGGGTTCCTCTCTGCTCAGAGGCAGAGAGGTCTACCAGCTAGCCGAGAAAAATTTCAGCTAGTCTCTGTAGTCCGTTGACTTACAGATACTTATAGGTAGCTACTACCTATAGTGTAGTCACTCATGGGAGTGACAGGTTATTCCATTACATCACTATACTTGTTAATTGTAATTAAAAGGTGCAGACAAATCATAACTGTCTAAGATGAAAAGAAAGAAAAAAACAACCATTCACTGAATGGAGGCATGTTGGAGCAATGGAGTGAGGCTTGGATTAAGGAGAATAGAGTTTGTAACATTCATTTATGTGCAAATACCCTTGGGAAGGTATCTCTTCTCCCCCACCAAGCTATAGGTAAATAGCAGAACAAACGTGGTCCTATAGTTATGGTAGGCAACTGGTTTAGGAGAAGGATAGCTCTGAATTTAAAACCCGAGTGGTCAAGTCATTGGCAACTAAACTGGCTCCTCCGTAAGACCTTGGTCTGGTGAGGAGGGTAAGTAGAGCTCCAGCAGCACAAAAAACAAGAACTGTTAAAGAATGGATGAACTCCTCAAAGTAAACAAACAGCCATCCACTCCAACTATGTGTTAAATAGCCTCACCAACCCTAAGCATGGTGAGTATAGCTACACTTCTGAAAATATGTTCAATCAGAGAAGGGTTCCACCACCAAAAGCATGAATGTTATGGATTCGAATTTGGCATTTATAAAATTAGGCATTGATTTTTGTACATTAAGTTAGCAATTTACAATGAATTGAAAATCTTTTTGTTTCTTTATATTTAATAATTAATCTTTATAATCTTAGAGGGAGCACTGACTTCCAAGATACCACATCCACCCATGTATGTGTGTAATGGTAATATTAACCATTTCCCTACAAGGAAACATTTGGTATTCATTGGTCAAGCAGCCAGTAGTACTTTCAGTTGAAATTTATAAAATCTCTCTTGAAACATTTTTTCAGGAAAACATGTTTCTCAAGCCTAGTAGCTGTTATTGACATTTCCAGTATTGATAGGGCTTTTCGTCGGAGTCTTTTATTTGGAGTGTGTGTGTGCATGCATGTGTATGTATGTAAATAAAAAACATACTAGCTGAATCACATTTTTTTTTGTAACAAAATGATTGATTTTAAATCATTGTTATAATTTGTGAAGAAAAATGATGTATTTCAATATTACTCAATGATCTTGCCAATGTGACCTCCATCTTCTGGCTTTCTTCTTCTATATTTTGAATAAGAGTCATTCTCATGTTCAAATTTAAATTAAATCAGACAGATAAATTTTCAGTGTGTGTGTGTGGGGGGGGGGCTGTGCAAAAACAGCTTGATCTGAGCACTGATATCTATTTGATGCAATACTTGATTGAATAAATGGATGAGCTGATTTCAACATTGATATGACAGTTGAATTCTCCCAACAAATATTTATTATAAGGCACTACCCACTGATTGGTGATTACTTGCTCAACTTGATGTCCATTTGTCTGATTTTGAGCTTGCTGATGTGACCTTCATCTTCTGGCTTTCTCCTTATATTTTGGATAGTAGTCATTCCCTTGTTCAAGTTTAAATTTAAATCAAAGGGAAAAAAATTCCAGTGGTGGTGGGGGGGGGTATAAGTATATTTCATTTTGATCAAATTGGGGGACCCCACTTTGATCAATATGAAATATACTTATCAAATTACCTTGAGTAATGTAATTTCAGAATATATATGGCTATGGGGGTTGATCTCTAAAAGTCTAGAAGGAGTTCAATAACAAACAAACAGAGGCTACAACTTTATATATATATTAGATATATATAAAAATAAATGAGAAATACTTACTATCACAGTAGGCATTTTTCCATATAGTATGAATATTGGCTATGGCACTTTGTATCACAGGTGAATTGTCAGATTCCAATAAATATTTCTTGCAATTAAATGTTGATTTGTTCTGACCCTGAAGTAAATAATGAGCAGATCATAAAACAAAGATATAAAAACAACAATGCCTATTCAATATATCACGAGTTTGTTTTGAAACTCTAAATTTTGAAAAATGAGACTTATTTTTTCTTTTCTATTGAATTTAGATCTTTCTTAAACTCACCTTAATGTGATTTAGAAGCACAATAATAACATTGCTCCCAGTAAAGATGAAACTTACTAACAATAACTTGTGAGATTAACCTTTAACTCAGCACTATACCCACATTTCATATTAATGTTTATCAAATATTATTTAGTGATGAGAGGTAATGCTGGGTGAGTTGGTACTTAACTGTCCTCCCACTGAGACAAGATTTGGCACAAGGCCTTTTATTATAGTGATTCAGCCTGTATGTGATATTAGTGATTAAAATTGTTCAACTTCCTTGACACTTCCTATAGGAATGTCTCAAGCAACAGGGGTTAATCCTAACCATAATCTTTTTGGTACCAAGGAGATGGGTGGATTAAGGGGAACAGATACTTGAAGATGATCTCTGTGATCTTAATACTAATCCCATTGGGCCAGTGTGTTCAGATCATTAACATATCGTCAGAATATAAAGAGGAAGAAACCTATGCCTTTATGACTTCAAGGAAAATGCTTACAAGGAATCAGATACTTGTGAAATTGATGGCTTAGTATAATATTAGGTTGCCACATGAAATGAAGCATTTTTTGGTTGGTTGTTAATTCAGTCTTCTAACGAAGTAACCTTCTTAGTACATAAAAAAATCTTAACTTATTCATTTCTTTGGTAAACTTAATGAGTATATTTAAAAATCTCTTTCATAATCCATGTGCACGACAAAAGAGTTTCAAAATTAGGGATGAATTTATTCTAAATGCTTGCAAAATTGTCCATGTGATTAAACAATATTACTGAATAACAAAATATCAAAATGATTTACAAATTATATATTATAGACTCAAAATATTATAAATTTTTTGGCAAAGTTTAACATTTGTACCAGCAAAAAAATACAGTTCGTCAAAAGGAAGATATTTTTTCTCTTGACACTACTATTTCTGTATACTCCCATGGCAATGTTTACAGTTTTGATGGATTGATTTGTTTGTTTTTTTTTTTACGGCTTATCAACCTTTTGCATGTTATTTAAAGCCAGAAAACATTTAGGCTGTAAGAATGTTTTGGTAGCAATAATGATTTTTTACTGATACAAGTTTTACTAATTAACCCATAGCTGGGGAGAGAAGAGGTGGATACATACATTTTCCAAAGGTATTTGCACATAAGCAAATATAACGACTGGAATTGGAACTTGGCTCTCCAATTTACAATTCTGAGCTGTTATCCATTACACTACCTGCACATCTAAGCTCACCCATGTAGGTACTGACCAAGCTCAAAATTGCTTAACTTCAGTGATCATACAAGACCTGGTGTTTTAACATGATGTGGCTGTAAGCCTTCTTATGGTTTTCAAGAATTAAAAAACAAACATAGGAAACTGGATTTCTGTATTCTTTCTTGAGAATTGACAAAAAAGTATTAAACATTATTTTTGTAACAGTCTAATACAGTGGTTTTGAACCTTTTTTATCTATGGACCACTTTTACTCTTCATTTTTTAGGGGTGAACCCCAATAACCATTCGATGAATGAAAGAAAAAAAAAAAAAAAAAAGCTTATTTAATTTTTTACTGATAGATAAGTTTGGGAATTATATTATAGAAATAATAAATGGTAAATGTATATGCTTTATTTTGAATTAAAACTAATTTAATGAAAATGAACTTGTATTTAACCACTAAATTCTATGGAACATTTATGGACACTATATATCATCCTCAGTTTTTATTCAACTTTTACAATTAAAACATCCAGTAGAGTAAAAGGGGACACTAATTGACATCAATTGATTTTATTTTCTGCTAATTGTAGAGTTGTTTTTCTATTTTTAATATGGCAGAAATTACTGTAAAAACTCCAATTCTCTAACAAACAATCTGAAGTGAAATTGCTCCATAAATCATTAAAATAGTACCATGGACTGTGAATTTGCTATTTTTTTTTTTTTTTTGTGCAGACTCCAGTAATGTTATATGGACCCTGGCTGAGAACTTCTGGTCTAATGAATAAATAAAATATTCAACATTTTTGTTGTTAGATCGAAAAATAAATAAAAATAAAAATGCCCTCAACCTATTTTAGTGAATTTATTTGGTGAGAGCAAATGAAAGAAATGACAAGAAAATGTATTTTGTCAAAATTTATGATTACAGTTCAGTTACTCATTGTTATGTATTTATTTAAATTTTCTTGTTCTCTTATTCACAAACATTTTTATAAATTTATGAAAAAAATTGTTTACATCATTATTTCTTTATAACTTGTTGAAGAATTCTCCAATGTATTTGTTTCTTCTTAGAAGTACCTTTTATTTTTTCCTATTATATATTGATAAATATTGGTTCACATTTTTATAAACTTTTGGATATTAAATTATTCTTTTAAATAAACAATCCAATAAAATATATAGTGTTTAATTTTGTTTTCAATCCTTGAAAAAAAATAAAATAAAATAAAATAAAAAAATAAAATAAAAAAATGAACAAATAGTTTCATATGTTTGAGTTTTATTAAAATTCTCAAAATAGCTTTTTAAAACAATAAAAATTGCTGAGGGAATATACAGTAGATGTATCAAGATAAAAACCATACTCTTGACACACCATTGCTTTTTGCAATTATGAATGCTAAACTTTGCCAACTTATTTTTTTTAAATATCATATTTTGCTACTTTATGTAAGCATTTTCAAAACAACATTTCACATATTCCATTTTTACATACTTTGTCAGATATGTCATAAATCACTTAACATTGGTGAGATTATAATTCATTAGTTCTAGGTCAATGTTATATAGTCACTTTAATGTTTGGCAATAATCCTTTATGTTATTAATATTAACTGAGGAATGATCGATTCATTTTTTACAGCTTACCAACCCTTTACAGGTTATTTAAAGCCACATAATATTTTTAGAGTGTAAGTTTGAGATAATAATGATTTAGTGATACAAGTCTTACTAATTGACTCATAGCTGGAGAGACAAGCATTGGATTTATACCTTTCGTATTTGCACACAAGTGAATATATTGAACCAAATGGGAATTGAAGCTCGGCTATCCAGTTAACAATTCCAAGCTATTATCAATTACACAACCTGCATATCCAAGCTTACAGCATGTGGTAATTCCCAAGTGGTCACCCATCTAGGTGCTGACCAAGTTTGATGTTGCTTAACTTTGATGATCATATGGGAACAAATATTTCAACATGATATGGCCATAAGCCCAGAGTAAAGTGTCATAAAACTAATGAAAACACTTCAGAGATGGAGGGTGTCAGAAAATGTCTTTAAACTGGCAATACCTGATAGGGAGAACTGAATAATAGGTTTTCTTTTGAGGAGATCATTTTTTGACTTTATAATGCAGATTATATTACATTGCAACTTAGAATATGCAATGTTCCATTTCAGGTGTTTGATTATCCTTGAAGCTTAACTCTACCTGTATCAAAATTAAGAATAAAGAAACCATAAACATTTTTAAAGTTTACATAGTATAAGTTGTTTTAGACAAGGGTTCAACTATTTTTAAAGCTACAATTTGACCTGAACAAAAACAACTTTAATAATCTAATTATGTAAATTTGAGAATGTTCTTATTTATGATCAAAGATTAATAAACTTTGAACATAATAAAAAAAAAATCTATACAGCAGTAAATCCTGAGAAATTTTGTAGCAGAAAAAATAGATCAAGTTGAGAATAAAACCTCATTATTTTATTATTATTGCAGTAGGCTTCTTTTAAATTTTTGAAAACAATAGTTAAATGTAAGCAGTAATAGTACGAGGAGATGGCGAAAATTTCTTGGCCAAACCAAAAAGCATCCATCCCACATGAAAAAAAAAAAAAAAAAAAAATTGGGGGAAGTGAATCATGCCAAATATTTTCATTTTTCCTTCATTTATAACTAATTTATTATCGATGCAAAGTTGAAAGGTTAAGATTTGGTTTAAAGCAGTAGGATATTTGTAGTAATATTTTTTTTTTTTTTTTACTCTCATGCATTTTTACTTGATTTGATTGAAGATAATCTGCATTACATTTAAAGAACTGACTTTGGTGTGGGAGAGGTGATTTATAATGTAATTATGTTGCTGAACTGGACCCATATTCTGTGTCCATTTTTATGTAAGTAACAGGTTTGTTTAGTTTTTTTTTTGTTTGTCTATAATAGCCATAATTTCAAAATATGGAGGCATAAAATGAACAAAAATAAATTGCAGTTTCTTTTTTTTGGAAGTAGGAACTCAATTCATGGTAATACAAAAATGCTAAGTTATTATTTTTAGTTACTTAATCATTTGTCCCTACTTTTTAAGCTTTCATACTTTGAAATAAACATCTACATAAAAAGGAACAAAGACTTTAGTTTGGAAAAACCAACTCACATTTTAGAAATACTTCAGTGGCTCTCAATGTAAAACTTAATTTTGCTTAAAAACTTTCCAGAAAAAACATGTCATATTCAAACAAAACAGATCAAACAACAGAAAAAATACACTATTTGACTTACCCTTGAAACACGGCTGAATAATCAGGTTTGTAGAGTTAACAAAGACAAAACTGTAATCTGAACATGAAATGTCATGACACTATATCAGTATGGGAAATTGGAAAATAAAATGCTGAAGTCAGAAAGTCTAAACATCAACATTCCTTTCCCTATTTTGAAAAGCAAGCCTTTCAATATAACCATTATATGAGTATATGTGTCTATGTCACAAAGCAAAGAAGAAGAATTAACAAAAACAGGCAAGAGATGAATGTCTCAAAAGAAAACTGTGCAGAGATAGAAACACTGCAGAAAAGAGACATAAGAGGCATGCATAAAATGATAAAACAAATAACAAAACAGAAGACATGCACTTCAACAGGATGCTTAAAATCTAGAAAGGGAACACTCATAATAGGAAAAAATAGGATACTACAAAGATGGAAGGAATAGATCAGAGCTCTTCAACAAGAGAAGAGAGAAAAGCTACAAGACACAATAACATGGAAGGACCTGTAATATTAAAATCTGAGATAAGATTGACACTGAACAAAAGCAGCAGGACTTTGGGATCAATAAGAGTACTGAAATAATAATGAAATATATGACAGTGGCAAAGATCTTTGTACATCTTACCTTCATAGTGAGGCCAAAAATGCCTCATGCAAATGAATGTGAATTCCATTGGACACTCAATTTTATCAATCACATAATCAGTCATAATTAGAATTTTAATGAATAAAACTCATACTAGAATTAGACTGGAAATAGGACAACAACAGTGTGGCTTGGTTCAAGACAGTAAAACAAGAAATTAAATGCAGAAAAACCTACACTTATATCTTACAGATTACACAAAAGCATTTGATAAAGTACAACACAAAGACAGACTTGAAATACCAAAAAAGCTTGATTTATATGGGAAAGATATTTAAAAAAAATCCATAACCTTTATTAGGAACAAACCACCTACATGTTGATAAAGAATGTGTTCAGTGAGAAACCAAAAATACAGGGTGGTTGAAAAGTTTTATATTATATATATATATGAGTGGACATTGAGGTCAACAACCAGTGGTCACAGTATGTTTCATGCTTAAACACAATTTTCAGCCTGAAGATTGCATTTAAGCTTAAGTCATACATTGTAATGTTATGCATTTATATTGAACTTTACAAGGTTTTAAAAACATGTAAAATATGTTAATATCCAAAGAGAACATTAAAATTAGTTTATGACACCAATGTGTATTGCTGTTAAATTATAATATAGTAAGGATATTAAGCAAAAACAAACAGGCTCAATGGATGAATGGCTCAACATAAAAGTGTGCAGAGATAGAAACACTGCAGAAAAGAAACATAAGAGGCATGCATAAAATAATAAAAGAAATAACAGGGCAGAAGACATGTGTTTCAACAGGACGCATAAAATCTAGAAAGGGAACACTCATAATAGGAAAAAATAAAAGGTACTTCTAAGAAGAAACAAATACATTGGAGAATTCTTCAACAACAAGTTATTGATCGTTATTGATTTATTATTAAAAAAGTGTACAACCTTATCAACCTTTTGTGGGTTATTTAAAGCTGAAATTTATTTAGAATGTGTTTTTTTGTTTTGTTTTTTTGCAAGCAAACATTGCATTAAAAATTTTTGGAGGAATAACAATGATTTTTTCCAGATACAAGTCCTACTATTTAACCCATAGCTGGTGTAGAGGAGATGGATTTATACCTTTCACAAAGTATTTGCATGTAAATGAAGATAAGTCCAGCCCAAATTTGAATTTGGCTTACCAATTTCTCATTCCGAGTTACTAATACACCAATGGAAAATCATCCACAACAGAGATTAACTTACAACATATGAAATTATAGAAGGACCTGTAGTATTAAAATTTGAGGCAAGATTAGGACTGGGTAAGACGAACAGATACAAAACAGCAGAGCCAGACAGGATTGTAACAAAGATGCTGACAACCTTAGATGATTCATGGATTGGCAAAATTGCTAAAATAATAAATGAAATACATGACTGACAAAATACTAGAACACACCAGTAAATTTATTGACATAGTGATGCCAAAAAAGCAAGGTGAAAACTCCATTGGACAATCAGCTTAATGAACCATTAACCAAGCTTATAATAATGATTCCAAAGGACAGAGCTTGATGCTGTATTAAACAATGGTATCTTTAGGGCCAGAATGCTATCATAGCAAGAAAAACAAATTCAGAAAGGTCTATACCTATGTTTCATAGATTACACAAAACATTTGGATAAGATACAACACAATGACTTATTTGAACAGCTAAGAAAACTTGACTTATAAAAAGATATCAGACTAATCCATAACATTTACTGGGGGACAAACCAGATTAAAAAAGTTGAGCAAGTACACAAAAATAGAAAGAGGAGTAAGATAAGGAGGCATTTTCCCATTGGATTTATTTAACCTATACAGAAGGATGATCTTAAGAAAGCTAGAAGACTTACCAGGATTTATTACCAGTGGACAATCTTTACAACATAAGATGCTCAGGTGACACATTGATGATGGCAAACTCAGACAGAAAATTACAACTAGATAAGGAAAGTGAGAAGAAAAGACTAACTATTAACTGTAACAAGACAATGTATGGTTGTTGGCAAAAGAGATAGCCCAAGATGTGAACTATATATTGGGTACATCAAAATCAAGCAAGTACAAAAAGCTGGGGAGTGTAGTAACAGACAACAGAAAGTGAGGACAAAGAAATCTGAAAGTGCATAAAATAGCAAAAGAGGCTTTCTAGAAACTAAGAAAAGTATTTTATCAAGAATTAGGAAAATATCATTAGAAACAAAGAAAAAGTGCTGAACTGTTATGTAACATCTAATCTATATTACAGTGAATGTGGAACAATTTTACAGATAAAATAGAGACTCAAATTAATAGAGATGTGGTTCTACAAAAGGATGCTGAGAATACCAAAGACTGAACATGGAAATTTTATGGACAATCAGAACTTAAAGGACACCTATGCTTAAAATCAGAAGGAGACATTTGAAATTTCTGAATGACATAAGGAAAAGACTTTGTAAACTTTGACACTCACAGGATTTACTGAAGGCAAGAATGACAAAGGAAACAGTGAGTAACCTATCTAATGAGTGTGCATGAATGTATAGCAGAGGAGGGAGAAATAGTCATGGTAGAAAATGCTGCTTAAGGACAAGATGTTGTCAAGAAGCATGTTTACCCAACTCCTGATGAGATATAAAGACAAAGTCATTTTTGAAAATGAAAAAAATGCCAACCTTGTGGTTGTAGCCTACACTACACTGTTTTACAGAGGTACCCCCAAAGAATAACAATATCTAAGGTTTCCATTTTGAAAAATCTTTCTTGAAGATTTTATTTTAATTTTAAGTTAATGGATTAAATTTAATATTTCTAATAAGCAAATTTAAATTGAGTGGATTTTTTTTTAAATTGTTAAAATTACAAAAAATCAGCCATATTGGCAAATCTGTCAACCCAACATGATTTTCTTTATTAAAAAAATCTTTCAAAAAGAAAATATACTTTTCTGAAATTTTATTTATGAAAGATTAGCATATTTAAAGTTTAAAATATCACAGAAAAGCATTTTTAATGCAGAAGTGGGTTTTTTATGAGGTGTTGAAAACTCTTTCAGTAGACTTATATTTGGGAAGTATTTCTATGGGGAACATAATTGTAAAAATTACTTGACAAATATAAAGTGAATGCCTTTTTTGTATAATTTTTTTAAACTACCCAGTAACCTTAAAAATGTAGGAAAATATTCTAAGTAATCTATTATTTTGTTGAATTTTAGGCACTTTGGCATTACAATCTTATGAAGAAGCTTATTGAGGAAATGTTAGAAAATTACTAATAAATGTTCAATTTACTATAGTTACTGATCTTATTTTCTGATACTGTTTTGTAGGTACCACCACAAAAGATGTGATACCCAAGATGTGAAATGATTTTTAAAAATAAAAATCTTTCTTGAAGCTTTTATTTTAGCTTAAATTTAATATTTCCAATAAGCAAAATACTTTGCAGTATTTCAAAACTAATTTAAATTGACTTTTCTCTCTTTTTTTTTGCTAAAGTTCTTTTTTTTTTTTTTTTTTTTTTTTTTTTTATTTAGGAAATTTTGCATCGTTTTTGTCCTCTGTATTAAAAACCTTCCAAAAACATATACTTTTCTGAATCTTTATTTGAGGAATATTTAGCTGATTTAAAGTATAATTAAGCTGTTGATATGTATGACAGATATTAATGTTTATTTAATGCATGGGGGTTTTAGCCATCAAAAATTATTAACTATAACATGTATAATTTTTAAGTACTCAGTAATCTTAGAAATTTAAGAAAATATTCTCTGTAATCTAATGTTTTATTGATTTTATATACTTTCTAGCTTAAAATTTACTGTAGCTATCACTCTTGTATGATTTGTACTAAGCTTTTCCACTTATGATTATTAAATATGGTTTTTACTTAATATCATCAAAAAGGGTGAAATTCATACAGAATTTTAAAAGATTTAAAACTGAATAAATTATTCTAATTAAATTTTTAAAAATGAAAACAATTCTTGTAAAAATTTATTATTCATTGGAAAAAATTATTTTAAGACAATGTGACAATAGTGTCCTTAATATATCTTAAAGCAATTAATAAAACTTTCTAATTAAATAATGTCATTTTTTTTTTATTGCATTTTTTATTTTACAGTTCAGAGCAGATTTTTCAGTAAATGGCTTTCTGTTTGACGAAAAACAAAGGGATGTTAAATTCTCTAGGGAGTACTGTTTTTAAATAATAATATAAATTAATTGAAGAGGCTGGAATTTTAACTTCTCAAAATTTCATAAAATTAAGTAAGTTTAACAGATCAAAAAATATATATCTTTAGTTTTACCAAAATTTTCTAAAAAAACAAAAAAATTAAAAAATAATCTCCTTCATATACGACAATTATGTTATTTCTGAAAGAATTTCCAAAACAATGTGTTTTCTACTGCAAAAAAGATGCTAAATTTCCTAAATAAAATAATCTTTGGCCCACCTGCTGATGCAAGAAAAATTAGATTTTTAGCCAAAATTTCGAACATGCTAGAAAAGATTAAAAAATTTAATAAAATAATCAAAAAATATTTTGGTTTTTCCTCTTAACTTAATAGGTACCGCCACTAATTCAATATACGTAAGGTTTAAAATGATTTTTGAAAAATGCAAAAACTTTCTTTTTAGCTTTAATTGTTGAAAGCTAAAGAATTTAAAATTTACTATTTCCTTTAAGTAAAATACTCAGTGATGTATTTCAAACCGAAATTATATTGATCAGAGTCAATTTATTTTTTCATTAAAATCGATCAAAAAGTTTTGAAAACTTTGTAAGCAAAAGTTAATTCTCGGTTTTAAAAAATATTGCAAAAATAAAATATATATTTTGGAAACATTATTTGAGGAAAATTAGCAAATTTAAATTAATCTGATTTGAAACAAATATTACTTACCTATAGCATAAAATGTTGTATGCATACATTTCTTAACGAGTTCTTGTTTTTCTGATGTATTAATAATTAATTGATTTATTGACATTTGATTGTCAGCCAAACATGTACATAGTTAAGTATAGTGAAGTAGACAAAGCTATTTTTTGCCTGCTGCAAGGTGGGGGCAACCCTTAAAATGTGACCTTTTAATGTTAGATTTATCGGTTTGTACATCCATACTGCAGAAATTCTGCACGTAATTAAATTACACATACAAAAACAAAATCCTTTTAAAAATATTTGGGGTCGCCAGATTGTAATAAGCTTTACAATATATGATTAGTAAATATAGTTTTACTTAATAACAATATTTCCTTAGAATTAAATCTGATTATATTATAAAATGAATTTTAAGATTTTAAAATTTTATAAATTATTAAAAAAAAAAAAAAAAAATAAATAAATAAAAAATTTTGTAAAATTTCAATTTTCGTCGAAATTTTTTTTCATCAGACAATATTGTCTTTAATTCATAAAATCAATTAAAAGCTTCTCTTAAATAATGTCTTGGTTTTTCTTTTTACTTACTAGAAAGAAAGGTTAAGGATTCACGCCAGTTAATTGATTGCGGATTCCTTGGTATAACGCGGACTAGAGAGGCATGCAAGGCATTTTGAAAAACATTATTCAAGTTTTTAGTCTTATTTTTGATAAAATAAAAAATGTTTCTCACCGATTGATGTCAAAACCAGTTTGACACATTTTTTATGGGACGAATTCTCGGTAGGTAAATGTTTTCACTTTTCATACTATTTTTATTTATCTATTTTTAGTTTTACAACTAGGAAATGAATTGTTGAAAAATAAATCAAGGAAATTGATATGTATCAATGTTGGGTCATAATTTAAATTTTTTTCCTAGAAGCGTGTAACGAACGTCTGAAAGGTTGTGGGTTTCAGTTTTTAGCCAAATAATAACGAGAAGTAACCTCATATTTTGAACGCACATTTTCCATAACAGAAAAAAAGAAAAAAATGTAATTCAATTCAATTAAAAAAGTAATAAAAATTTATAAATTATTAAATTTAAAGTATCAGACGTACCGTTTTTTTGTTTTTTTTTTTTGGTATTGCATCAGAAATAACATTGTAATCATTTTATTTTTACAATTACATGTTAACGTTTAAAATGCAATATTTCAACTAAACTTTTTTTACTTTTTGTACCATAAGCCACGTAAAATAATTTAAGAAAAGTAATTTAAACATTTCTAATGCCAAAAAGAAACAAAAAGTTTCAAACGCTAATGAAAGAGAACCTCAGAAATTAAAAAAAGTAATTGAAATTAATTATAATTAAATTATCTATATAAAAATGATACATTTGCGGCGAACGAATTCTAAAAAATAAAAGGAAGCAAAATAAAAATGGAATCGAAAAGTATTCAAAGATTTCCTACAGTACAAATGAAACCATGAAGATGAATATAATATTCCTGATTAAGAAAAAAAGGGATTCGTTCTTCATGATAATCCATTCACTTCATTTTTTAAAGGATTTATTTAAGGAATGGTTGATTTTCAAGAATTACTACATTAATAAAAGAAAACCAATTATAAATTAATGCACTAATTTTAAAATTCTATTTTTCGATGAGAAATCCAAAGTTAAATTTAAAAAAAAAAAAAAAAAAAAAAAAAAAAAAAAAATCACACGTTATTGTATTGTTAAAGAAAAATTGTAGTTACGAACAATCCCACATTTTGTATTTTTTTTATAAAATTCGAAAAAATATTAAATGTGATAAAAAAATATATCAAAGTAAAGAAAAACTCTTTGAATTTTTTCACACCTTCAGAAATGTTTTAGGCCGTCTTTAAATGTATAAACATGACCCATCAGGACGTTGGCGATCATGGCTCTCCACAATGTAGCTTTTAGTAAATTTGTTTTTGTTATTTTTCCTAAACCCCGTGGCGTAGTGTTTTAACTACACAAGCTCGTTCTAGGTAGGTTATGTGATGTTTCGTCTGTCCTTCAATGTCCTGTGAAAGACAAATTTTCCAAGCCCTCTTTCCTCGTTATGTGCCCTAAGAAATTTCAACTGTCTCTTTAAGTCCTTTAGTTTTGTTTTTAATTTTTTCTAAAGCTCCGTTCTTGTTTGTTTACTATTCTCAGCATACTTCTGTAGAATGACATTTCTATCGCCTCAACCTCAAGTTTCTTCTTCATCTCTGCGAGGATGGTTTTTTAGTTAGCATTCACTTCCACTACAGGAGAACTGATTATATATTATAACAGAACAATTTAGTATTTTTCTTTGTTTCTATAGAAATTTTTATGTTTCTTTGCTTAGCTTTTTTGGGTGAGGGCATCTTTCGTTATCCAAATGCGATTTTTCAGTGTCGCATTTTCCGCCCTTAAAAAACACTTCCTAGAATTTAAATATATTGTTGTACTTGTTTAGTTTACAACACTTACCTAAAAAAAAAAAGGAAAAAAGAAAAAAAAAAAAACAAGCGAAAAATAGTAATTAAATCGGGAAACGTCCTTTTAATTTTTGTCTCCATTAAAAAAAAAAAAAAAAAAAAAAAAAAACATTTCAGTTCATAGGGCAACGCTCTAAGAAAAAAGTAAAAATGAAATAAAAAATATATAAAAATAATACGTTTCTTTTTAGTTTTTACTTACAGTAGATTGTATGTTTTTATAAACACTGCTTGCTTTTATGTACACTTGGGAACATTTCTCACAAAATCGATAGGGACGAGCATGATGTATCGAACATTTATAAAAATCGCCAAAGGCTTCACTGGTTTCATTTAAGAGTTCGTCACAAGGATGGTGTATTGGTTCTGGAAGTGGACTTGCTTGTAAATCACTATAATTCTTTTCTCTCAATTTTCGGACATTCCGCTCGTTCGAGATAGTGGCATTGTATTCCGAACCAAAATTTATATGAAAGCCAGCTTTATTAGTCTGTGAAAGTACAGTGGTCAAGAAGTGTAACAAGACAATAGTTGGCACCAATCGTGAAAAAATAAGTTGATCGCTGTAGTAAGATAATTTGGTAGCTTTCATCGTTGAGGCTTTCCAGTGGTGATATAAAAATTCACGTAGTTGGTTGCAGTAAATTACTGAACAGGAAATTCATCACTAATTAACTCAAATACATTCCTCGTTAATCACATTGGAGGTTAAACTGCTATGCACACATAACCGGTGACAGATGGAAAAATGTTGTCACGTGCTTCATAACACAAGGGACTTAGTAAGCCTGCACCGTTTCATTACTCAGCATTGTTTATATAACGCTTAAGTATTTTTATAAGTTGTCTCGTGATATCTGATCTCATGACTTTTTGATGATATTATTGTTAAAAAATAAATAAGTGCGATGTTTTTAGTTTCACGTGCGGGGTACACATAAATATTTTATTTAAATATTTTTTAATACTTTACACAGCAAACTAATACTCCGAAGCCCAAGATGTAATATACGAATTGGATTTTTCGAGATAAAATTAAGGAAATACAGAATTGTCTAGGAATATCAACAGACGAAGGAAAACGTGACAAAAAATACACAGGTGCATCGAAATAACGAAAGAGGCGTTAAAGACTCAAAGTAAAGAAACATAATTTCGTTAGAAATAAAGAAAAAGTTCTCAACTGCTATGCAAACAAAATCCTATCTGGCAGTGAATGCTGGATAATTTCCTCGCAGATGAAGAAGAGACTTGCAGTTGGGGCAGTATATGTGGTTAGAAGGATACTGAGAATACCACGGAGATGACATGTAAAAACTGGGAAGTTTTAAGGAAAATGGTAACGAAAAGGACACTTGCTTATGTCAGCCATGACATTTCTAGAGCACATAATGAGGAAAGAGGACTTGGAGAAGTCAACAGTCAACACTCACAGCTGAATTGAAGGCATGGTTAGGGGAAAACAGCGAGTAACCTACCTGGCAGAGCAAGGATCAGTACGGGGACCCAAATTGCTTGGAACTACGAAAGATAAGACTAAAAAGAGTCATGTTCGCCCATGTGCTGAAGGACGCGACGCACAAAAGAAAATCTATTGAACAGAAATATGAGTCTGTTTGCTTCGTTTTAAGATTTCTATTTTTAATTAATGGACATTAAAATATTAGAATTTTAATCGTGTCTATATAAAATATAAATTACGTTTAAAGTGGGTTATTTTCCTGCGCCAGCCAAAAAAAAATGAATTAATGAAGAAGACAAAATGTCAGGTCGTCTGCAAAAGAGACAGTGTTCGGGGTGAGCTATGAAAAGTGGACGTCAAAATAAAGCATGTACGGAAATTTAATTATCCTGGTAGTGTACTAACAGACAACTAAAATGTGACACCGAAATCCGAAGGCACATTGAAATCGGCTTGCTAACTTTTGGCGTAGCCGTTTGGCCGCCGTATTTAGGCGCTAAGAAATAAATGCTAATTGATTCATTATCACTCAAAGGTAGAACTTTAAAATTAAAAAGCCTTAAAACTAACTTTATTAAAAAAATAAAAGCATTCTGTTAATCGCTAAAAACTGCAATGTAGTTTTATTTGGTATTTATGAAAAAAAAAAAATTCTCCCATTCCATTTAGGGTGCTAAATTACTATGTAATCTAATCTCCTAGTGAATGGTGGAAAATCTCCCCACAGATGGAGAACAGACTCGACAATTTGAAGCAACTGAGCTGGGATTCGATTAACTGGGCCATGTGGAAATTTTAAGAATCGAAACTACAAAGAAACTGAAACTTACAATCTGAAAAAGAAAGGTGTAATTTCTGATACAATTCATAAAGAAGGGTTATAATTTTAACAGGACATACCGAAGGCAAGATTAACAGGGGAGACAACGAGTTCTGTTAAAACCTACTTAATGAGTTTGAGCGACTGGACAAGTAGGCAAAGAAAGAATCAAACATTAGAGCAACAAAAAACGTAAAAAGACATGACACATAAAAGATGAAGTTGAAAACAAATGGACACTTTAGTGAATAATGACACATTATGAAATCAATCATCATCATTGTCGTCGTCGTCAGTCAGTCGGTCAGTCAGTCAGTACCATGACGGAGTGTTAGTCTTAGACAGAGTCGCATCCTAATTTGAGCACCTGAACAGTTCACTCCACATATATGGGTTGAAATCTAAAGGTATCTATTCATGCGTAGCATATCTTCGACGAGTAGAACTGACGGAACCCACCTCTCTTCAAGTAAAAACTATTGTCGGTATCCTCCAATTTGAAGGTTCATTTGTGTCACGGATACGTGGCTATTGATTCCATGGGAGGAACACTCTATCCTGGGTCCTGGCCGTTGACTTCAGTCTAGGGAGCTCTCCACCATCGCAATGGCAGTAAACCTAGAAGCAGAGCTCAGTCTACCTCATTGTGCTAGATGGCCGCTGACTCTACAAGATTCATCTGACCGTTGACAGGTCTTATTTTTAATCCTACTGGATATCTAGTCACCTTCCTCACTAAAAAAAAAACGTAGTGGGGGAATCGGTTTAACTGCTGATGACCCGAGTATGCAGCAGTTAGTGTTGGGTTACATGGTACCAGTAATACTAGTTGCTAGTAGAATGACTTGACAATTATACTCATTATTAATGTTAAATAAGTTTTCAGTTATAGGAAGTTATTTTTCTTTTTCGCCAAATTGAAATGTACATGTCACTTTTTTTCTGAGATTTACAGTTTGTTCTCTATACCATACCCCTTCAGGATGTAGGCGATCATGGAAATTATTCCGCATTTATTGATATTGTAATGAAGTGGGGGTACCGACCAAGTGTCACGAGATTTGAACCTTCATTATATAACATTTTTTTATTCGTGGCAGTATTTCATCAGTTTTTCTTGGCTACTTTGTGATGCAATCCCTGTTGCCCCGGGTCAGATATGTGATTCCCTGCTGTAACCAGAAAAGGTAAAGGTAACTACTTTGGTGAATAAAAACCGAAGCAGAATTGAATTTGATGAACAAACTGCTGTATAAACCTAGGTCAAGGAAAAACAACACATAATAAATTTGATAACCACAAAACGAGAATTTGAAAAGAACATCAATGTCGCTTCCACATCAAGAAAAATTCTTCGTCAGGTGAAACTGTTTGTTATTCGCAGTTACCACGAACTTTGCTTCGAACATTATATCTATTCTTTGAAAATCATTCAGAGAAGTATTTTCCTCTTTCTAATTTTCATATTGTTTAGTTTACCTTTTCTGCGGACCTTATGCAGCTTAGTAATTTTTATTGTAAAAGACTAAAAGAGGCATATTTGTTGTTATTTGTACATACATGTTATTGGCCATCATTTGGCACACAAAGTACTTAATTTGTGTGATTCTTACATTTTTTTAGTGTTAGTAAATTTATCGTCTGTTTTTTTTTGTTTTTGTTTTTTGTTTTTTTGGCTTTGTGTCGTCTGTCTGTTATGTGCCCTTGCCTTGTAAAATTAAGTGTTACCTCAAACATTTGTTTGAACTATGATTTTTTCCGTAGCGTTTTTTTTTTTTTACCAAATAAAAAAATCCTTTCGTTCTGGACTAGTCTAATGTTTACCTCACATTTATGCAATTAGGAAAGGCGTGAATCTATTTTTTCTCTATTCTCACTCCAACTAATAGGTTAAATAGCAGGGTAGACTGATGTCTGTAGATGTGGATGGAAGCCCGTCTAGGAAAAGGGCAACTCAGAATTTAAAGCCGTGAAGAAGATAACGACAAAATGCACCAATACCTTTTACAATCAGTTCTGGCAAATTGCAAATCATAAAGAGTAATTTGTGGAGAGGCAGGATCGCTTATATGTAAAGAGGCATAGCATAAAAAAATTTAATTTATTTTTATCGGTCACGCAGCTGGTGACATCGTCTGTAAAACCAGGACATTTATGCGTCGAAACAACAATGATACATTAAAAAGAAAAACAAACAAACAAAAACTACATCTTCTTACACATCCGCATCGTCTGTAAAACGCGGAAGTGGCATGCGTCGAAATATCAAGAACCAATGAACTCAACTTTATGCACCTCACGCCTATTCATCCGCATATAAACAAAAGAAAATATTATCCACTCACATAACCTCCTTTTGGATATGTAATAAGATTGGTCCGTCACAAAACGTCAACCTCATTTGAGTACTGACCTCAAACAACACATATTTTATGCTTTGTTCCATACCGGACATAACTGTTAAATTAACAGTCATCATAACTTAAGCACAAATAAATATTAAAGTTTTTTTTTTTGTTTTTGTACTAATTCTTGTGTTATCTACTTTATGAAAGTTTGTTATCAAAATCATCAGCAATACAGCAACAGTGGCGGATTTACACCCCTACACCACTAATCGAATTTCATTAAAAACAAACAAAAAAATTAAAACATTCGTTGGATCACCTGTTTTAGAAATTAAAAAAAATATGTTTTTTTTTTTGTTGCTTTTTAGAGAAAAGATTTCTTTACCGCAATTAAAAAATTGAGGTCTTTGTATATTATCACTGATACCAGCGTTATTAATACATGCTGCTGCGTTTGATTTGTGATAAACACAACAGGCATTAATAATAGAGGTTAATCGGGAATTGAATAGTTATTCCTCTTCAATGCCAGCTTCCCCAAACCTCTTTGAGTGAAAGAACGCGTGCGGGAACAAGTGAAACTAAACAAAATTTCCTCATGAAATTAGGCGTACGGTTTAGAAAGTTTGTAGGAGAGTTATAAGCCCCCTTACATTTATATATACAAACATATTCGTAGAAATGGAAACAACAAAACGAGTATTATTTATTATCTGGTTGTTATGTGGTGTTGGATACACGAGAGACAGTTATACTGAGTAAGATTGTGAGTTTGAGGTCAAATGTAGATCAAATATGGATCGAAATCCAACAGAATTATAACGTAAAGAACAAGTAAAATGTATACAGTCATTCTCCTGTGTGTTTTTTTTTTAATTTATTTATAGATATGCGTAATGAGTGTCCAGATAATTTAGATGGAAAAAACAAGAAGTGTCTGGGATTTCCTTACCACGATTTTTTTTATTGAGGGCAAAGAGATAAATGTTGTTATTATTGCCTGAAGAAGGAAAAGGAGCCGAAATTTTCTTTGACGCACGTGTTTACGGCCTGTCTGTGTTGACTGCTTGTTCGGTAGTGATAATATCACGTGTTTGTGTGTGTAGGTGTGAAAGGGAAAGTCGATTCTCATTGGTTTAGAAAGAGTGAATTAATGATAATTTTAATTGTTATAATTATTTTATTATAATTATTTTTGACACTATAATTATATTTTTTTAAATTTTTTGTGGACACGACACAGTGACAATATAATTATTTTTTTTTATTTATGTATTTCTTTACGGACCCGACAAACTAAATGGGCTGGATTTTGTCCATAACTAGACTACACAACCGTCTTTAACTAACCTCTAATAAATTATCTTTCACACCAGACTTAGGGAATTAACAAAAATTTGATAACGGAAGATTCGGTAACGGAAGATTCGATAATTTTGACAAGGTAGAAAAATTTGCTAACTAGGAAATAAACGTCGATTAAAAATTGATTTTAGAGCCGTTCTGGAGTTTGGATTTGGGGGCCGGTCTACTTCTATATTTTTGAATTAAAAATGAGGCCTTTATTACTTCAGTCTACGCATTGGTTCCTACTTCCGGCATCTCTATCTCAATTTAACTCACCTGGTTGATCGGCGTTAATGGAACTGCTTGCAACGGCCGTGAACTTCCGGCTAGACTAGGTCCTTGCTTCCAGCTTTCCTGTCAACCTAACTCACCTGGTTTCGGAATTTGCTTTATGTATATCGTCCAAACTCAAACAACCTACTAGTACACCGCGGTTAAAATACTACGGAAGGTTCTCCATTGGACTTGACCAGCAACTACTCAACGCCAGCACCGGACATTTAAATTGAACTTTCTTTTCTCTGGCTATATCATCCAGACTTCAAATAATCTACTCCGTACACTTCGGTTAAAATACTACGGAAGGTTCATCATTGGACATAACCAGCAACTTTTCAACACTTTTCGTCGGATATGTGAACTGAACTTTGGAACTGTGGGCTTATAAGCCAACTTAACTTACATGGACTCGACTTTTTAACATTTAGTCAGTTATATTATCTAGATCTTTTAGCCGGTCAGTACCAACCCAACGTATTTAATTCTGCCTCTATTATGTGCTTGGTTGCTTGTTCATGTTCCTTTTTAATCCAAATACATGCTTTTGTATATGATGTAAATAAATTTTATATTAATTTTAAGTTTAGTTTGTCGTCCTCTTGTTGACGTATCAAATTTAACGTCTTACTCTTTTATTTTATTTTTTTTAAAATCTTAGTGGGCCTCTTGTGACTCATACTTACTGGGACGTCTAAGCCAAATAATATCGCGCCCCCTTCAGGGGTTCCACAATAATTTAACTGTGGTTTGAAGTTGTCTTGTCAAATGGAACTTTCATCGTATAAAGGGCCTACTACTAAAAATATGGAGAATAAGAACATACAAGAGTCAAGACACAATATTTCTGTAGTTGAAAAGAAAAATTATCAACTTAGTAGCAATAAACGTCTGCAATAGATTTCTTCTGTCTCTCGACTGCAACACTTATAGCCAAATCACGGTTCAAATGATAGTCCGTCGTAATAGTCCAACAGGCAACGTAGAAACGACAAGATGGGGGTCACAAATCCAACCTTCACTTCTCACCAGCAAAAAAAAAAACCCCGCGTATTCGTCCGCCAAGCTCAGAAATATTTTTCCCGTAAATGAAAAACAACGGCTTTTATTCACCGAGAGATTTTTCTGATTGGCCACCCCATTCATAGGGTGGAGGGGGAAGAACATTAGCATAGATTCTGGTCCTTAAAGTAGAATTTTGCTAACTACTTTTTGGTAATTTTTCTTCGGCATATCGCACACAAAACACGAACTCTTTTTCGAGGTAGCTTATCATCCCTTTCACTCCAATTTCTCTGCGCATTTTGAATAGTCTTTTTTTTTTTTTTTTTTTACTTCAAAATGACGATTTTCCTAATCGCGTATTTTTTTAATTTTTTATGGGCTCGATTTTTTTAAATTGTTAATTTTATTTGTTGGTATGTTTAATTCAGAGCCTGTGCATACTCCCACCAAAACCCCGACCAGAGGTGCAAGCCTCATTAGGGGCCCCAATCAGTACTTTGTGACCCACGTTATCGTATCAACATTTCCTTTTTTTTTTCTACCTACATACGTTACAAAAGTAAAAAAAAAATAACTTTTCTACCGGCACTTTAATTATTATATCAATTTATTTATTTATTATTTTTGTATTTTTGAAGCATCGGTCATCTACGTTTTTACACTGAAACGTTTAAAAAGTTTACTGTCAATATAGCACTTCGGCATCAATCAGTCAGTTATGTATCATGCGTGATACACGCTTAGGCGATCATGTATCTTTTGATACATGACTGACGAGGCAGATTTTTTTCCTGCAGTATGTTGCTATTTCTTTCTGCGGTAGACCAGTTGCCATCCAAGGCTATAGAACCCGGTCCTGCTATTTAATCTACCCATAGCTGGGGGAGAAGAGGATTCATATCTTTCCCAAGGGTATTAGCGTTCGAACTTCGGCATACGTTTACGAAAAAATTATACTCTTACAGACAGAAAGGAAAAAAAAACACATTTTTCCACGTCACAAACTAATTTTGCTAAAGAAAGTAAATAGATTTTTATTAATCCGACAGATTTTTATCACTTTAAAAGTTATTTTTAGTGGATACTCGTATCTGAGTAGACACCTCGCTTATTTAAACAGATTTCGTCTACTTGCCTGAATGTCCGAGAAATTTTATTAAAGAAAAATTTGCGCTATACCACTGAAAGGTAGACAACTCATATTTTCTGAAATTCTGTTGGGTCCCTTGGCTCAGATTTTAAAGGTGGCATAGGCTTATTTCTCAACAAAGTATTTTATTTTGTGCTTAGTTTTTATCGAATACAAGTGCCATAGTGGGTGGAAGTACAGAATAAAATTGCAGGTTTAAATAAATGGAATCAGAGTGTAGTATCTGTTTATTTCCGCAGCGATGTTGTTGTTCTTTTCAGGAAATACATGACGCAATAATGTTCTTATCAAGAAGGACACAGCATAGAACGAGGTAAACAAGATCCCAGAATTCATACACTGTGGTAGCACCTCCTCATTGAATAAAAAAAATGTGATGGTTGGATAATTCTGATGCTTGCATGATGCTGACTACTGGGCGTCAGTAAGTTTTCTCCTTACCTACATGTAAAGTACATCATCAATGACTGCAGGTCTGCCGGAATGTTCTTGGTCATGTAAATCAAAATTTCCACTTATGGACAGTGCTCTCAGCTATGGCACCATATCCATAAACGGTTCATATCATTTTTTTTTTTTTTTTACTGTTTGTACAGCGTTTTTCCTTTCTGGAAATAAGAGACCAAGAAATGAGAATTTCTCATTTTCCTGAATTTTTACTTTTAATGTATAAACACTTAAAATTCACAATCTACAGGCGAAGCGTATCTTTTCTGTTAATTCACCCACCACAAAAAAAAAAAAAAATTATAATTACTAAAATTCATACCAAATTCTCCCAGAGCATGGTCCTTCCATTGCATTCCGGTTGGGTTGACCTTTGCGATAACACCAAATGTGGGCGACTAGATTGCGCTATTTCTAAGTGTGTGTGTGTGGGGGGGTCGCGGTCACCCCGATAAAAAAAAAGGCAAAAACAGATTTTTTTTTTTTAAATTGTAAGAAATTCCTTGTAAGTACCTCGAATATCATCCGCACTTACGAAATGTGAATAACTCTTTGATTTTTGGTAATTTTCCATTCTGAAGGTTGTAATTGTTGCAAGACGAGCTGAACAAATTTTGATTTAAAATTTATAATTTCAAAAAAGTGCCAAAAATTCAATAATAAAAAAAAAACAAACTTTGATTTAAAATTTATAATTTCTTGGGGTGAATTAATATTTGCGATAAGTAACTTTACATTATTTAGAGTGAAAAGATCCAAAGACGCTTTGAAATGTCACCTTTCAGAAAAGGAAATATCCGATATAAAACAAGCAAACCCAAAAAACATCATCGTAACTGTATAAATTCCAGGTTGCTATCTGGTACGAGTAAACCAACTTTATGGAGGAGGAGGAGGAGAGCTTTTTTTTAAATCGGTTTGTGTATAAGTCATCCAACCCTAGTGTTGAGTTAAGACATTCACTTTCAAGTTGCCCAATGGACTGGTATGTTATATGCGACCAGAGGAAAATAAATAAGATCACTCAAAGCAGGACTCTTTGGAGAGAACTCGTGTTACTGCGTGATCTATCATAGGGAGAGACAGGGAAAAGATTATGAAATAATTCTAACTCAATAAGAAAGTTCTGTTACCCGGTGTATTTTGTGGCAAGCCTTTTAAAATTATTGTTTTTTCTATTGATGTGACCAGAAAACAAATTTACTGGCAGTAATTTATCTTTAATTCAGTTCGGGAAATTCTACGAAAAGGTAGAGACATAAAGAATACGAAGACCAGAAAACTTGGGCAGAAATCAACAGAAGTTGTTCACTTTTCTTACATTATTGCCTACGTTTTTTTTTGCTTTTTTGTTTTGTTTTGTTTTTTTCAAGATAAATAAAGATAAAAATAAGTAAGTTAAAAGTAGCAAAAATGACGTTTAGAAACAAATAGAAATTACTTCATTTCGTAGTAAGTTTAGGCGATGTCGCAGACGATTGGCTGTAGTGGAGATACATAGCAGCACCCAGTAGTAGTCAAATGTCAGTAGCAGCTGACTGAGGCTTTTAAAACCCCATGCTTTCAAAAAGAAAATGTATATTTTCTTTCCCTTCGTCTATGCACAGTCCTAGGAAGCGTTCCTCTTCAACTGTTTGTAAGTGCCACATTTCTTCGTTCAGAAACGTCGGCTTTCGGACTGTATTAACGAAAAGCATACCATTTTCTACAGGCAGACTTTTATCATTTTACTCTTATTTTATAGAATATAGGTTTTCATAAAATGTCAACCTGTCATGTATTTGTCTTCGTTCTGCATTGTTTTCCTGGTAGTAGAGATGGCTCCTTGTATATACATACCACTTTAAATTGATATTCAAAACAATAAAAAAACACTAATGATTACTATGGATAAACATAAAACATTTGTAAATTTAGTTTTATTATATACCCAAGAAATATTGACTACCAACTCATGAAGCATTTAAGACGAGGCAATAGAATATGATAAAAAATAACCCCGACTTCACAATCTAATGAATAACAATGTTCTAGAACCCCAAATGATTTCGTTTATATGTATTATTAGTATTACAACATAACAAGTATGTGGGTTAATGTTACTACGTGACCTTTTTAAGACTGTTTAAAAAGGCCCCCAATAAAACAAATTTTACATCCTACTAATCATAACAATTTAACAAACAATCAACGATTAAACGCAGATTCTCACTCAAGATATGCCTCAAGGCTAGTAAGCCTTTGTTCATCTGCCTTCTCGGATTAAAGGGGATTAACAGTGACAGGAAAATTTGGCAAGAAGTCAGGTTTACTTTCATTGTCAAATCGTGGGAAAATACTAAATAAATATATATACAAAAACAGGAGGAGGGAAGTTTTAATCTCTTCTCGGCCATTTTGCCGCATTTTTCTTTTAAAAGCTTTTTAGTGGATTAAAAACGCACACAGTTGTTACATTATATTCCCTTCGTTAAGATAAAACAGTGTTGGCTTGTATTCGCTCTCTCGCTCTCTTCTTAATTAAATGAAATGAATCATTGTTAACTATTATTAAGTATTTACTTTCATCTTGAATTTTATTTTATTTCTATCACAACTTTAGTCAGGCCGTCGATCTACAGCAGTAAGTGGCGTGGATCAGAAATAATAATAATAATAATAAAAAATGAATGAGAAGCTTTTATTGAGCCTTGAAGTCCGGTCATTTTACCTCAAAGAAGCCTGGTTAAACAAACCAGTTGCTTTTATTGACCGAGCAAGGTAACGATCTAAGCGCTTTTAAAATTAATTCTTGAGGGAAAAGGAAAAGAAAGAACGTCAACTCTCTCATCCCGAGTATTATGAATGGCGCAATGAAAAAAAAAAAAAAAAAAACACACAAGAAGACTCTTAGTTAGGTGTGAAATTTGAAAGAAATTTACATTTATTAAATAAATGACATAAAAAAAAAATAATAATGCTGAATGAATACAAAATTTATAAAACAAAGGTGCACACAATTTTTCTTTGTGGGTGAAAAAATTAGGCAAAATATTAAATAACATAAATACAATTCTGTTCCGCTCATAAAAACAATTATTTTATTATCAACAAAATGTTCACTTATTTTGATTCATTCGACTGTCGAAAGGGCTTGAGAAGGATGATAAATTCATAGGTGTCGCTGGGTTTCTTTTAGAGAAGTGTTCAGTTTTATAAACTGATTCAAGTACAATACAATTTTGTATTTTCATAAAAGTTCAAAATCAGGGTTAATACTTCTAATTTTGCGAGAAAGTTTTACAAACAACTATAGAAAGATAATCGTATATTTCTCTAAATTTATAGAAACTTATCCTTCCTGGTTTCTTTCTCTTTTCTTTCTTTCTGCTTCTTCCCGTTTCTTTTCTCCAGTTACTTCCTTTTCTTTTTCTTTCAGCTTCTTTCTTTTCGTAGTCGTTTTTGTGAATGCCGAAACTCTTCTGCTTTTCCTTCTTCTTCATTTAAGCTCCCAGAACCACCGACGTCTCTCGTGAAAGCCAAAATCTTTTTACATTTTTTTGCTTTTGCTTCTGTTTCTTCGTCTAAGTTCAGCTCTCAATGACTTTCGCCTATGAAAGTCAAATCCCTTCTGCTTTTATTCTTCTACTTTTTCATCGAAGTTCAGCTTCCAGATTAGGCTGACGTTGAATGCCCAAACTCTTCTGCCTGTCTGACAAAACTTCTTAAATAGCAACAAATCGGCTCCGAATTCAATCAGAAATTTGATACTCTGGGTTCGTAACTTACTTTCCCTATTGCTTAAAAAAATAACAAAATATATCTCTTTAAACCACGTCTGTTCGCAAACTTTATTTTGTCAGTACCTGAGACCATAAGACTTAAGCTTCCTTATTTACAAATTTTTGAAAAACAAGTTTTATACATGTATCGTTGTTATAAACGGCCAGGTTTCGTTTGGTCGGTATTTTTACATCAATTAGAGCCTAACATATGCACAATTTACACATTTCTAACCGTTAAGCATATATTTCCCAAGGGCATTTTCGCGTAAGTGTGTGTAAGAAATTGAACTCCAATTGTAAGAATTTCCTCCAGAAAGTACATCCTAATAGTGATTTATATTGGGTTTTGTTTTTTCAGTTTGGCATCGCAGTCCCCCCCCCCCAAAAAAACCCAGAAAATATATTTTACGTATGTGCATGTACGCACAGTCCTGCTTATCTAGCTAACGTAAATAGAACCTGTGTTCCTTTATAAAAGCAATTGCAGAAAGTGATGACAAAATTAAGAGACCAAGCCATGGACAAGATACATCAAGATGACGAATATCATTAAAGTTCGTTCATTTGATCCTTTTTTCACACCCATCACACTTATTTCAAAAGATCAATGCAATAAAGGTATGAATATAAATGACAGCGGTGAAGGAATTGGCCGTTATGCTGCACATAGGTTCGAGTGCTAACAGTAAAAGTAATTAGTTTAAAAAACATATCGTTAAGAGGACCAACGTTTCTAAAGTTACCATCCAATGTTCGCCGAATACAGTTTTGTGGGTGCGTGGTGGGGGCAGTTTGTTCACATAGAAAAAATACTTGCTGATACCGCTTCATTTAGCGACATCTCCCTTTCAGTATTGATGTGTATTGTATATGAATGGGAGAAGTGAGCATATTCCTTATATATTAATTTCTCAAGTTTATCGGCAGATCTATCGTAGCTCTTCGCTAGTCCGTCCACGTGACCAAGGGCTGACGTTACGTCTTCCTGACGTTGACCTTTTCTTCATTGCGTTTCCACACACCCTTCAATTTAAGTTCATTTCGTTTCATGATAGCCCTAATGACTTTTTAGTTGTTTCAGTGTTACGAAACTAGTCGGAATACACTTTGTGAACATTTTTATAATTTTATAAATACGGATGTTATAACATCCGTATTGTGACAGGGTGCTTGGACGGGTTATGTATTGAGTTACTTTCCCATTTTTTGTCTGCCAACTGGACGCTAGTTGGGCTTTCCTGACCATTCTTACTTCCGCCAGTATTGCCCTTTATTACTTCGGGCATTCATGGCATTGCTACTTCCGGCTACCTCGGACCTTTACTTTCGGCATTCCCAGCCTTTACTACTTCTGGTTACCACAGACTCTTATATTCCGGTAGCTTCCGGCATTCCTAGCCTTTGCTACTTCCAGCTACCACGGAACTTTACTTCCGGCTATAGTGGATCCTTACATCCGGCACACTTGGCCTTTAATTATTTCCGGCAACAACGGACCCTTATCTTTCGGCATTCCTGGACTTCATTAATTCCGGCCCTTATCTCGACCTAACTCACTTGGTTGATCTTCGTTAATGGGCCTGCTTACAACAGCCCCGAACTTTCGGTCACACTTTGGTCCCTACGTCTGGCATCTCTATCTCAACCCGGCTTTCCCGGTTTTCCTGTCAGCCTAACTCACCTGGTTTAGGAAATTGCTGCATGCATATCGTTCAGACTTCAAGTAACCTATTCCGTACACTTTGACCAGCAACTACAAAACGCCAGCACCGGACATTGGATCTAACCAGCAACTACGCAACGCCAGCACCGGGCATTGGATCTGACCAGCAACTACGCAACGCCAGCACCGGACATTGGATTTATTTCTCCTTGGACCTTGGCTATATCATCCAGACTTCAAATAACCTATTCAGTACAGTTCGGTTAAAGTACTAAGGAAGGTTCATCATTGGATTCTGCAACTATTCAACTCCAGCAATTTCGCCGGACATTTGAACTGAACTTTCGAACTGTGAACTTACATGCCAACTTAACTTACATGGATTCTACTTTTAACATTTAATCACAGATATATCTAGATTTTCTAGCCGATCAGAATTCTTCAATTTACTCAATTCTGTAACCATTACCTTATTCTTCGTTTGCTCACGTTCCTTTAAACGAATCATTACTATTGTATCCAATGTTAATAAATTTATTAGTTAGTGGGCTTCTTGTGACCTCTATGCCTTATTGGGGTGCTCAGGCCATGTTATATCGCGCCCCGTCCAGGTGGTCCATTACAGATCTATTGGTTTTGGGCTGGTTTGGTGGATTTTACATTATTAGGTTAATGCTGAATTCAGTTTATATAATAATAATAATGATGATGATAATATTCTTGAGTCTAGGTAAACATTAGTTGTTATTACACTTGAGTCTGCACTCATCCACCCTATAGGTGGCCCCTTTTAGGAGAAGGTTTTACCCTTCTAGAGGGGATGTTAGTCAACGTAGTAGATGCCACCGGAATCAATTTAAAAAAACTAAAAAAACTGTACTAATTATATCCAGAAAACATTTCAGTTTGTTTACAAAATTAATTGTTCTTAAACAATTATTTTATTTGCCCTAAAATAAATTAAAACAATAATGAAATGTTATAACATCTGTATTTATACCCGTCCTGGGTATGACGATAAACTACATCCACGTCCAGGGATAAACTACGACCAACAGCAAGGCCTCTGATCAGGAGGTTTTGAGGAGCGTGAACCACCTCTTTTGCTGGTGTTCCCAGGTCCACCTGTTAGGGTCCCAGCTATGGGCAAATAGTAAACCTCGAAACTGAGGTAAAAAGCATTATAAAAGTGTAAAAATATGTTTTAATACCAGAAATACTTTGTAAAAAATTATTACCAGAAATAATTTTTTTAAGAAAAAACTATTACCAGCAATACATTTAAAAAAAAATTCAGCATTACGTTTTTGAAAATATTACCAGCCATACATTTTTGAGCAAAAAAAAATTACCAGAAAAAGATTTTTGACAAAGCAAAATATTACCAGGAAAAAAATGTTGTCGGCATTAAATGACCCATTGAGGTTGATATGCCGTAAAACAAAACAAACCAAACTGTATTTATACACTACAGTCTAAAATCATTTGCAACAAAAATGAAACTCGTTTACTGTAAAATAAATATATACATTGGCCTTAATTGCTCCCTCCCTCTCTCACAAGAAAAATTAATATATGCAGCTACTAATTAAATGAATACAAACATTTTTTCAAATAAACGAAAAGTGTTGTCATTATCAAAAACAAAGATCTTGACAAAGGAAATGTATAAATCGATTTTCATATTGTTTGAGTTTTATTCTATTCATTGCCTTTTAAAAACACTAAACATGACTCAAAAGTGCATATAGTAATAGCGACGTCAAGGGAATAACCGTGCTTTTGACACGCATTTTTTTCCGGGCACTAAGGTTAAACATTGCCCATTTTGCTTTCGTTCTATCATATTTTGTTCAATTCTACGACCTTTAAATTTTCATATTATTTTCTTTCCAAATTTTGAAAAACAAAAACACCAATATGCAAAAATTGAAACATTATTATCAGAAGGTAAGTTATGAAGTCGAAATTGGACTAGAAAATGTTTATTTTTTGGGGTTACTGTTATAGGAAATAATACAGTTACATACTCATATGAATGCCATATTAAAACACGCCCAAACTTTGTGATACTATTTAGCTATGGTAATTGGCTAACTAATTAAGCATAGAAATTAAAAACGAGAAATACTTAAGGCGAAAAAGAGCTATAACGAAAGACAGACCGACCGACATTTTTTTTTTTTTAACAAAAAAAAAAAAAATGAATGGGAACGGATTTTATTTCATTTACGAGGAAAGATACTTTTTCGCAGAAGACAGAAAATCCGTAAGAGAAAACCAGATTTCGGATTCTGTCAGAGTTAATTAATGTCATGATCAGATAGTGACACGACAAGAAAAACGGAGTTCTAAAAGATAAACAAAACTGGGCCAAGCATGCGACTGAAAAGGAATTTCAGTGAGACCACCCTAAAAGAATAGCCAGTAATTATCTTTCAGAGATATCATTTAGTTTTGGTTCTTGTGTCCAGCGAGGAGACTCATCTGTTGTATGTCCGGATCTTGACATAAGAAGAGAGGCTCGAGAAGGGGGATCATTATTATTGTCAGACATGGTGACTCGAAAATGAGCATCTGGTGACACGAAAATTTTAATACACGAGTAAAATAAAGAATTTGTTTATCAAGTAAAAACCACCACCCAGTTTGAAGGTTGACTAGCAGTGATTAATGAGTCAGTGAAGATTCTGCTAAGTGGATTTTGGGTGGCTCAGGATAAGATAAAATTTTAATTAGGGCCACGTGGAATTCATAAGAATTCTGGCCGATAGAAAAGAAGGAAAGAAAGGAAAAGAGATTTTTTTTTCTGGACGATAATTTTAGGAAAAACAAGTCTAGCCACACCCACGCTGCCGAGCGATCATTGGCCGAGTGGTGGCGTGAGTGGTGGACGAAGGTGAACGTATGAGAAAGGCGGGGAAGTTGTTGACACCCACTAAGAGGATTGGTATAAGATACCAATATGAGAAAGGAAGAGTCTATGAGGATAATTCTCCTCCGACCTCTCCTCACAGACGAGGGAGAAAAACCCCGAAAGGGAAAGTGATTAGCTTCCAAAAATGGGAAGTAAAAAATTTTTGGTTGGGAATTAAGAATTGTCAAAGAACTCAAACCACGACAGCCCTAACCCGGTTTTGGTCAGTGTCCATATAAACGAACGTCCCCGGGCGTTCAAAGTAGTGTTTATTCGACAGAAAGCTGTTGAGCTCGGAGAATAGCACCTCGAAGGAGCTAACCAAGATTTCCACGTCCTTCGACTTAGTCTTCCTACCAAAAGCAAGTTTTTATTGACGAACTACTAAGATACCATAACTCGCTTAAGAAAAGCAAAAAGTGTCACGAATCCATAGAACAGACCGGGAAGGAAACACACTCCTGTATTCAACAGATAGATAAAGTTAATTGTTATTTCTCAACATATTTGAAGCTCGTGAGTTTGTTTTATTTTTCTTTTACTTACGCTTGTGCGGTATCACCTTTACCCCGGATTCGGCTTGCACTACGGCCCGACTCCTGATTGATTTCGTCTACCTAAGATCAAAGTCACAACGTGGGTAGGTTAGACTTGAGATTAAACCAGTTACTTCGGTGACCAGGCGTTGGAGGCGATCTGAGAACGACAAAGTTGGTATCGAACCGGAAACGACCAGATCGACCGGGACACAGGCTGGTGGCGGCGACAACGAGTCAACCCCAAACGGTGGTGGAAGAAACCTTACAGTTTCGCGCCGCAACTGGGAGTTGGCCATGGGCCGACGGCGGAGCGTCAGATATTGACGTCGCGACTAGTGGACGTCACATATTGGCGCCGGACTGCGATAGCGACCACCGGTGCGTGTCACATTATTTTCTACCCAACAACAGACAATATTTACAAACATGCCAAAAAGATTCCATAATACAACACATACCGTTTAAATTAAGGTGTCTGTTGGCTATAAATTAACATCACCATGTAAAATATTTGACCAGTCAGAAAAAAATAAAATCATATTTTTCTCGAGCCTACTTTCGGGAAAAATTTCTTATAAAACCTCATAGATTTCGACTTTTAGAAGCAGAAATGCCGTTCAAACACAAGAGAAGACGTGGCTACATAGCTTTTTATTTCCCTCACAGTGCGTGCTGAAAGAAACATATGTCGGCGACATCCAACGAATCACCTCAAACAACGGCAGCAAGAGCGGTCAATGAATCTTCGCTGACGATCAAAATCTTTTCTCAACCATAGATTTTTACTGTTGACCAACTACTTAAATGTCTTTTTCAAACAAAGCTTTGACTGTGGACCAACTACTCAATTTTTTTTTTCTTAACCCCGACTTTTTCTGTGGACCAACTAATAAATATCTTTTCTAATACACAATATTTTCTGTATATCAACTACCCAAAGACATTACATCAACTAAAGACTATTTTTACTCCTTTTTGATTATTCTGAATTCATGTTCATGTATGTTTGTAAATACAAATGATTTATTTAACAGGCATACCGATGTTTCCTTTTTATTTCATTATTGTCTGCAATTTGGACATTCGAATTTTTAATATAAAAAATGAACAGCTAAATACAGAAATTGGGTCATTTTAAGATAGATTTTACGTGTGTATACTGGCTAGCTGTATCTTCCCAGTTATCTTTAAGAACATATAATCATAGTGTTAACTTTTCAGAAATTTCAAAATAAATTATTTTAATTAATTTCAAGTTAGTTTATCTTTCAGAATTTTTAGAACGTATGACTAAATATGAACCTTGTCTATTAATCGGTAGACAACTCGATAAAGTGTCATCCACAGAGCCGTTTTGTTTTTGTTTTCGTTTTTTGTTTTTGTTTTTGTTTTCGTTTTTTTTGTTTTTGTTTTCGTTTTTTGTTTTTGTTTTGTTTTTAAACAGCGGTCGTTTGCCATGCTCTTTGATCTAAAACTTTACACAACTAGGAACCTTGACAACACAAACTCCACCTACCCACATAGTGAAGAATAGCACTTACAAAGTTATGTCAGAATTTCGTAATATGTTTTATATGTTTTACATAATTGACGAGGTGATGACAGTTATAATTTAAGAAAATGACGTGATCGCTATTTTCACTAATCTTAAAAATGTTGGAAAATATTCTCCGTAGTCTAATTTTAGGAATGTTTTGTTAACTTTAAATTTACTATATAGCCATACATTGTTCGACCATACTTTCAAAAATGGGCACGATTACATAATATTTTAAAAATATTAAAAATATTTTAAAAATCTTCGTGCAAAATGATTTGAATTAAGCTTTTCACTTTTTCATTAGTAAATATAGTTTTCACTTAATAACAATACCACCTAACCAGATTAAAATGTAGAATTTTAAAATATTTTTCAACAATTATTATAATAAATTTCGATTTCGGACTTTCAGAACTTATAAAAGAAGACGACGACTGACCCAAGCAGTCAGTGACGAACACTCACAGAGAAATTGCCAACATACTCCACGTCACTCGAAATCGCTGACTTACAATTAAAACTCAACCAACTCTGTGGACATCGATTCTCAAACATTGCTTCTAAAGTGAATTATATTCACTACCTAAGTAAACAATAAACATCAATGTGCGAACGACCTTAAAAACATTACAGTCACAGGTAGATCACTCCTTAAGAAATCCTTCTAAAAAGACACTTAATATTGACAATTCTAATACCAACACAAATCTAAAACGGACTGCAAATGAACGAACGATTACAAAGAGAGACATTCTGAAACCTAAAACATCATACACATTTTGCCAACATAACATATACCAATTATCCTGCTTGTATATTGTCTTGAATTTTAAATGTTTTATTAGTTTCAAATTGAATATGTCTTGTTCTTAATCGTATTTAAATTTGGTTTATTTATTTGTTGTGGATGCAGAAAGTCACGCAACCTACACAAATTCCTTCTGATTCTTTCAAGCATAATTAATAAATTCTGCACATCCCCCAACAATTGCTTTATTTTAAACCAATAAAAAAAAATTGGAGATGAAAATTTAATTTCCTGAAATTAAGGAAGTAGGGCAAGGGTGGTAACATATGTAAAAATAAAAACATTTTTCAAGATTTTCTAAAAAAAAAAATTTGAAAAATAATTTCGTTCATCTCTTGAGTAAGTCCTGAAAGTTTCGACAATTATTTGATTTTTAACCAAAATTCCAAAAGTACTACAAAGATTAAAAATGTTAATAAAATAATAAAAAATACGTTGGTCTTTCCTCTTAATAATAACATAAATATTTTGACGATAAAACTTTGTTTTTATTAAGTTTGGGGTCTTTTTTTCATCATGTTGTTATGCTGATTTTTCAGAGAAAAAGTGGATGTACCTATTTTAAATCTTTTTTTTGGATTTGACTTTACAAAAAAAAAAAAAAAATAAAAAAAAATAATTGAAAAACGGACAAAAGCCCAACACAAGTAAAAAAAATGAATTATGTTTTAAATTACGTTTATATTTTCTATCATTATTAATATTGTTAATTAAAATAAAAATAATTAATATTTTTCTCGTGAATAAATATTACATTTTTTTATGAATTAAAGTTTACCTCGTAAAAACTTTACCTTTTAAAAATTAAGATTGTTTAATGTTTAGATACATTATTTATTTTTTTTAATTAAGAATAAGATTCATTTAAAAAAGAAACGTTTTAAAACATAATACAATTGAATAGAAGAAAACTGATATTTTCTTTTTAATTAGCCGATATACTTTCTGAAATGTTCATTAATCCTGAATAAGTAAAAATAAAATAATATTAGGTTGGTGCAAAAATAATTTCGTTTTCTCACGTATTTCTTTCAGCTTTTCAAGCTAAAACATTTAAAAAAAAGCAACTAAAAAAAAAACTAAGTAGAAAAATACATACTAGCACCCCCCCCCCCAAAAAAAAAGAAAAGAAAAGAAAAAGCACTTTTAGATACTGAAGCGATTTTAAAGTTTTCAAAGCAAAAGGCTATTGAAGCGTTGCATTTTCCTTCAGTTTCAGTAAAATCTGAAAGCTTTAAAATGACAATGTGACAATTCCAATATCCAAAAATCTTTTCTTTTTTTTTTTATTACGCTTTGATTTTATGGCATTGTATCTCCCCACTCAGCCATTCCTTTCTTTTTATCTATCAGCTTATTCTGTTTTCACTTCTATTTAAAAACAAAAAAAATACACAGATATGAAAATCAAAATCAAAAGACTGGTGTCAAAGTGGACTTGGCACCAGATGTGAAAACTTTTCCAGTTGAATTCAAGAATCTATAGAAATTGGTTTTAAACAATTTATTAACCAGTTAAAACCACTCTCGATCCAAAAACCAAAAATTTAATTTGGATCCAAACAAAAGATAATTAAAACAAATTCAACGCAGACGAACTTAGATGTCAACACCGGCAAGCTGAGAGATGCGACACAAACCAACCTTCATGTTACCTGACCAACACTAAGAGAGAAACAACGATAGCCAACAGCAATGTCTAATTTCACAATTCCCTCTCCCTGTTGTCATAGCAACAGATACAAGTTACTAGTATTATTGTATGTAGAGATTTACTTGACCCCACCCCTGAGGTTGTGACACAAGGTCAGTTTTTAACGTGGAGGCCCGAGTGTCTTCACCCGGGCCGCTCGTCTTAGCTGGTCATAGCTTGTCAAAGCTGGTCTCAGCTAGTCAGAGCTGGTCCAAGCTATCATAGCCGTGATACTACTTAACACAGGGACGGACCCCTGTGCCAGGTAAGTACAGTGTAACCCGGATATAAGAGAGTTGTCGGGACCGGAGAAGAAGTATCTTATATCCGGGTTTCTCTTATGTCCGGGTTTGGTGTATTTTGTTTAGGTAAGTATGGCTCTAATATGGGACCAGAGAAAATCTCTGTTATATCCGGGTCTCTTATATCCGGGTTACACTGTAAGAATGTGCATACCACTCGAGAGAGCGATACATTTATTTGCAGATAATAAAATAAAATGTATTCTTTTTACTTGAATTTACGTTTACCGAGGTAGAAAAGGAATTAACCTCCATAACAGTAACAACAACAAGCTTCTGTCTTTCGGGTTACCCATTTCCACCTCTGCAACAGACTTCTACTAACTAACATAGATGTGAAAACTTTCCCAGCTGAATCCATATAAATTGGGTTTTATTACTGTGAAAATAAAGTTAAAGGGACAAATGTATGAAATTCCTGTTAAAATTTTAAATTTGAATAAAATAATCTTTAAGTAGGAACCCCTACAGATTAGTTAAAAAATAACCACACCATGATGAAAAAATGCCCCAAACTTAATAAAAACATTGTTTTATCGTCAAGATCTTTGTTATTAAGAGGAAAGACCAGGGGATATTTTTATTATTAAATTAAATTATATTTTTTGATCCTTTTTAGAACGTCCAAAATTGTGGTTAAAAATTTATTTTTCTTGCGTCAGTGGAGTGGCCAAAGATTAGTATAGGAAGTTTTGGAGTCTTTTTTACAGTGAAAAATATATTGATTTAGAAATTCTTGCAAAAATCAAATAATTGTCAGATTTTAATGAAACTTTCAGGATTTATTCACAAATGAAATTATTTTTAAAAAGTTTCTTTTTTTTTAAAAAAAATCTTGGTAATTTTTTTACGTATGTTACCCCGACATTTAATTTTATGAAATTTCGAGAATTAATTCTTTCACTGCTTAATGTTTACTTTTAAAAGCAGAACACCTTGAAGAATTCAAATTATTAATTTCTTTTTGTAAAAGAGGACCCCAGTTATCGAAAACTTGCTCTAAATGATAAAATATGAAAATACAATAAAGCTAAGATATTATTTAATTTTAAAAATACTTTAATGGCTTATAGACACTATTGTCTTAAGAAAAACATTTTTTAGACTAATGATGAATTTTTACAAGAATTTTTAATTTTTTAAAATTGTAATTATAATAATTTAGAAAGTTGTCTTTTAGGTAGTACAAACTAATTATAAATGGAAAAGCTTATTACAATTTATTTAGCGATCCTCAATTAAAATGAATTTCGAATATATATATATATATATATATATATATATATATATATATATATATTGCATGTGTAAAGTTTATGCATATTTATGCTATAAACGTGTCGATTTTTGTAAATACGGACATTATCAGAAAATAAGTAAATACGACATGTAGCAAATCCCCTAGAGGGGGCGCGATATAATATGGCCTGGGCGCCCCCATAAGTATGAGTCACAAGAGGCCCACTAATATTTTAAAAGTAAAAGACGAGACTCGGATAGGTCAGCAATGTTATAAAATAAAATAAGACATATCTCGGCTGATTTACAGGCAAATGCTCAAGAGCGAGAGCCGGATGTGAACGGGACAAAGCCCCGTCACAAAATGACCATTATCTTCGTTTACAAATGTTCCCGACACACGAGTTCCGGTAGAAAAATAAATAATATTTAAAGTGCTCTATTTTTCGTCCTATAAAAATGCTTTCCTCCTAATTATACTCGCTTCGTTTTTTGAGCCTGTTAAGCCATAAAAAAGTTCAACAGGCAGTCACAGATGGCCAGGGAACAGACCTGTCACGGTCAGGCCGAGCGGTCAGCAGGGGAGCATCAACCACCGTCAACATGTGTGAACTACTATGAGAGATCGACCTAGATCCGAAGCCGGCTTATGAACTATACCACATGGTAGCTGTCCCAAACCCTCACGTTCCTGTTGAAATAAACCACGTAAATCTATTTCTGCTGTTGTCGTATTTCTTTCTTGCAACCATATGCTTGTCTATAACACTGGTGTCAGAAGCGTACAACAAGAGAAATATGGCCGACTACACGAGCTTCACCCGAGCCGAACTATTTACTCTCATAAAGGAACAGAAAACACTACTATTCAACTTGAAAACGGGACCAACACAGCCTTCCGAAGCCACGATACAGGAAATTCAAGCCGACATAAACGACATGCTGACTGCCCTGAAATCAACTACTTCAACACCTCCCACCGCTCAAACAAACAGTGATTACAGCTTAATGATGCGCCAACAAACCATACGCGACATATTGAAGCTAGAGAGAACTTTTCACCCTGGACACGACGTCAACCGATTCATCACGGCCCTAAACAAAGCATACACAATCAGAGTCACGCCAGAACTCAGCACCTATCCCAGCCTGGAATGCGAATTCGTCAAGTCTGCTAAAGATTTACTGGACCAAAGTATCTTTCAGCAGATGGTTGACTCAAAAAAAGACATATCCACCTTCGAACAACTGAAGGAATACTTATTAGGAGCCCACGGAAGCCAGATGACTAACTTCCAACACCTCAGTGGAACTGCGAGACGGCGAAAAATTAACAGACGCGAAAACACCCTTAGAGAGGCAGCCGTCCACATAAAGAACAAATACAAAAAAGACAAAAATACAGACTTCAGTCGATGGACTTATTTCCATCATCGGCGCTATGCTAATGAACGAAAAGGTGAAAATTTGCAACTCAAATCTTTACCCACATCTCGCCAAGACAATGGACAACCACTATTCAGCCACTGGCATAGCCTCCGAAGCTCAAATATACCTTGATCGCGGCGTAAAATCCAACGAGACGACTTCGCACAACTCTGTGTATTTCACACAGAAACTACTGCGGTCAAACCAAAGAAACGCGCCACTCCGACCCAGCAGCCAACCAAACCCACAGCAGACGGGCCTCACCAACCCTCCCGAACATGGCCACCATCCGACACGCAGAAACCATCAGCACACACCATGAATCAGCGTGTGAAAAACTACCTCAGAGGTCGCCCCTGCCACCATGGACGCAACTGCCTATATCGCCACTCACCTCTCACTCGGGCATAGGCCCATATCGCCGCAACGAATGATAATATACAAGCCATAAATGATGTGGAACAGGATTTTCGCTTCGGGCAGGACGAGATGTGATGCCTCGTTCGCCATGCCCCTACGTCAGCTATCACACCTTCAACTTTCAAGGACTCGCTCACCATTCACCGCTCGTCCAGTCCACCTTCAACTTCAGGGACATCACCTTCTCTGGCATCGCAATGCTAGACTCTGGATGCTCCGCCTGCATTGTACCAATATCTCAGTTACCCAGAGAAGCCAAGAAACTCATGACCCGCTCCGACGTCGTAGTAAAAGGAATCAACGGCAGCACCACCGCCCTCGGTGAACTGACTTGCGACATCACCATCGGCAATCGAGACTCACCCACATTCAAAAAGGTTAACGTGCTGGTAACTACCCAAATCACACCGATCCTGATCGGCCAAAATATCCTACGTCACAACACGCTCAATTCCTATCTAATCGACAACCAAAATGCGACTATAGAATTCAGACGCACACTTTCCTCAGGATACACAACACACACAGCCGCAATCATATCACCGTCATCGTCAACCAACGATCCAGCATATGGCGCCCAAGCTGACATCATCCAAAACCAGCCTACTATGGAATTACAGCCCAACATCCAGACACTGGATCAAAAGCTAACCTGGCTAAAGCATAACACGGGGCTATGGCTACCAAACCACCCGAACCGAGACGAACTAGAGGCCACTGCAAACTTACTCATTCGCTACGCTAACATTATCGGCACAGATAGCAGCAGCAAAGGCACATTCATCCGACCCATCCGCATACCAACCAACGGCCAGTCTCGCAGCTAAAAACAACACCCGATAGCCCAGGCTTTGGAAGCATACGTAGATACCGAAATTAAGTGTATGGCTGATGAAGGTATCATTGAAAACTGCAGCGACCCCAAAGGCTTCAATAGCCCTGTATTTGCCGTACGCAAGAAAAACGGATCGATTCGTGTCGTTGATAACTTTAAAAGAAGGTCTTAGTCGATCTTGACCCTTACCAAATGCCAAGGATCGACCACTTGTTCAACAAAATCGGCAAAGGCAATAGATATTTTACTACTCTCGATCTACGCAGCGGCTACTGGCAAATTGAGATCGACAAGCGAGACCGATACAAAACAGCATTTACATGGAAGGACCAATGCTATCAATACACGCGCCTGGCCTTCGGCCTTACATCTCCCGTTGCATAGCAGAAGCCCTAGCCACGGTCACATCACGTGACAACATTTCTTCCTATATCGACGACAACCTGGTCCACGCTAGGACATTTAGGGAGTACATACTCTCCCTCGAACAATTTTTTACTGCCCTCCGAAAATTCGGACTCAAGCTGAATCCCGATAAATGTTCCTTCCTCGCATCAGAGGCAAAATTCCTCGGACGCATAGTAAACAGCGAAGGATTCAAGGCTGATCCAGAATACGTTCGTGCCATCAGGGAAATGAAACCTCCAACATCAAAAATGGAATTACAAAGCCTTATCGGCCGTTTAGTGTGAATCAGACAATTCCTAGAGACACGTCTTCACGAACAAATCAGGTCAGATATGTTTTCAAAACTTATGGGTCCCATACACGAACTCAACAAGGTTAATAAACCGTTTGTCTGGACGCAAAATGCTGACAGAGCCTTCAAAAAAATCAAGGACCGTCTCTCTTCGCCACCCATCATCTCGTTTCCAGATTTCTGCAAACTTTTCACACTCACCACCGACGCCAGCGACGTCGCATGTGGAGCAATCTTAATGCAAGAAGCCGACAACGGGAAGAAAGATATCATAGCGGTCGCTTCCCATACATTCAACTCCACGGAACAGAACTGGTCCACGACGGAACGAGAGGCATATGCAATAAAGTGGGCAATATTGAAATTTGATTATTTCCTTCGCAACCGCCCCTTCGTTATCTTCACCGACCACAGATCGCTGACATATCTGGACCAACGAGAGTTCAATAATGCCAAAATACGACGATGGCAAGAAGAAATTTCATGTTATAAATTCGTCTTGGTACATGTTGAAGGCGAATCAAATGTATGGGCTGACATGCTCAGCAGAGATTGCGGACATAAGAAAACGAAAGCCCCGAACGACTCTACACCGGCAGGCAGGACATTCGAGGTAAGCGGTTCAGACCTCCGCGTATACATCCCATCTTAGTGCCTCGGCGAGTTTAACAGTTTACAGCTCATTGCCAAAACTCACACACCACAAAACGCCGGCACCCACAAGCGCGTCACCAACGCATTCTTCGCCTATCACTCCACCACCACCATCCCCACTGAGAAAATCTGCAACCACCTCGGCATCGCAGATAAACAACAGAAGGACGACGCCCTGGCAAAGATCATCAGCGCCTTCCAGTCACTCACTCCAAGCGAACCTCATATCGATCCCGACGACCACCGAGCTACGCTTTTCAAAAAACATTTGCACCAATTTTTTCTAGAACCAGGCACCTCCGTTTTGATGATAAGAGACAGTAAACACTCTCCGAGATTGGTTGTACCATACAAACTACGATGCAGATACATCTACCAGGCACACGAGGGCAACAACCACTCAGGTGTTACCCGTATGCGAGAACTCCTTTCCAGTTACTGGTGGGAATTCAAAAACCGCGACATCAAGTCCTATGTCGATTCTTGCGACACGTGTGCTAAGTGCAAGGGCAACTACGGTAGACGTACCCACTGGCCCATTGGCTACTGTAAACGAGGAAAGAGACCATTCGATCTCGTCTTTATAGACTTTGTCACAATGCCCAACTCAAAGGGAAAACACTACATCCTAACCATCTTGGATAGCTTCAGCCGACATTTTACAGCCATACCATGCGCGAGAGACCGTGCTATCGACGCCGCCCGCGTATTGTACCATTTCTTCCTTCGACACAGAGATTCCACGCATAGTATCCTCTGATCGAGGCACACACTTCACTGGAGAAGTCTATCGATAATTCTGTAACCAGATGTCAATCACGCAAGAACTTCACTGTCCTTGGCGCCCGCAAAGCTCAGGAAATATCGAGAGACAACATCGCACGATGAAGAACGCACTTTATATGTTATGCGAAGACAGGAACTGTGAATGGACAGACGTTCTAGAATCTGTCGTTTCATCCATGAATGCCACGACCAACAGCGCCACCGGTGTCTCCCCGCACTATTCCATTACCGGCCGTCACCCCAACATCGGCCTACCTACACTACACAGAAATGAAATCACAAGCGACGATCCTGGAGCATATGGAATGCAAATTAATGCCCTGCTAAAGCAGGTTCACCACCACGTCACCCTGGCCAACGATGAAGCTGACCATAAACTTGATACCAACTTATATCGCCTCACATACAGGGACCCAATACAAGTAGGCGACAAGGTTTTACTTCATCGGCCACACTCAACTGTTGCCCAATCCTCTCATCTGCCCTGGATAGGAAATTACACCATTATAAAAACGAACAATATGATGTGTTAGGTGCAAAACGATGATGGTGATACAATCTGGATTCACCGTGCACATATCCGACGACCGGCTCCACGCCCAACACATCTTTCTAATACAATCCTTCTGCCTCCACCATGTAACAGTCACCAGGATCATTCTCCTCCACATCCATCGGGGACACATAATTCAGCAAATAATTCCATACCAAAACAAATGCCAATAAGAAGAACACGAGGACAACTTCCCACAAGTTTCAGTGACTTTATCATGAATTAATCACCCAAATATACACGAATAACGCTCACTGTAAATCAGACAGAGATCTGGGGGAGCCTTGTTATAAAATAAAATAAGACATATCTCGACTGATTTACAGGCAAATACTCAAGAGCGAGAGCCGGATGTGAACGGGACAAAACCCCGTCACAAAATAACCATTACCTTCGTTTACAAATGTTCCCGACACACGAGTTCCAGTCGAAAAATAAAATAATATAAAGTGTTCTATTTTTCGTCCAATAAAAATGCTTCCCTCCTAGTTATACTCGCTTCGTGCCTGTTAAGCCATAAAAAACGCTATAAAAGGGGTCACACGGAAGTTCAACAGGCAGTCACAGATGGCCAAGGAACAGACTTGTCACGGTCAGACCGAGCGGTCAGCAGGGGAGCATCAACCACCGTCAACATGTGTGAACTACTATGAGAGATCGACCTAGATCCGAAGCCGGCTTATGAACTATACCACAAGGTAGCTGTCCCAAACCCTCACGTTCCTGTTGAAATAAACCACGTAAATCTATTGCTGCTGTCGTATTTCTTTCTTGCAACCATACGCTTGTCTATAACAACAAGACGACTACAAACTTAAAATGAATACAAAATTTATTTACATCGTATACAATAAAGGAACATGAGCAAATAAAGAATCAAGTAATGGAGGTAAGTAAATTGAGGAATACTGACCGGCTAGAAGATCTAGATACTAACTTTGATTAAATGTTAAAAGTAGAGTCCATGTAAGTTAAGTTGACATGTAAGTCCACAGTTCGAAAGTTCAGTTCAAATGTCTAGCAAAAATGTTGAAAGTTGCTGGTTAAATCCAATGGTGAACCTTCCTTAGTATTTTAACCAAAGTGTACGGAATAGGTTATTTGAAGTCTGGACGATATAGACAAAGAGAAGAAAGTTCGATTTAAATGTCCGGTGCTGGATTTGTGTAGATGCTGTTTAAGTCCAATGGTGAACCTTCTGTAGTATTTCAACCGAAGTGTACGAAATAGGTTGTTTGAGACTGGATGATATGCATATGCATGCAATTTACTAAACTAGATGAGTTACGTTGACAGGAAAGCCAGAAGCAAGGACCTAGTGTAGCCGGAAGTTCAGAGCTGTTTTAAGCTGATCCATTAACGTTGATCAACCAGTTGATTTAAGTTGAGATAGGGATGCCGGAAGTAGGGCCCAATGAGTAGCCGGAAATTCAGGGCTGTTGTAAGCAGGTCCGGAATGCCGGAAGTAAATAAGACCAGGAATGCCGGGAATCGGAGTCTGTGGTAGTCAGAAAAAATAAATTGCAAGAGTGCCGGAAGTATGAATGGATGGGAAAGCCCAACTAGCGTCCAGTTGGCAAATAAAAATAAATGGGCACGCAACTCAATACATAACCCGCCCAAAATTTCTCGTCCTCCTCTAGCTCGGCGAGAAGTCGCCGGGTGATATGATAAGGAAATATAAACATTAACTGGTCCTGAAAAGTACTAAAAATCTCGAGAAAATAAATACGAAGTATAAAATTATAAAGATATTCACAAAGTGTATTCAGAATAGGTTCATAACACTGAACAAACTAAAAAGACATTAGATTTATTACGAATCTAATCGAACTCTGTATATTAAATTGAAGGGTGTGCGGCAACGAAATGAAGAAAAGGTCAACGCCATGAAGATATATAACATATGCCCATGATTACGTGAACGGAGTAGCAAAGGGCTACGATAGACATTATCAAAAAATAGGGGCGATAACTATACTAAATTGAAAGCTAATATACCTAAATTTCAATAAAACATTAGATTATGGAGAATATTTTCCTAAAATTTTAAAGATTACTGTGTAGTCAAAATTATACATAAATGGCGCTCTCATTATATTCCTTGAGTAATTTTACAGATATATCCACCGTAGAAAAAAAGTAGATAAACTTCCGTTTTGTCAATCAAGGTGTCAACATCTTATATAAACAGTTACCGCCCTGTTAAAAATGTATTTCTGTGAAATTTTAAACTTTAAGTAACGTTTGTCTCAAATCAGATTATTTAAACACCAAATATTCCTCAAATAAAGTTTCAGAAAAGTATATTTTATTTTTGAAAGAATTTTTAATAAAGAAAATTACAGTGATGATGAATGACTAAAAATGGCGTTAAAATAAGCTACTATAGCAATTTCAAAACGAAAACTCTTTATAGTCAATTTAAATTAGTTTTCAAATAAATAAATAGTAATTTTTTTTTGGGGGGGGGGAATTTTAAATTTAATCTATTAGCTTGAAATTAAAACTAAAAGGTTCAAGAAAGATTTTTTCATTTTTAAAATTCAATTTAAACTATGACATTATTTAATTAGAAAAGCTGTTACTTGCTTTTGTAAATAAGTTATATTAAGGACACTGTTGTCAGAAGAAATAAAAAATTTTCGATAAATAATGAATTTTTACAAGAATTTTTTCATTACAAGAATTTTTTCATTTTAAAAAAAATTTAATTAGTTCAAAAATCGTTTAAAATTCTTCATTGCTTTCAAGGTGGCGGTTTGATGATATCGTTAAGTGAATTTTTACGAATCAGAATTTGAAAAGTTCATAATCCTTTGCACACAAATATTTTGTAAAAAATTGTTAAAATAATTTTTAGTGAAAAACGTCCGTAATTTCTACCTCTGGGAATCTATACATGACATAACCCATAAAAGGTCACGTAATTTAAGTATCGTCTGACGCACTGCATTTATTTCACTTTAAACTTTAAATTTCGGTTGAGCTCTCTGGAGAGGAAGCGTGGGTTTGTAAACAGTGACTATTACGGCTAATAATGCATGACTCTTCGGTAAATCGAATCGAGTTCTCTTAGTCACTGTGTGTTTATCTAAAAATAAATACGCTTAAATTTACCTTCTTCCCTGTCGTGCAGCAACGGCTTATGGGTAAAAATCTTTGATTGACGCCAATTCAGCCGGGTTACGATCCTAGCTAGAGGCACCCAGACGTCTAGTCACACTGATGAGCTGTGTTACAGCGAAACAGTCTGTCTGTGGATGAATATATATATATATATATATATATATATATATATATATATAAATATATAAACAAATGTTTAGAGGTACGAAATTTATATATAATTTTAAAAACAAGGATTGTAATTTTAAAAGTCTCTAAGGCCCTTTCAACCAACATCTCATCAGGAGGTAATCGTTGGTAATATGTCAGGTACGTCGATGACACTTTTGCAACTTTTTCAAATGAAAGTGAGGCTGTTGAGTTCTTCCATGAGCTCAACTTCTTGCACAAAGGTTTGTCCTTCACTATGGAAGTGGAGAAGGACAATTGTCTGCATTTTTTTGGACGTTTTTGTAGAGCGTAGTAGAGGGGGTTTTCTTTCAAGCATCTATCGTAAACCAACCTTTACGGGTTTGAATTAGCTTACAATGCTATCTTATGAAAATTGAGATAGAGTGGCGGGGCGGGGGGTCTATATCATAGATTCGTGTGGGGGCACAAGACCTTTGCACTGTGTACTCCACAAAGAAAAGTCTGGTTGTCTTAGCTAGGTCTGGTGATCATAATAGCCACTGAATTGCTCAATGTCGTCCTACCCACTTCCGTTCGAGATTTTAACCATTCCCAACCGCGTAAACGATAGGCCACAATGTTATAAGTATGTGGCATTCAGTGAGAATCACGCTCACTAGTAATGGTCAGCGAAACTCGCTCTCTAAACTAACATTACCCATACCGAAACGATCTATCAGCCTGCATCGTTCTGAAAAAGGAAGATTCAGAAATTGTCTAAATAATGGAGGAGCAATCTCATCGTTTCGAAGATTTTATTTTTTGCTTCGGTCTGAGATGTATCAAATCTAAAATCGGCATTTTTACTAAAACAAATTCCATGTCATCAATGAGAGGGAAAATGTTAATTTTCTGATTTGTAAATTCGTGTTGGGAATGACAAAAATAAAAAAAAATAACGAAACTAACAAAGGTATTCCACTTTTCAGATAAGAATTTTTTATTCACAATACACAGGCGTCGCAATTGTTATTGCAATAATTCTATGATAAAAAGAAAAACGACGACTTGATACCACTTCTGTTAGATATCTGTCCGCGTGCTGAGAATTCGGCTGGTGACAGATTATTAAAGTTAAGTGTCCCTGTCTCAGATTAAAACCCTCAAACAATGGTCAAAGGTGAATTGAAAAAGAAAAAAAAATAGATGACAGATAAATTCAGACCCAATCAAGGCTGTGTAAAGTTGACTAATTCCCCACCTTGCTCTGGAGAGGTCAGTAGAGGAGGGGGCAAAGGCTAAATTAAAGAGGATACAAACTAAATGCAGCGGCAATAGAAATAGAAGAAAGATTATGTTAATTTTATTGTCAACTGGTTATGATAAGGATAGCAATGATAATCTTTCCTTATACGGAAATATTCCACATTCATTGACCGAGCAGTCAGTCAGTTACGTTTTTTTTCACTCGTCGGACATTGGGCTGGGATCAAAGTGTAGTATCTGTTCTCCTCATCTTTAATGATAATGGTAATATTAGTCGTTTCCTTATAAGGAAACATTTGGCATTCTGTGATACTTTCTTACATTAAACTGTGCTACAAAAACCAAGAAATGTTGAACTTTTAGCTTCTTTCGGTCGCCTTGTTTTGCCAGTCAGCTACCTTAGAAAAGCTAAGTATTTTTATGCTGTCTTATCTGCAGTAGAAGTCAATACTTTAAATTGATTGAAGAGGGGAGGAACTGGGGATTTGCTATTGTCCAACACACTCTTGTCTCCAGTATTGCGTATACTGATGTCGGATTTAAGCATAAAGATGAAAACAATCTAAAAGATTCTTTTCATCTTTATGCTTAAATCTAGCACAAGGATTAGGAAAGCAAAGTTGATAAAAGTAGGTACCTCTAAAGATTCACTAAAAAAATAAGCATACATGATAAAAAAATGCCCCAACTTAATAAAAAACAAAGTTTTATCATCAGAATCTTTGTTATTATAAAGAGGTAAGACGAAAGATTTTTTTTTATTATTAAGTTATAATTTTAGAACCTTCAAATTTTTATCCTCAACGGATGACCACAAATTAATATAGGAAATTTTAGCGTCTTTTTTGCGGTGAAAACCACATGTAAAAATTATTTTTATACTTTTTAGAATCTTGAAAATTTCATGTGTCGTGTCACCTCAAGACGTAGGCGATCAAGGCTCTCCACAACTTCTTGTCCCTTTTAACTCTTAATAAATTTTGTCTTTATTTCTCCTAAACCCTGTTCTGCCATCTATTTACTAAAGCTTACTAAGTATTTTATGCGTTGTTTTCCTCTATCTTGCCTTCAATCTGTCCTGTGAGTATCACATATTCCAAGCCCGTTTTCTCATTATGTGCCCTGGAAACTTCAACTGTCTCCTCCTGATGTTAAATAAAAGTTTCCTTTTTGTTTCCATTTTCTCTAAAACTTTGTTGTTGCTCACACGTTCGTTCCATGGTATAGTCAGCATCCTTTTGTAGAGCCACATTTCTATTGCTTCAAGTCTCTTCATCTTTGAGGAGATTGTCCAGCATTTACTGAAGTTTTTGTAATATACTTAGTTAAAAATTTTATTTTTCCGGCATCAATGCAATGCCATAAATTTCTACGGGAAATTTTAATCTTTTTCCAGTGAAATCATATTGATCTGGAAAATCAGATGTCTGTCTAATTTTAATGAAAGTTCCAGAACTTATTCACTTGTGAATTTAAAATTTTTTTTTTAGAAAATTTTGGCATATATATATATATATATATATATATATAGCGGGTAACGCTTGTTTAATTTCTGAAATTTCGAGAAATTAATTTTGGTAGAGCTTAATGTTTATATTAATTAAAAGGATAAGTCCGCGGAGAAGTTAAATCATAATTTTTCTTTTGTCAAATAGAATTCCCTAGTTACAGAGAATCTGCTCTGAATCGTAAAATAAAAAAATACATTAAAACTAAGACATTATTTACTTAGAAAAGCTTTCAATTTCTTTTATGAATAAGACATATTATGGACACTATTGTCTTAAGAAAAATCCTTTTCGATGGATAATAAATTTCCACATGAATTATTTAATTTTTTAAATATAATAATTTATAAAATTTTAAGAAAAAACTATATTAATCATAAATGAAAAAATCTACAATTCAAAGATCCCCAGTATTTTAAAAAGAATTTTGATTTTGTGTGCGTGTATAAACATGCTGATTTTTGTAGACACCCAAATACGACATTATCAGAAAATAATAGCAGTAACTATAGAAAATTAAAAATGTATTGCTAATTTTCTAACATTTTCTTAACAAGCATTTTCGTAAGACTATAAAGCCAAAGTAACTAACATTCAATAAACTATAAATTATTTCTAATATTTACCTAAATTTTAAAGATTACTGGGTAGTTAAAAAATTATATTAAAAAGGCGTTCACGTTATATTTGGCAAGTCATTTTTACAGTTATGTCCCCCGCAGAAAAAATTCCCACACATAAGTCTATCGAGAGTTGTTATCACCTCATGAATACACCCACCTAAGTGTCAAAAAATGCTTTTCTGCGATATTTTGAACTAAAAGTAATATTTGTTTCAAATCAGATTAAATTAAACTTTAAATCAGCTAGTCTTCTTCCAATAAAGTTTCAGAAAAGTATATTTTGCAAGATGTTTTAATAAAGAGGATCATGTTTTTGATTTGACAATATGACAGATTTTTAACGATTAAAAAAAATCCATTCAATTTAAATTCGGTTTGAAACAGAAAAGTAGTTTGCTTCTTATTAGAAATAAATTTAATTCGTAACCTCTACAAAAAACTGCGATGCCTAATGTTTAAAATTAATTTAAAAAAATGAAAATAAGCAAAATACTTTGAATTTCAAAAACTGATTTAAATTAACGAAGAATTTATTTATTTTTTTTTTTTTTACAAAAATAGCTGATCAGCGCCCTTTTTTTTAAAAATCCTTTCATCACAATGTAATTGTCTTTATTAAAAAAAAAATTCCAAAAATAAAATATACTTTTCTGAAACTTTATTAAGGAATATTAGCGGTTTTAATCCATTAACTTGAAATTAAAGCTAAAATAAAAACTTCAAATTTTCATTTTTAAAAATGCATTTTAATTAATTTAAACCTTAAGAAACACTTATCTTTGGAGGTACCTAGAAAAGCTGCTTTTACTTTCACCAACATTTAATTTGTATTTTGTTTAAAAATTAACCCATTTTCATCAGTTTTTACATTTATTTCTACATTTAACTGAATTAATTCTAAATCTTTTTCGCGTTTTTTGTTTTGCTTTGTTTTTAGACAAAATTACTTTTTTATTCAATAAAAATACAACATAAAGCCTAACTTTAAAATAAGAGTTCACAGTCACTTCCTTTAATGACTGTGACCTGACATTGAACTTTGCCCTTTTCAGTATTTTCTTTCTTTCTTTCTTTTTTTTTTTTGTCTTAACCCGCATACACTTCCCATTGCCAGCTAACTTCGGATTTTTATTTACGACTCACTTAAAAAACATGACCAACAAATGATTTTTTTTTTTTTATCTCTTCGTTTTGTTTGTTCGTCGTCCAAACTCCCGATAAACGTTAACTCTGGATAGGAAGAAAGAAAACCCCATATTAACTTCAGACAGGATAAAAAAGAACACCGTCTCTTTAGTGTTGCCTATTCTAGAGAAATGGGTTAAACTGTTATCGAAAAGTTAAGAAGTTTATGGATAACTGAACGCTGAATTTCATAAGATATGTAATTAATTAGAGAACAAGAATTAATTCAATACAAAGCATAGGAATTCATTTTTCTTCAGATGAAGTAATAGTTCAAAGGTTATAGTTTAAGTTGAAAACAATTAATAATTGAAAAATCTTTTTTTTTCCCCCCAAATAAACGAGTAAAATACCAACGCTATGTTTCTCATAGAGCTCAATTTGGCACAGAGCCACTGACTGTGATCAAACTCTGCCCTATGATCTCAGTGTTGATCCACGCTAAAAAAAGTATTTGAACTTTGTTTCTAAGATTAAGTAGAAAAATAATCGATTGGTTTAATTATGACCACTTTGAGCCTAATTTATTTTTAAATGTTATGATGCTCCTTCAGGACATAGGTGATCATGACTCTCCACTAAATTACCATCTGTAAATTTTTATGACTTCTTGGCAAAAATAGTGGAGCGTTTTTTTTTCCGGTTTGAATTCAGAATAATATAAAATTGTAGCCTCTATCTTTCTTTGTTATCGAACTCCTCCTAGAGATTTTGGAGATAGACCCTCATACCCATATATATTCTGAAATTACATTACCCAGGGTAAGTATATATTTCATTTTGATCAAACGGTCTCCGGGGGTGAGGGCACAATCACCCCCGCCCCACCAACCAGATTTTTTTTCCTTTGATATAAATTAAATTAAAATTTGAACAAGTGAATAACTCCTAGGGTATTTGGATAAGTATATTTCATTTTTATCAAAGGGGGTCTTCCGGGCGGGGGGTTTCATACCCCATCACTGAATTTTTTTTTCCCTTTGATTTAAATTTGAACCAGGGAATGATTCCTAACCATAATATAGAAGGAGAAAGACAGAAGATGGAGGTCACATCAACAAGATCATTGGGTGATATTGGAATGCATCATTTTTTCCACAAATTATAACAATGATTTAAAATCAATTTTCGTTTTCTTACAAAAGAATGTGTGAAATACTGCAAGGCGTGAGTAATTTGTTCTATATTTCTAGTCTACTCTGCTATTTAACATACAGGGTGCGATGCATAAATTGTCGTCTAAATTATGCAAACATGAAAATAACACTGACATCTCATTTTAACAGATATATTTACGAAAATTACACAAAAATATCTTCAAATACTAAAAATAAATTTATTCAATAAAATTGCCATTGGCTTCAACTGCAGCCTCCAGACGACTTTGGAATCTCCTGTAACTTTTCTGTACGGTCTCCTTGTTTAAGCTGGTGAATGCTGCCATAATCATTGTCTTCAGTTCATCTTTAGTATTACAAAGAGTTTTGTTGGTATCTTGTTCAACTGCATGCCACACATAATAATCAAGAGGGTTGCAGTCTGGGGAGTTAGGTGGTCAGATGTAAGGGGTGATGTAGTCACAGAAATTGTCTGACAGCCATGACTGGGTTCTTCTGCTTGTGTGAAAAATGCAGAGTCCTGTTGTCAAACATAGGGTCTTCCAGCAGCCATCCTTTTGACCCAGAGCAGCATTATCTCCTCAAGGCCCTTGATGTAGGCCTCCATGTTGAGTCTGAGGCCCTGTGGGAAGATGATTGGAGGAATAACGTTGCCATCACTAGTGATCATTCCAAACACAATGATGTTGACTGGATATATCATCCAACTCTTTCTAAATCCTCTGCACTGTCCTCAGATTGACACCCAAACACTCTGTAATGTTTGTATTGGAGCTTCTGGCTTGCATGCCAAGCAGTACAGCATGCAATTTCCAAATTACTGGTAGAATGAATTGTGTCATGGTGCTCCTTTTCTTACAGGTGCTGCCCAACTGACTACTATGCTGTGTAATCAGCAAAATCAAAAAATGCACATGCGCAAAATTAAAAATGGTGACAATTTACCCATCACACTCTGTAATGTAGCTTCCTTGGACCTTTTATAGTAATACTTACATCGTAATGGATCTGAAGAAATTTCCTCTGTGGTAACTAGACTTTATGAATTTAAACAAAGTATTTGATTGGTGGCAAGGTTTCATCATTTTACAATTGAAATTGCTAGATGTAACCATAAGTTCTCTGCTACAAGTTTTTTTCTCTCACACTTCTTGCTTGTAGAACTCTCTTCCACCTTCTTGCTTTCCAGTCAATTGTAATCTTAAAAAATGTAAATGCAATGTCAATTGTTATCTTCTACCTTTGTTCCTGTCCTTTTATTTTTCCCTTTCCCTAATAGCGTTTTTTTTTTCTCAGATTCTCTCTCAGTAAACCCTTTATGTCTTAGTGGCTTTATCACCTTGCTTAGAGTGAAATGATTAAAAAAAAAGAAAAAAAGAAAATCTCCTGTAGTCATAAAATAATTATATTTTCATTACAGTGAATTTCTTTTTTTTGTGACAGCTTTAAATTTTGATAACTTTAGCTACCAATTTCCAATGGCTCTTTATTAAAAAAACCAAAAAACCAAAACAATTCCCTGATTAAGGATTAACTGACATAGAATGCCAACTGTGTTCTTTAAATTTTTCAAAACCTTTTTGTTTATTTGGATGCTGCAATAAAAAGAGCTACCTGAAAATATGAACAATTCACTGATAATGTATGACAAACTACTACTGCTACCCTTTGTGAACAGCATGTAAAGAGTAAACAAATATTTCAAAGGAAACAGTGGAAACTATGTGTTAGAGAAAGTCATTATTCATGTACATTTGCTGAACTTCTGGTTAGCACCATGCAGTTTATTTTTCTTTCTTTTAATTTTTAATATAAATCCCAAATTACTTGTAAGCAAAACATAAAAATATGAAAGTACATCCATATATTTAAATACTTTTTCCATTAAATGAATACTGAATTTAATAGAATTGGCTTCTTTTAATGCATGACCTTTGTAGACAGAGATACAAATAAGTTATGCTCTGTCCAAAGACAGCAACACAACTGAGAGACAAAATGTAATTTACCTGTCCGAGGGAAGATTATACACTTTGATCCCAGCCAAAAGGGCCGAGAAGTGATGGTGATTGCTATTTTTCAGATGCACTAAAATCATCTGCTGAATTATTTTTAAATTGTTATTAGGAGAAATGTTCATAAATTAAACTTTAATTCTTTCTTGCACTCACTCAAATAATAAAGTGTATTTCATTAAGACGGATTATATATATATATATATATATATATATATATATATATATATGGGTGTTTCATTAAGATGGATCAAAATCAGCAGTAAATAAATCAGTGTTTTTGGTGAAAATTTATTTATTTCTCTATTTGATCATGTTATTTAACGCATAGCAATTATGTGTGAAAAGTAATATCTCCTAAATGTTCACCAAATCTGAAAGAAAAGGAAAAAAAATCATTAGACACTTAAACTTAATTGACATTTAAAATTGATCCAAGTTATTGGAACACCTCTTAATACTTAAAAAAAAAAACTATCAAAGCACAATGACCTTGAAGTGGAAATTCAAAAGATGTGGCACATGAAGACCTCAATAATAATAGTTGTGGCTGGATCCCTGAGTTTGGTTATAAAAATATTCTGATAGACTCACTGAAGGAATCCCTGGCAGCCTATATCTTAAGGAAATACAATAATTTGGAGTCTTTTTTTTTTTAACACAAACGTTTGGTGGAAAAATATCATGATGCCATTTCTGACCTTAGGTCTCTAGTTGGGACCCAGAAGGAAATGAGTACACAACAGAAATCAAAGCAAATAATAATAGCAATAATAAAATCACTTACAAAACCTACTGATCACTTTTTCTATGGAGACATCTGATTTAGCCCCACATTTAACATCTAATTTATCCCCCCCCCCACCTCCATTTTTTTCTTTTACATTGCTCCAATTGTTGATATGTGTTATCATGAATGCCAGTAACATAGGAACCTACAAGGGTGAAAAGCTGAAATAAAAGAAAATTGTGAATGCA
>OZ010581.1:39737657-39797657 GCA_963932145.1 Acanthosepion lycidas | reverse complement strand
AGGTGTTCCATAAGAAGTAGGTTTTTGGGGCTGGAATTACCAGCGCCATGCCTAAATGGCTTTGAATTTTCCGAGACTGGTTGCTAAGCAAGCATAGAGAGATCTGTTTGTTCTGCTATTTAACCGTTAGCTGGGGGGATTGAGAACAGATGGATTCATACCTTTCCCAAGGACAGTTGTGTGAAAGTGAACACAACAAATGTCACTGGAATTTGAACTTGACATACCAGTTCCTCTTTCTACACCGATAACTATGCACTCACCAGTTGTTGATTATGTTGCTTTGGAATACAAAGGTTAGAACCTAAACATTCAGAACAACAGCTTGGATCATCGAAATATACCATAGGCAGTGCTTTATATAAACTTCAAAAAACATATAAGAGATCCCAACATTTTTTCAATGAAGTTGAAAATGAAAATACATTTGATAGAACCTAAAAACGCGTACATCTGTATGTTGTAAACGTGTAGCAAATGACTTAAAATACCTTTTTATCATAAATGAGATATTTCAGTTTTATTTAACACAAATTATCAGTTTCTAAAACATGTACTGAATAAAATTAAGGATTCAGTTTGAAAATTCCTGACATCTGAAAAGATCAGAAGGTATAGTCACGAACAACTAAGATTAGGATGCTCGTCTAAATAATTGAAAAGATTAAAGTAGTTTTTTTTTTTTTTTTAATTTTGTTGTTAAATAGGTAACAAAGACAAATTACTTACAAAGTTATAAAAAATAAACAATTCTGTCTCCTGATTTTTTTTCGTTTGTTAGGGGTAAAAAGAATCCAAACTACTGTCTAGCTCCTGAACTATTTGCCTAGCATCACCTCCCTAACATAAAAAAAGGATGCAGGTTTAGGGATCACTCCCTGATGCCTGCAGCATTCAAAAAAAAAAAAAAAAAAAGGAAGTGCCAAAACTCCAAAATATATTTCCTTTGCATGTGTGGTTCAAAATTTCAAACTAATAAGTAACCGATTTTTTTAGCTTTCAAAAAAAAAAAAAAAAAAAAAAAAATGAAAAAATGCGTCCAGGACTACTTCTTTCAGAAAACAAAAAAAAACGTTATAGCATTGATTAATAATAATCATCAACTGTTGTCATGCCAAATGGAAGTGTAAATCGTGAAGTCCGTTTGCGGCCACCCAATTTCTTACTCCTCACGATTATAACGTTTCTTCAACAGTTTTATTTTTATTTTAGTCTCTGCACCCAATTTTTTTTTTTTTTAAATAGTTTTTTAGTGACATCTTGTATCGAAAAACATTTTACATAACAATCGCATTATTTTCATCTGGGAGAGGTTTTTGTTTACTTTTATTTTCTTTAAATAAACACATGAATAATTCTTTTAATACAGGTGTTATGACTGAAAGAAACCATGACAGGTAAAAAAAAGTCAGTTGTCATATTTTTTGTAAAATTCTTCAAGTAAAAAAATTATTTGAAAAGTAATTCGTTAAACTTGCAATTTTTAAAAATTAATTCTCAAAAGAAAGAAAAAAGCATCAACTGAAAATAATAAATTTTATTCGTTTATGCAAATTCTTATAGAAAAAGTACATAAATAAATCATTAAAAAACTTCCAGAACTATTCGTGTGATGTCCTCTGACTACCAAACCAACCTTCTTATCTTTTCTTAGTCTGACTCATTCAACCGGCAATCTCTCCTCCTCTCATAAACAATGTTGTACTTACTTGGGATGTTTTTTTATTTATTTATTTATGCACAAAAACATGTTTCATACTGAATAATTTCACTGGTTCTCGATAAAACTTTAATGAGAATTATTAAATATTTAAATATTAAAAAAAAGAAAATTTGAAAAGTTTTTATTTGATAGAATTTCATTTTCTTAATAATAGTAAGTAATAATAATCATTTTTTCCAATTTTAATTTTAATGTATGAAATTCCATTGATATTATTTAATATTTTTAAGATGAATTAAATTAATTTTCATAGACACAAGTGTGCTACAGTTAGTAAGGACATAACTCATTCATTAAAAGCTCGCTAAAAAAAACAGGATCCATTACGCCGGTAATAACATTTTTGTTGGTCGGATCGACAAGTGGTGAAAAAAGCAAAGAAAGAAACAATGACAACCTTACAATTGAAACTTTGAAATCAATAAAATTAACATTATTGTTTAATTTCTAATTGATGGAAAGCAAATTGTCTTAGATAGTCAAAAAAAAAAAAAAAAAAAAAAAGGAAAATAGGAAAGTTTAAAAAAAATACATTGGACTCGAGAATAACTGTCCACCCACCTTATTCATCACACACACAGCAATTACATTACATGGCGTGGAGAAATCATTACTTCCAATCCAACTTCAATGACTTGTTAGTTTTATGATGTGTATCAATAAAAATATCAATAATGTGTATTTATTTAAATTTAATCATATACAATTTATTTTACAGCTATATAATAAAAATTTATGTTTATGTTTGCCATATGGCAACCTTTGAGTTCTCTTCTCTATAATAATTAAAAAAAAAAAAACATTATTTTAACTTAAGTTGCGGTATAGAAATTTACCGTCCTTTTGTTTATTTTGGATGGATAGAAATGAAATTTTATATCAAATTACCTGAACCTTGACTGAGACATTATTAATTGTTTGGATAGAGAAACATTTACATTTCTTTCGTTTAAAAAAATATCCACATTTACTCATACCACGTGGGACCTCAAGGCAGCATAATTTTAGTTTGAATTCTTGAACTGTTTTGATTGGTTAAAATCATCACGTGATAATAACGGCCCGCCAAAACATAACTTTTCTAGTAGGCGGTGCTGTTTTGATGCTGACTGTATACTTTGATTTTTGAAAGTTGTTGAACCACTTATATCATTGGGATTTTTATATTTACATCCATATAACAGTGATGCAAAACAACTAAAGACATTGGTAAAATAAATCAAGTTTTCGACTGATTCATAAAAGAGAACATTATCACGTACCGAGGAGCTCAATGGGAACTCTTCGCAGCACATGCTTTGACGACTGATTACTGGCGTGTGACAAATCAACCTACATCATCGGCAAGTACAGAATCCCATTTAATAATCTGCTTAAATTGAAAGAAGAAACATACTGTCAAAATGTGCTAATGAAAACATTACATTAAATTTTATGCATGTTTGCGAATTTTAATAGAAATGTTATCTCGTCAGATTTTATCACAAATTTTTAAATTATAGCATTCATTTGTTTCGCTAATATTTTTTAAAAGTTTTCGATTTCACCTATAAATCCCCATCTATATAAGCACTGTAATAAACTTACAAAACGGGTATTGTACTATTTGCTATAAAGGTTTTATTTTAATTTTTATTTGATTTAAATGCCACAAACCAGGAAAGTGGATAATCATTCATCGCCTTCCAGGCGCTGGTCAAAGATTTCGGGGCGATGCCTCCGCACCACACTTGATTTTAACAGTAGTGGCAGTACAGAAGAAGTCATGGATGATGATGATGACGAAGAAAGCAGTGCAAATTCTAGTATTATAATGATGCTGGATGAAGGCTCAAGCCATAAAAAACCAGTGAGCAACGTCCCTTCAAATAGTAAACAAGACGATTCCTGTTCTTTGCTTCGTATGACCTTAGATTTGTGTAATGATTCCGCTATTGTGTCTGATTTTCACGACGATGATGATGAAGAAGAACTTAACGATATTATTGCTCGAGAATTTTGCACTCCTAGGTCTCCTAAACAAACAAATATATATGCCAAAAACTGTAGTCCGCCCTGTCGCTGGAAGCGCACAGTAAATACAACTGGAGGGCGACTTACTAAAACAGTAACCTCGGCTTATGGAAGTCCAATTCCTTATCACCCAGACTTGGAACTTGCAGCTGTCGTCGACTTTCACAATTCTTCAAATAGTCGTGTTAATAAACCCCAACGTATCAACAAAGTGAATAAAAGACAGTATTCAACAATGAACTTGAATAGGAACCAGAATAATTCTAATCTTAATGATTCTACTCATAATATGGATGAAGTGACTGAAGATTTCTCTCCACGCAGCCATAAGAAAATTTCTGTACGTCTTAGTGATAAGTTGGCGTGTCCTTCTCCGCCACATCGAAGACTTCATGCTCTCAGGCTCTTTGACACTCCACACACACCACAAACTTTACTTCTCAACGTTGGTAAGGACCCTCGTTCTCCTTCGGACAGAGAAACCAGAAGATATATGACAAAAAGAACAAAGAAGGCAGAACCACGTCTAGAGGCCAACGTTAACCCCTTTGCTACCGCTACATCTACTTGTATATCTGGTGAAAAAAGAACACGATCCCAAAGTGAAAGGTAATATTTTTTTTTATTTTAATTTTGTGAAATGTACATGAAATTTGAACTTGTTTGTTGTTGGGATTAAATGGCTATGGCAGTCATTGACTTGACATTCCTCCGCTTAATACACACGCACGCCGTGATTACTACTCAACGTTTATCATTACTTGATGTAAATATATACTATTTAAAAGTTTTGTATGACTATTGGTTTAATGAATTAATATAGGACATTAGTGTCATTTCCACACACTATTCATTAAAAATATTTTTGTTTGATTATTAAAAAAAAAAAAAACAAACTCCAACTTGTAGACACATTAGTCATCATAGTGATAGTTCAAATAAATAAGATTTTTATTTTTAGGAAAAGGGAAGTTAAGAAAATGTCTTTATGGTTTTTTCCGGCTTTATCATAGCTTTCCTTTATCTTTCATTTTCTCAACGTGTTCATTAAAAAAAAAAATTATTATTGCAATTTATTTACATTTTAAATTTTACATAAATTTGTGAAAAGTAGTTTTTTCAGTGATTTTTCACTTGTGTATTTTGTTAAAACTTAAGCTAAACAGGAGATTAAAAAAAATATAGATTTTGTTTTGATAATGATTAAAAAAAAATTATCAAACACGTTTTTAAATTTACAGTACACCATTTACTCGCTTTTAGTTTTAGCTTTAGCTTGAACTTGTTTGATGATATTACCAAAAAAATGACAGTGACAAGACAACTGACATCCTTAGTTTTTTTTTTAATTCCGTAACAAACAAAAAAACTGGCTAATGAAGACTATAAAATTCCTTTTTTTTTTTTAGCCCTTGTTTTTAAATACACTGAGGCATGTATATTCATTCCAATTAATTTCTTAAAAATTCAATCTTTTCTTTTAAAGCTATCATTATCATTGCTTGAATCTGAATTATTACTGTAGTAATCGACAAAATTAAAAAAGTTACTTCAGTAACTTAAAACCTGATCACAGATACCGTGTTAGAAAGTGACAAACTTTCATGACTTAGTCCTAAAATAATAGCATTTAATGTTAAATTATTCAATAAAATAAAACTGAAAGGATATAAGCAGTTGTAAATTTTTATCTTAACCTACTCAACAAAAAGTTTGAATTTAGAGTCAATCTAAGTTTAAAAATAAATCAAGTATGTGATGATGAAAGTAAACTAAAAAGTTAAAAAAAAGCCCTTCTCATTTACTTAAATCCAGCAACAGTTATAACTGGAGTAATTGTCCTCTATTTTTTTTTTTTTTTTTTTTTTTTTTTTTTAATATTCTTATTCAAACTTACTTGCATTTTTTTTTTTTTTTTTTAAAACGTTTGTGGTCAAAATGCTCAGTTTTCAAACCTGTTAAAAATAGTTGATTATTGACCTAATTTGATATTACTAATTTCTAGTTCACTTTTCAAAAAAGATAATGTTTATTTCGTATTATTATAATACGAAATAAACATTATCTTTTACATTTTTTTTTAAACTTTAGTAACTGTATGCGAATAACAAAAAACTTAACATTGCAAAAAACTTTTTTAAAGGCAAGGTAAACCATTTTGAAATTTCTACAACGTTGAAGCAAAAATGTTAACGAAAGAAAATCGTTGAAGTTTGCATCTGTGGCTATTATTATTGAGTTATTAAAATACACTTTGTTGAAGCTTTGTTTGATATCACTAAAAAGATTACTGTTCGATATTTTATAAAATATTTGCTGAAGTGAAATGGTATCTATGACAACTTTTTTGGAGGGGGGTCGTTTATCCTGACTCGTGTACTGTTGAGTGTTGACTTATGACTTTTCCACATCAAAATAAACTCCTCACATATAACTTTTTTATTTTGGCACAGACAAATGTCCTTATGGCTAGTTTTAAACTGAATTAATGTGTGTTTGTGACTGTCGTGAACTTCTATGGTAAAGCAACTCGACTTTAGCAGAAACTTTTTGTCATATCTTTTTTCGCTTATGCAAAGGTTTTTTTTCTCGTGGTGAAACGTTATTGTTAAATATTTTAATTTTATACATGGAGTTTTTTTTTTCATCTTTCTGAAGAGCAACTCTAAATGGAGCATGAGTATTGTTATTGATTATAAACGAGTATTTAATTTTCATCATATTGTTTTAATTGCAAACTTAAAACATCAGTCTCTCAGCCTACAATAAGGAGTAGACAGCACAGATTGGTAAAAAAGGATACACTTTCGGCAATATTCGAATTCTCAAGGAGGACTGGTGAACATTCAGATATTTTATAGCTAATATTCAGATATTTTTATTATGAAATGAGTAGCTTGAGTTTGAAGAACGAAACAAAAATCTAAGTTTTTAGTAAAAAAAAAAAATGATTGAGAAGAATACTGAGAAACCTTTTGTTTCCATTTAATTGATTTGAAGGTTGAGGCTTAAGTAAACTTAAAGTTTTGTCAGTTTTTTTTGTGATAGTCTTTTTAGTTTTTAGCCTTTACTTTTCTTTTAAGTTTTAGTAGACTTTCTTTAACACGTGGTTATTTAATTTTGGATCTCAGATAATCGATATTGATCGCATAGTTAAAGAAGAAATTAACCTGGCAATAAAAATCAATTATCCAAGAATGAAAATTCTAACGGAACCATAGCTTGATACAACGTTCGTTAGGCATTATTTTGACCTTTCATTGGAAAATTTATAAAAATCAATTACATTATTAGTATTACTCATTTACTGAATGCGCTTTTCTAAATTTAAAAAAATAGTGACCGGTAAACATTTTTTTTTGTTTTGTTTTTTAGAAAGTGTAGAATCCATGAATTTGAATTACATTTCTGAATTATAAATTAATAAATAGACGATAAAAATATTGTACACATTAAAAAAAACAAAACAAAATGACTTAAGTCACTTAAGTTTGTTTCTTGCTGACACTTTTTTTCCCGTGTCTCTGAAAGAAACTAGTGAAAATTGTATTATTTAGTTTACGGAAGTTTGTTGGGGTAGAGAAAAAAAATCTGTTCCTTTCATAATATAATTTTTTAACTGTCCACATTTCTTTCCTAATCAATCACTGACTAAGATGAGAAACTGTCACAATTACATAAACTCAAACTGACTTTCCTTCAAACTTTAAAAAGTGTTGTCACAAAATATTTAAAAGATAATTGCTGAGATCAAAGTATATTATCAAAACAAGAATTCTCACGTGTAAAAATGAAATGGGGACAAATGATGTTTATAAATGAGGGCATTTGATATGACATCAGAGCTTAAATCTGTTCTTCTCGTGAGAAAGAGGAGAGACTTGCTGGGATTTACATGAGAAAATACTGTTAAGCTCAAATTGCTGTGATTAAATACTTAAGTGATGATTCTTTAAGCCTCGTTGTTTAAAAAGAAGTGTTAGGACAATAAAAACAACATCTGTCACTCTCTACTCATTTGTGTGTCAGCTTGACATTTTAAAAACTACTGAACGAATTTTAATGTTTTAGGATGGGGGAAGGTGTAAGATACTTTTATGAATAATAAAAAAAGAGGTAAAAATTTAAAATATGCTAAAAAAATGCATCTAAATATTCGCTACTTAATTTTATCTATTGTAGATGAAACTTGATTAGTTTATTAATTTTGTTTTTAATCCTAAATTTTCTTTAAACATTTTCAATTAAAAGTAAACTGATATTTCTATCTTAAAAGTTAAGGTGTGTAAATGGTTAAGTGAAAAACTACCCTTTTTTTTTTTTTTTTTTTTTTTTATAATCCAATTTCTTGCAATCAGGCTTTGCAGATGATGGTGTAAAGTGAGTATTTACATTTATAAAAAAAAAAAATAAAGGACTGAAAGCTATATATATATATATATATATATATATATATATATATAATATTTGATACTCCAGTAGTAATGTCTCCTTGTTTCCATAGAAACAAGGGATGCTGGGAGCACAATATTGTTGAATAGAGCAAGCTTTTAACTAAAAAACATTATTTTTCTCACCAGTGTCTATGAATTTCCTGCAATGCTTATAAAAATATATGTACATATAGTGATGCTGGTCTTCTTTTTTTTTTTTTTTTTCTTCAACTGTGTTCACATCCTTTAATTCGTTTCTGAATATGTTTAGTGTCACTGGGTGCATTTTATTTATATATATATATATATATATATATGAATTCCATCATACATGTTTTTGTATATATTTTCAATTTGGATGTTTTTACCAAAGTGCAATTCATTTCATCTGCTACCAGACATAAAAATTTAGGGATTATTGATAGGAAGATTTTATCCTATTTACTAGTTAAATAAACAAGGAGCAAATACCAAGTACTAAATCTAAACTTGTAGCATTTATTCTTGGATATTTTAGCTGCTATTTTCCATTTAAGTCTTTACACATAAAGCTTGTTTGGAAATATTCACTTGAGCTGACCAAAAAACTTATTGTAATTATTAGTAAAACTTGTAAATTGGCTAAAAACTTAAAATTAAGTCTCTCATTTTTTTAAATAATCTTTTTCACTTTAAGTTCTAAATATTTTTAGTAGTTAAGCATTTAAGTATCGAAAATATGTCTGATATTTTTGTGGAAATGCAATTTTTTTTTATTGATCTTTTTCGTTATGATATGGTTTCATATGTCATTCTTTAAAAATAGAAACTGAAGGAAGTTGTCAAAAAATATATAATTTACCTGTTCTCATTTCAGCCAAAGTAGTTTTGTGGTTGGTTTATTAGTTGAACTTCTATTCTTTCATCATTATTATTTTTAGCTTGAATAGTTGTTCTTTTTAAAGCAAAAAACAATTGTGAATAAAGGTGTTTTTTTTTTTTTTTTTTTTTTTTTTTTTTTGAATATTTACTTACTTTTTACCATTGTACATCGACACCTGCATATTAAATCTGCAGTTAGTTACTAATAGTTTTAAAAACTGCATTTATGGAAATTGGTGACTTTTCTTTAGTAGGCATTAATTTTACTTTTTAATTTTGAAATCTAACTTGAGATTCTGTCAGCTTATTTTTTTCCTTGTACATTATTTAATGCAAATTCTTAAAGAGATCAGTGATTTCATTTTTTTTTTTTTTTTTTTTTTTTTTTTTTTTTATGCACACATCTGTTTATTGGTTATTTTTGTGAAGAGAAAAGTTTATAAAACAAATCAGAATTTAGAATATTGCTGTGACTGAGTATTCTTGATTATGGATTTTTACCCCCCTCCTCTTCCCAATCATTACTCTGCATGTTGAGAAATCAAAAAAATTCTGATTGAATATCATGTTTCAGATAAATTAGCACAAACTAAAAACTAATCAAATTTGAATAAAGTTATATTTTATTTGAACTTTGATTTTTTTTTTTTTTTTTTTTTTTTATAATGCAAGCTTGACATTTCTTGACAAATTTTAACATTTCTTTCAGATGGCTTAGAAAAGTGTAGCTTATTTCCATATTTGAAAATATACTTGTATCTTGGAAGAAGTAATGTTAAACATGAAAAGAAATGCTAAGTTTGCATTTTTAAAATCAATGTTCAAACAACATATATAGCTTCATTCAAATTTTAGTTTTCAGTTTATGCTAATACGTAGAGAGGTGACTGTTTAGAAATACCGGGTGGTCTAAGTTTAGATGTGCGGGTGTTGTAATGGATAATGGCTTGGAATTAGAGATCAGAGAGCTGAGTTCCAATTCAAGTCAGGTTCATTTATATTCACTTACATGCAAATAAACTTGGAAAGTTATGAATCCACCTCTTCATGAGTTAATTAAGTAGGATTTGTATCAGTAAATCTTATCTAAAAATATAATTACTTTAGGTTTAATAAGCCATAAAAACAAATCCATGAAATCTGATGGAAAATTGCGACACTGAATGTGATTCAATTTACTCAAAATTGAACTCATTGATAATATAGCTCGATTATAGTAAATTATCAATTGAACAGATAAATATGTTTGTAGATTCTAAAATAAGGATTGTATATCTGCTTTGGATGTTAACACAGGTATGTACTCTTGGATGTGCATGATTGTACAAATGTTAAATGCCATGCAACTATACATTATTCCATGCCTCTTATATTAGGTTGGTGCAAAAATAATGACGTAATAATGTCGTTTTTTTGGCGTTAAAAAATACGTCAAAAAAACGACATTATTACGTCATTATTTTTGCGCCAACCTAATAATTATTGTCGAGTTGTAGGTGGGCTCAACTGAACGACTCTGGCATCATTGTCACCTACATGTTTAATGTTTAGCACTCTGCAGCATTTATAAATATTTCTTCTCCTTTCACTGTATATGGAATAAGCTCAAAATATAGTATTTTACACATTAGTTCTACATATTTGATATTGCAGTGGCATGGCTCTCAATTTCAGTCAGGATTGTTTTAGGTATTGTCATAGAAGGAGACAACTAGACGACCAAGAAATTCAAATTCAGCTTGCATTGGACGGACTAACATTTTGACTTGCGAAAATAGTCAACTACAGAATGCTAAAGGTTAATGTGGCTAGGATAGTTGTCAAACATCTTGCAGAGTATGTTAAGTAGCACGGGCATCATGTGTTGGGATTATTGTGTTGGAACATGTTGATTTCAATCAAGTTTGGGAATGTTGATATATCTTGTATATAATACATAATTGTGGCACATGGCCAAAGGGAAAGTGAGGTAAAGCTGGTCAACATTAACTATCCTAGACCTAGCTAATCATATTCATGGCCTATTTATTCATTACAATTATCTCGTTCATCACAAGAACCTATCTATCACTGTCCAATCCTAAATGTACCACAATACCACATCTTCACAGGTAACCTACAAAAACCTCATGATGTGAAAAATTTGAAAAGTTCACAATGTCTCTGTTTTTTCACCTTTTTTTTTTTTTTTTTTTTTTTCAATATATAAAAATATTAATCATGAAATGAGGGGATGATTCTAAAATGAAACATTCAAGCTAAAACATGTTAGTAGGAGCTGTCCATCTCCCAAAAATTATCAGTTACCTGCAAAACATTCACCCTCCCCTTTTATAGGCAGAAGTCCACAAATGCATGCTGGGATATTTTTCTTAGCTCTCCCAAAATAGGATGGCTTGTAGTTTGACACAAATTCGGTCCAAATCTGCCTTGTCTAGGAGACCAACTACTGCACTCGATTGTCTGACCTTGCTTTTGAGTGTTGATACCAATTCTTAGTTTGTAAACTTTTTGTCGCCTTTCCTGTTAATTTGCTTTACATATATTTACTTGATATTATTTCATTTTTTGCCCTGTTCTTTTTCTTCTTTTATTTTTATTGCAAAATTTGTTAATTCTGTTTGTTGGACAGTTCTGTTATTTCTTTTGCATTTGACTATCACTAATCACTCAACAGAACGGCACATTACCTTCCTGTTTCAGGAATATTAGCAGAACTAGTTGCGTGTACTTAGCAGTTTATCATTCCCTCTACAAACACCAAAGCTGAGCAAAAATTGTAACTTAAGACAACCATGATGCTAGGGGTTGTCATTACACTATGAAAGATGTCAACCCAGTCTGTAATGTATTGCTTCATAAACCAGGTGAGCATATTTTGTGACAACACTAGAGATATGCATGTCACTATTGTAGTGTAAAGGGAAATTGGGCTTGAGGTATATGTATCTGTATCCTTGCCAGAAGCAAATGATAACTGATGCATTGCACAGACCAGGTGGGACCATATATGTTCCAATCTGTGCTGCCTAACAATGTCCTAACTTTAGTGAGTGTCTGTATTACAAAATTAGTCCAAAACCTGGTGTACTGGTGAAGAAATGTTCTTTTGATTGTCAAAGCTTTTCTAATGCATCCGTTCCAGCATGCTCAGCACTGACATGACAATCCAACTCTCTTCAAGTCTTATAACCCAATCCATCTGTGCATCTTGTTTCAATAAATCTCTTTCCTGAACTATATAATAATATATAATAAACTGAGCACTTGTCTGAGTGTTGTTATCCATGTCCATAGACTTGGAAAATTTTATCAAAAGTTCTGTTACCTACTATCACAAATTCATTTACATATGCCAAAATTGACACCTGTCTTTCAAGATGTTGCCATTTTATTATTATTATATATACTGTATATACTTGAGTAGCATGGGATTTTTGAAGCTAATTTTAAGGAGGTCACATTACATGAGATATAAAATTAGTGTATGTACTGCTGGCCCAGGCTATGCCGTTGACCAAACCAAACAGGAAGTCCTCTGGTTATGCCAGAGCCGGCATACAGTATTTCGTGGTTATGATGCCATCTCCAATAATATAAGTTGTCATTTGGTGTCATAGGAGGAAGACCGCATTATTTCTTCACCAAGCTGTATGCTATATTAGATTGGGATACATTCACTATCTCTTGTTTCTCTCTCTCTCTCCTTTTTTTTTTTTTTCCCCTCTCACCTGCATTATGGTTTTCAAGCGAAAGGCAGACTCATGGGTGCTTATGTCGGTACATATATACACGTGTGTGTATATATTATATACACACACACTCACTATCCCAAGGGTACCAGTGAAGGGTTTTAGTGGCTGTTTCTTTCTGCAGTAGGCTGGTTCCAACCAAGGCTATAGGATCCTATCTGCCCTGCTATTTAACCCATAACTGGGAGGAGAATACATGGATTCATAGAGTGAATGTAACAAAGTCTACTGGAATTCAAACATCGCTCTGATTTCTCATTCCAAGCTGACATTCATTACAACACACACCCAACTTATTTCCCTGTTTGTTGTCTGCTCATTGGTTTTTCTGTGCTGTATATTTAATAATGAATAGATTCTGTTTGTGTGTGGTTTTTTTTTTTTTTTTTTTTTTTTTTTTAATTATTATTTGAGGGAAGAGCCATTAGCTTTACAACTAATATGTATCCTTTTATAGTCAGAAACTGTGGTATTGTATACACTTAAGCTTTGATATATGTGGCCAATCACTGGCTAGTATCAAGGGACAGATTTCAAGATTGAAGCAAAGGCTGCATCTGTTTGCACTTCATTCTCCCGTTATCTGATGAAGCCCTAACAGTCTGGTGGTATCATTGAGTACTGCCAGTGCTCCTGGTTAGTGCTAGTGATGATGTGGGCTTGAAACCATGCCTGATCTTGGTATCATCATCTGATGGGGACTTTGTCAGAGGCAGTGCTATTGTTGTAGCAGTCATTGTATGACTTTATATGCATAAACCTGCCAGTATCTGTTGTTTTCTAATGCGCAAAACAAGTCTTTGTCTATATTTAAAAAACAATAGAAACCAGACACTTCCTAAGTTTTATATCTACTACTCCAAAATGTTTGTATAAAATGGCACAATTTAGATGTTGCTCATTTTAACTAAGTAGGTATAAAAAGCATAAAATTGTAGCAATGATTAACTTAAAGTTAGTCGTGTTTAAAAAAAAAAAAAAAAAAAAAACACTCATAACTTAAGTTTTTGTTATTTTTTGAGCTTTTCAGAAAAAAACAATCCTTAACTTTATAAAACCAGTGAAGCTTTAGACAACAATCTAATCTCTCGATAAAAATAAAAACTTCTTTAGAAGCACTTTAACCAAAAGCTCCTCAAAAGCATTTAACTACAAACTTTCTTGCAAATCATAAGCATACTACATAAATTCAACACTAAGATGACTTACAGAGGTTGATGCTCCGTTAAACAAGAAGAAACAAGCATTTAATGTTACTTTTGTTATCCAAAATTAACTTTAGTTATGGTATGATAGCTTAACTTGAAAAAAAAAACGTAACTTTAAATATTATGAAAATTCCATTTGTTGACTGGTTATCTGCTGCTACCTGTCAACTCTGTTCAAAAGTCAAGTGGGTATTGAATTGGTTTTCTTTAGGTGATGAAAGTTAGCTTAAATTTAGAATCCACTTGTGGTACAGCTGAAATATAGATGACAAAAAATGCCCAAACCCATCATACATAGCAAAAAGTATATTCCAATATTAGAATACTATCATGTGTCTGATTATATATTTTCTGCTGTTTCAGGCAATTTTGTAATTTCATCCTCTTGGCAAAGATCTATCTTTTGTGGCCTTCTGTGAAATTGACTCTATTGACTCCAAAGTTTTCAATCTGAAGGTGAATATAGTTGATAAGTAAATACTTCCCAGTTAAGATTTAACATAGCAACCTCCACGAGATCACTAAAAAAAAGAGCATAGCATGATGAAAAAGATGCCAAACTTGATGAAAACAAAATTTAAATGTCTAAATGTTTATTATTAAGAGGAAAGATCAAAGTAATTTTGTTTTGTTTTTAATCCTTTTTTTAATCGGCAAAATTGACCATTTTTTTCCCACTTTATAAAAAAAAAAACTGGAAATCTCACTTTGAAATTCTTTTAAAAATCAATTATCATTTATTTCAAAACTTATTTTAAGAAAATCAGAAATTATAATGTTTAAAATATTTTGAACCAAGCTTAACTTAGCTTCTGTGCCGAAAAGGTGTAATTTGAAAATAAAACAAGCAGGTCATAAACTTTTGCATCACTTGACAGGTGATGAATGACATATTGTCAGATTCCGTGAGGATAATTTGCTCTACGGGAGGAGAAAAGTGGAATTATTTAGATTTAAGTTAACAAATTATTTACCTCGTTATTTTTAAGGGAAACTTTTAGTGCTCTATTTTTTTTTTTTTTTGTACTTAGCTTTCACCTTTACGTTTACGATGCTTTATGGAAAATATATTATAAAGAAATTAAAATAAGACTGTTAAGAGTGAGATTAAATTTCATAAGAAAGGTATCCAATTAATTTATAGGTACCTTTCTTATGAAATTTTATCAGAAGTGTACATAAAATACTATAATTTTATGTACATTTATTACATTTTACTGTGTTATTTGTATTTCCATTTATTTTATTAATTTTTATTTCATTTATGGAAAAATGTCATAACTGAGATTCATATAAAAATAAGATCATATAATTTTCATAAGATGGTACTGATACTTGTAGGTACCCTTCTCAGTTGAAATTTAAAAATCAAATTAACTTCTCCACACCTGGTTTGCAAAAGTAAAGGCCTTAACAGTGGAGAACAATTCTTAACTCAAACAATGCAACTTTATTGTATTCTCATTGGTCTTCCATACTTTATAATTACAGCCCAATTATAATCACAAAATTACATTTCTTAATTATTGTGGATCTTCTGATTAGTCAAAATGATACAATTTACAACGCGCTAAAAAAAGATCTAGCTCATAAGGACACTTAGGATGCGGCTTTTAACTAATTTTATATTTAAACAACTTAATTGTAAAAATCTATTATAATTAAGAAATAAATAATTGTATTAAAAATTCATTTTTCATCAAAAAAATTTTTGCTTTCAGAAAATATTGTCCATATTCATAAGCACAACTAAAAGAAAATAAAAGCATTTGAAATTAAATATCTTTGTTTTATTGGGTTTTGTATGTATTCATTTTGTATGTATTTTGTATTCAGAGCTGATTTTCAGGTAGGTGGGGGTCCAATTAAAAACAAAAACATGATTTGCATTCATCAAAGCCTTGTGCTTTTAACTATTGTAATGACTAAACTTGACGTGATCGAATTTCTAGTGTTTTCATAAAATTGGTCTGTTTAATAAATATAAAAAAATATTTCTCCCATGACTTTAATAAAAAAAAAAAACATAATTTTGATCATCTGTGAATAGTTTCTGAAAGTTTCATTAACATCTGACAATTATTTTTATTTTTGCAAGATTTTCCAAATTGTGTCATACAAAAAAAAAAATATATATATATATATATATATATATATATATATATATATATATATATATACTAAAAATTGTATGTTATTTTACTAGTTCTGGTTATACAAAGAGAAACGAGGTTTTTTTTAAATCAAAATTTAGAATGTCTAAAAAGGGAAAAAATTTTAAAATAATTAAAATAAACTTTGATCTTTCCTCTTAATAATAATATAAACATTTAGGCGATAAAATTTTGTTTTCGTCAAATTTGGCATCTTTTTCATCATGCTATGCTCTTTTTTTTTTTAGTGATCTCATGGAGGTTTTAAGGAGCGTGGAACCACCTCTTAATTGCTGGTGTTCCCAGGTCTACCCTGACCTGGTGTGGTAGCCCCTGTTAGTGTCTCAGCTATGGGCAAATAGTTAATTATTACCAGCAATACAATTTAAGAAAAACTATGACCAGAAACAGATTTTTGACAAAACAAAATATTACCAGCAACAAAAAAAATTTGTCGGCATAAAGTGGAGGTTGATGTGCCATAAAACAAAATAAACCAAACCACTCTGTTGGTTGATTTGACTATCCTTCAACAAGAAATCAACATAAATCTTTCAGGATGTTTGATCATTCACAGTACCTTAAGAATAGTGTTCATTCCAAATATGTTGATGTTTTCTTTCATCTTCAATTTGGAATCACTAAGCAGGAATATATCAATTTGTTATTTTATTGCATAACATGTCTATACAATCAAAAGCAAACCTTTTAAATAAAATTAATACCATCAAATGAAACAAAAACAATGAACTTTTGGTGAACTGAATATGTTGCTAGTTCTTTTAGAAGTTTTATTTTAAGTATTGATCATTATATTTTAAAATAACTTAAAATTGTTTTCAAAAGTGAAGCAATTAAAGAAATTCATTATGGTGAATTAGATGAACTTTTCAGGAAATTTAGCAAATTTTATTGAAATTGTTTTTTGATTTTTTTTTTTTTTTTTTTTTTTTTTCCTCACCTATAAAAAAAATTAGAAAATTCTAAGTGGGGGGGGGATACTGTGTGTGTGTATATTTTATATATATATATATATATATATATATATATATATATATATATACACACACACACACACACACAATGATAGTTATCAGCTGGATTGTGATATAAAATTTAGTTTTTTTTTTTTTTTTTTTTTTTTTTTTTTTCTTCTTCTTCTTATCAATTTGACAAAAATTTGACAGATTATTTTGAGAACTCTTTAGAAAATTAAAAACATTTTTTTCACATTTGGTTGCAGACTTACTGATTTGCATATGTATATCTTTATCAGTTTCTTAAGGCAAAATTATTACTATATTGAAATGTCCTGATTTGCAAATTACATCAGTTGAACATTTTGGGAAGTAATTTCATGTGTTGCGTTCTTATTTTATTCACATTTATTTCTGGTCTTTATAAATTCCAGTTTTAAAATAGTGCTGTTTATTTATTTATATATATATATATATATATATATATATATATATATATATATAGATTTTTAAGTGTCTTCTATATGTTATTGACTGGTAGATTAGTTTGTTACTGGCACTTGGGATTAGTCAGTTATTTTAGTTGTAGCTTTTTGTGTCTGTTGATCATTCTGGAAGTAGACAAATAGCAAATTCACATCAATCAGGCTTTAGCAAAATGTTTTCTGTTATTACTAAAGTAATAATAGAATTTTGTCTCAAATGTCTCTGAAGATTTTTCCCTTAATAGCAAGGTTTTATTACTATAGAAATTAGAATTCGTAGTATGACATGTTTGTAAATATTGCTGGTTACAATATTTGAATTAATGGTTACTGATGTTAAAGAAAATTTGGCTATATGTGTTATATGTTGTAACAGTATCATCTTCCCACCATCATATGAAAGAGGAAATAATTTTGAGTAGCGTTTGAAGATAATATACATTTTAGATAATCGTTATGTAACTTGGCAATGTGAGGAATTTTATCTGTTGCATGATTTCTATTTCTGTATACAGTTTGTTAGTTTCCGTTTAAAGGCAATCCTATTATAGTACAAGGCTTGTTTGAAATGAATTGGGTTATTTTATTTTTTTAGTTCTTATATTCAACTGCACTTACAATTGATGCCCCTTCAGCAGCAAAGTTTAAATTTCTATGACAGTTTTTAGTTTTGGTTGCAAATAACTACTAAATACTTGGCCTATATCATTTATTTGTTATTTTATCTATTTATTTTTCTTTCTTTTTTTTCACTTTGTTCTTTCTGTTCTCTTTCTTTTTTTCTCACTTTGTTCTTTCTGTTCTCTTTCTTTTTTTTTCACTTTGTTCTTTCTGTTCTCTTTCTTTTTTTTTCACTTTGTTCTTTCTGTTCTCTTTCTTTTTTTTTCACTTTGTTCTTTCTGTTCTCTTTCTTTTTTTTTCACTTTGTTCTTTCTGTTCTCTTTCTTTTTTTTTCACTTTGTTCTTTCTGTTCTCTTTCTTTTTTTTTTCACTTTGTTCTTTCTGTTCTCTTTCTTTTTTTTTCACTTTGTTCTTTCTGTTCTCTTTCTTTTTTTTTCACTTTGTTCTTTCTGTTCTCTTTCTTTTTTTTTCACTTTGTTCTTTCTGTTCTCTTTCTTTTTTTTTCACTTTGTTCTTTCTGTTCTCTTTCTTTTTTTTCACTTTGTTCTTTCTGTTCTCCTGTAAAAGCTGTCTACATTCAAGTTTTGACTACTCGAAATGTACAGTTTAAAAAAAAAAAAATTGGTTTGTTTTTAGTGCTATGGTTGCTAGAGAATGAACATAAATCATCGATTGTATAATATTCTAATAAACAGCTGTATTTAATTAAAATTTATTTTACTTCCTAAACTTAACCTACTTTATTAAACATTTGCATTTGAAATTATTTAAAAAAAAATTTTTATTGCAAATTTTGCATTTCAGATATTCTGATCTATTGAATCTTGTCGAAGAAATTGATTGTCCTCAGCCAAAAGTAAGTTTCCTATTTGAATTAATAAATTGTAAAACTTTTAATTCATCTCATTTAAAGTGTTTCTATTGTTTAAGATGCAAATGACACAACAACACTAAAAATTCAGTAGAATAAGATTTCTATATTTTAAGATAATTTGAACTTTTACTGAATTATTTTTGATTTAAGCGTGCGTTCAAAGAATTTATTATTTATTTATTTTTTTTTTAAGCTTCGTTTTCAAAATAAGGATGCGTCTTATATATTAATCTATCTTCATCTGAAAAATACAGTACTTTACACTTTCTTTTTAGAGTGTCAAGTTCTAATTGTGATAATCAAACTGATATTTACAACAAAATATTTGTTGTTAAAATTATTTTGTTTAAATTTAAAATATCTAATGCTTGGTTACTAGAATTTCAAAAATTTCCATCTATAATTTTCTTTCAGAAATTGGCCTTACGGGAAATTAGTACCTCTCGATACACAGAAGAATTCTTTGAAGTTTGTAAATTGGGAGATGGAGAGTTTGGTAGTGCTTACAAATGTGTGAACAGATTAGATGGCTGTGTTTATGCAATTAAGAAATCCAAAATGCCAATTGCGGGAAGTCAGTATGAGTAAGTTTTTCATTTTCCTTTTCCTTTATTTTGATTGGCTGTTTTATTGATATTGTTTATAGAATGTTAAATGTTAATGTTTTGAATTTTATGTCTATTGATGTATTCATTATGCAGCTACAGTAATTTTATTTTGATATTATTTCTTCTTCACTAAAGATCATCTCTAAAAGTTTTCATTAAATATATTTTCATTATAAACTTTTGTGATTAGCCATGTCATATGGGTTTTGGAACTGGTAAAAATACTTTACTACATATTTTTTTTCTTTAAAAAATAAAAACCAAAAACATATTTTCATATCTAATTATAATTCCTTAGTTTATATTTTAAAAGGATATATTTGGAGTTATTCTTTCTGCTCTATATTTTTCCTTTTTTTATGCTTCTAGAACTTTATAGGATGCTCATTAATATGTAATCCTTTGCTCATCTGGTAGAATTTATAGGCAAAAACCTCTTAAACTTTGTCTAAATTTTGTGTAACACTTGCCTTTTAATAATTTTAATTTGCTGTTGTATCTTTCCAATATATATCTTTAATACACCAAGCATTGTTTTATTTGTCATTTTTGTCATTTGATTTTGTTGTGACAGCTATCATATTTGTCATTTTTTTAAAAACAATTTTGTTAAAATTGATATGTTTGTCGATTGATTCTAGAATTGAAGAAAATAAGCAACATTTTTGGCATAATATACTTTTATTTTATTTTAAGGTAAAAATGAAACAAACAAAAACCAATGTGTAATTATATCAAAAATGATTTGCAAAGATTTCTGTTGGAAATTCCTTGCTGAACAATGCACCATACTTGAGCAGATCATTTAAGGTTGTATATGATTAAATAATGGCATTAAATTAAGAATAAATTGTAACCGGAAATAGTAAATGGATAGCTTATTACAATGTGGGGGAAAGCAAAATAAATTATTACCAACCATACCAAGGATAGTCTTCATTTAAAGTAGATAATACATTAAAATTAGAAGGGCAGTTTTCTGCTAAAACCTGCCTTCTGAAGATTCAAACACATTACTCCTAACCACATCAGTTTGAAGGCAGTTTTCATTGAAGTGCCCAGAATTAGTTAAGAGAAAAATAACACAATATTCCATCAGGATAATGATAGACTTTTTTCTCTTCCAATTTGGTTGGAAGTTTTTACTTACCCACTGTATTATCCAGATATTGTAATTTGGATCATTTATTTAGACTTTAAATGAAAAATTAAATTCCTTGAAAGACTGCAAAAAGCACCTAGAGTAGTTTTTTTTGGTTAGAAAGATAAAAAGTTGTAGGATGATAGAATTATGATGTTGCTTCAATGTCTCAAATATATATTTGATTATATTTAAACTGAAAAAAAAATTTTATGGCTAATATATGTGACAAATAATTTAATTTGCAAATATTTCTATGTATTTTGTTCTCTCTACTTTCAGGCGTACTGCTTTAAATGAAGTTTATGCTCATGCAGTTCTTGGTCAGCATCGTCATGTTGTTCGCTATTACTCAGCTTGGGCAGAGGATGACCATATGTATATACAAAATGAATTTTGCAATGGTGAGTCATACTAATATCTTTATCCCTACATTTATTTATTTTTTTAAACAGTTTTTGAAATCAATATTCTCTGATAGTTTAAAAAAAAAAAAAAAAAAAATTTTGTGTGTGACAATGGCAAAAATTAAATAATTGTTGGATTTTAATGAAGCTTTCAGGACTTGTTCACAAATGAATGAATTTATTAATGAAATTATTAGAAAATGTTTTTTTTTTTTGTTGTTTTTGTTTTGTTTTTTTACATCTGTTATGCCCTGCCTTAATTTCATAAGATTTTCTAGAATTTGAAATCGTCAATGAAATGTTTTTTATTAGTTAAAAAGCAAGGCACCTTGAAGAATGTAAATCTTTTTTTTTTTTTTTTTTTTTTTTTCCAAACTATTAGGTTACTAAATTTTCTAAAATCTCCAAATTGTAAAATAAAATCTGTGATAAGCTAATCTAATTAGATAAGCTTTTAATTGCTTCTATAAATAATATGTATTAAGGACATTAGTCTGAAGAAAAAAATTTTTTTACAAGAATTGTTTGCATTTTTCTTTTTTTGATTATAAAATTTCAAAAATGTTTTAAAATTCTTCAAACATTGTTGAAGTTAGCTTAAGTGAAAATTGAAAAGCTTAATACAAATCATCCCACCCAAAATTTTTACAATTGAAAATAATTTTTTGTTTCTAAATGTTTTATTTATTTTTTTAAGTATTATGTTTCATATGCAACATGATTGTTAGAAGATTACGTTTTCAAAGGTTGCCCCCCTTACGCTCATAAACCTTTTAGTTCTACTTAACAAAAATTTATTTAGTTTGTGAGTTGTATTTTAAAACCCAATGTTTAATTATTTTTATATTTTATTTCATTTACATTTGACATTAGTTTTCTTTCTTGTTTTATTTTTCATTGTGGCAAGTACCTCCACTAATTCTTGATACTTAAGTTTAAAAAATGCATTTAAGAAACAAAAATGAAAAACGTTTCTTGAAGCTTTCATTTGATCATTATTTGAAAGCTAAATGTTTAAAAAAAAATTAATTTTTACTATTTCCAGTAAGCAAAATACTCTGTATTTCAAACAAATTATATATTGATTAGAAGAATGTATATTTTTTGTCAGTAAAAAAAAAAAAATACAATAGAAAAATGTTTCCTTTTTTTTTTTTTTTTTTTTTTTTTTTTTTGTAAACAGATGTTAATTCTCGTTTGTTAAATACAATAATTTTTTCTGAAATCTTGAAAATGAAGAAATTTTAAGGTTAAATTAATCTGATTTGATAAATAAAAAATTGTATACACTGCTGATGTAAAAAATAAAAATAACCAAAATTTCAAACCTAATACATGGTACAAAAAGTTGCATTACCATTGATAAACTTGTAAATTTTATATATATTTACAAAGTGCAGTCATGTTTCTGTATGTGACAATATATTATTAAGAAATTTTATTGACAAATTATGGAAGATAATGTCATGAAAATTTTCCCTGGTTGCTATTTCACAAGTGTATATTTTCTACCAATTGTAGCATGACTTTTAGGACTGTGTGTGTGTGTGTGTGTATATATATATATATATATATATATATATATAGAGAGAGAGAGAGAAGTATATTGTATTTATGGATAAAAGTGCTCAATATTGGAGATAGGACGTTTGTAAATATAAAAGTGGACATTGAAAAGCAACACATACAGCAACAGCCTGTTTCATGCTCAAATACAATCTTCAAGCCATGAAGATTGCATTTGAGTGTGAAACACTCATCGCATGGTGTTGACTTCAATGTTCACTTATATATGTTCTATCTCTGATATTGAGCACTTCTGCCCACAGATATAGCATACCATAAAACTATATTTTTATTGTGTGTGTTTGATTTTCTGGAAGTTTTGAGTAATAATGTTATGAAACAATTTGGCATAAATTTTACTTTTTTATATTTCTCAGGTGGCAGCTTATCTGAAGCCATGAAAATACCAGTGTCTGAGCATTGTCTGAAACAAATAATTCTTCAGATAGCTCATGGTCTTAAATATATACATTCCAAAGGCTTGGTTCATCTTGACATTAAACCTGGTATGTTACAGTTCTTATTTTGAATTTGTTCATTTTGATGCATGATTCCCAGATATTCCCATTCCACTTATTGCTTTTACTTTTTAGCATTATTATGTTATAATCTAACATAATTATGTACGAGGTCTATCCAGAAATGTACCAGCTATTTATTACATGTATTATCTTGATTTAACTAGAAAATCTATCAAATGGGATCTTATGAGCCTCTATTCTTCATGAATTGGGCAAGAATGTTTAGCAGAACACAATATCAGCTTCTGGCCTTTTATTAAAGGTGACATTGCCATCGAAAGGGAGACAATTTCCAATTGTGGATGAGATAAAAGGTAATGTAACAAGGCAGCTGATAGTCATTTTGAAAGAGAACTTTGAAGGTCCTTTTGAAAAGTTAGAAGGTATGCTGGAACAACTGACCTCCCAAGATGTGTGTTTTAAGAGACTAAAGGCTTCATTGTCCCTCTTTTTTATTATGATTAGTTTTAGATAAGCGGCTGGATCATTGATTAGAAGAATGTATATTTTTTGTCAGTAAAAAAAAAAAAAAAAATACAATAGAAAAATGTTTCCTTGGATATGGTAACGCTAGTTGTAATTGATTTAGAAGTTCAGAAAATAACATTTTTATCTTGAATTATTTTGTACTTATTTCTTTTCAAATTATTCAGTTTTCTTATTTTTTTTCTTCCTATGAGTAGTAATAAGTGATAAGAATAATAGTAATAATAATAATGAATTTCTACAGCGATAATTTGATATTTTTAAAAAATGTTAATGGTTAAAAATTAATAAATTGTTGTAATTCACAGTAAATTACAATATTTGCTAATATTGTTTAAAATAGCAAAAACCCAGTCATAGATTAATCAATAATTAAGTCTAAAGGCCATTTGTCTGTTATCATATCTTATATTAAGATAACATTCATTGTTATGCATAATTATGTATAAATGGAGCATTAAAAAAAGTGTATATATTAGAAATTGTGTTTGTCTCGATTTGACATTGGTTATATAATGTACGTATGTGTGTTTATATATATTGTCTCAATTTGACATTGGAGTATATGTATATTGGATATTGTATGTATAATTATATATATTATCTTGATTTGACATAATAATTTGAAGTTGCTTTAATTTTCAATATTAAATTATTAAATATGTTTCTTTTTTATATATGAGACTTATTTGTCCTGTTAATTATGAATTCTGCTAAATATCTTTTGGTCAAAGGCAGGAATATTTTATCTTCACTTTGTTCATATTTCTCTCCTTCCTTCCCTTAATTTTATATTCAATATATTTTCCTAAACTTTTTTTTTCTTTTTTCTTTTTTTTTTTTTTTTTTTTTTTTCTTCCTTTCTCTCTCTCTCACACAATGTAATCTTCTTACTAAACCAATAAAACTCTTAATTGTCAATCTATTTTCTGGTTAATATAACAATTGTAAAACACATTTTCCTACCAAGTTTATTTTCAACAGTGATTCAACTAATCTGCAAATTAGCATTACTAATCCAGGATATGACGATAAACTATATCTGGCAGCAAGGTCAGGAGATTGCAGGTTTTGAGGGGCGTAGATCCACCTCTTTCTTCCTCGATCCACTTTGACCAAGGGTGGTAGCACTTGTTAGGGTTCCAGCTATGAGCAAATAATACTCCCTTCCCAAAACCAAAATACTACGAAAGTATAAAAATACATTTTAATAGTAAAAATACCAGTAGCATATTTTATAACAAAATAGTCAACAGTACATTTTATCCGTAGTTGAAGGCCTACAACTGTTCAAAATGTTTAGATTTTGACATTAAATAACCCATAGAGGTTGATATAACATTTAACAAAATCAACGAATATGAAAGAACTCTTTCATGGCATTAAGAAACTATAGGATATTATATGGATTAAAGAAATCAAACTGTATTTCAAAATATAACTTCAACAAATGTACAATATAAAATGAGCATATCACTGCCTTTCGTAATCATGTCCACACAAACATGTATATTCACAAAAACTCAGTATCCTCTACCATGTATTCAATTGTGAAAGCAGAATAACATATCATTTTTGCTACTTCAATAAGTTATCGCTATTTGGCCACATACACTAAAGTTCAAGTAAGAGGTGATGAATTTGTCTTTTTGGATTTACTCACAATAACCAGTACAGAGCCTGGGTTCAAGGCATTCATATATTGTGTAATCCTTTCTCAGACAGTACCTGAACTTTAATCTCAATGTTTACAAAATTAATATTCAAAGATAAAATTTTTGGTAGTAATAAATGTTCTAAATTGATGACCATGCCAATGTTGTAATAAAATTTCAAACCATTCATGAGAATCGGACAATTTGCTGGAAAAATTATTTTGCTTTTCAGGAAATATATTTGTACACAGAGAAGAATCAACATCAGTAGAAAGTGGAACAGAATCCTGTGGAGATGATGACTCTGATATGGTAACGCTAGTTAAATACAAAATAGGTGAGTAGTCATTTTATTTTCTAGCCCGTCTTTAACACAATGCTTGGGGATAAGATAGCTTGGGACGTGGGGTTAACAATGGGGTGGGGTGAAAGGGAACTCTATAATAATAAGTAATATTATTGTAGTAATTTAAACTGTTTTTATTAAAGTTTTTATGAAAGATATATATCCAAGAACAAGTAGTAAATAAGACTTTGTTGAGTTATAATAGACAGGAAGTAGTGGAGAGCCAATGTCGCCAACAATTTGGACTCAAAACTGGAATTGAAGAATTATCTATCAACCAAAAAAAATTTCAGTGAAATCGGATGAAAACTCTGGAAATGCATAAACATCTGATCTCATATGCACATTTTGCAAATTATAGATAAGATAAACAGGATAATTATATTTGGATTTTTTTTTTTTTTTTTTTTTTTTAAGTAACTTAGTTAAATTCCGCTTATAATTTTGGAGGTGTTTTATAAAGTATACATCAGTAACTTTTGATCAGATGTCTGCTAAATATTTATTTAGCCCCCCCCCCATAATTGACATTCACCCCACTCACTCTGACCTCTATGAATGTCATGAAATTATTCCCCACCTCACTTTCCCTTCCAAACTCTCCATCACACTCCCACCACACCTCCAAGCTCTCTTCAGCTAGGTTAAAAAAACGTTTGATATTAGAAAGCCATATAAATACCAAATGGATTTTTTAACTCCTTTGAATTTGAATTCTTTTTTTCCCAGTTTGATTTGACTTTTTAATTAATTTTTTTTTTTCCTCTCTTCCCCCAGGTGATTTAGGTCATGTGACCAAAGTTAATAATCCTAAAGTTGAAGAAGGTGATTGCCGCTATCTTCCCAAAGAAATTCTCATTGAAAACTTCAGTCATCTTTACAAAGCTGATATATTCTCTTTAGGACTTACAGCATTTGAAATGGTAATTTATTAATTCAATTTCATTTTGTTTTTGGTTTTTAAATTATGGCTACTTTTATTGAAAAAGATGATAAATAAATAACAAAGATAAATTTTCTCACAAGAGATTTGTCCACTTGAAAAAAAAAAAATCAAACAAAAAAATCTTTATATTGTATGATAATTGCTTAACCAAAATGTGCATTTTAACATGAAAGGCTTTGACTTTGTTTTCAAGGAAATATTTTATAATTCTACCAGATTTTTGCAGCCAGGGTTTACATTTTAAGTGATATGGAATTAGCAGGTTGTTATACTCTTAATTCTTATTTTAGGGTGGAGGAGGTCCCCTGCCAAAAAATGGTGACCTTTGGCATAGCATAAGAGAAGGAAACTTGACGTTTTTACCACAGTATTCGATTGAACTCAATCAACTTTTGAAGGTAAGGTTACATTTTAAATTTTGGATGAATTGATTATAGAAAGAAAATCAGTTTAATTTCTGACAAATTTTATAATTTCTAGCTGTATTAAGATTCCAATAGCAAGTAAAATAAAAAAAATACAAAGACTTAGTACATTTAAGGCAGCAAATTATTCAGTTTTGTAAACACATTTACCTTGCATAAAACCTGAAATAGCCGTTAACAAGAAAGGTTTATAATCTTGAATATAAAGTGGATACAGTGCAGTGACATTCATGCTTAAATGCACTTTTCAGATCATCTTGGAGATATATATATCATTTTTTTTTTAATTGATACTTAACTGAATGACTTTTTGCTTATCTGATTTTTTTTTTTTTTTTTTTTTTTTTTTTTTATCATCATCTTTGATGCAAATATATATTTCCCTCTTCCTTTCAGCATTTCTTTTCCTAAAACAAAATTATAATCAGTTTTAATTTAAATTAATTTTTCATCTTTTTTTTTTTTTTTCTTCTTTTTTAGAGCATGGTGCATGCTGATCCTGAATGCCGTCCAAGTGCCTTTGCTTTGACAAAAAGTCAGGTTCTTTGTCCACAAGCAACAAAATCAAAAACACAGTTATGCCGAGAGCTTAATGAAGAAAGATTGAGGAACAGATTACTTTCAAAGTAAATATTTTTTGTTTGTTTAAGATTTTTGATTCTTGGACTTGGTGCTAGTCATTGTCAGTAATTTGCATTCTAGCATCTTTTTCTGCCTTTCGGGACATGATATGACTCCACAGCTTTCTCTTGCACTCAGCTATACTTTTATCTTTATGACCTTGTCTTATTGCTATTTATTGGATCCATTTACACAAGATTGTCATGTGGGTTTCTCACTGTTTACTTCTCTTGCTTTTGAATGGGTCTTTTGTGTGTTAAATTCTACATGCCTTTTCTTTTATGTGTCTAAAGAAATTTCAACCGTCTCTTTCTGATTATAATCACTTGCTTTATAGCTCTTCAGAGCTTCCACATTTCTCACATGTCCTTAGGCAAGTTGAAAAAAAAAGTGCAATAACTTTAATGCACAGAATTTATAGGAAGGAAAACTACCAAATGTGTGAAGAAAAAAAAAAAAAATTTTTAATACCGAATAAACTTTTTTTATAAATTTTAACTATTTCTTGTGCAAGAAATTAACACACCCCATCCTAGGCTTTCTGATTAGTTCTAATAATTTCAGAATGTGAAATCCATTATTAATTTACCTTTTGAAAATTCTTTTGGTTACTTTTTTTTTTTTTTTTTTTTTTAATCCACAATTTGAAGAGTTGCCAGTGCATTGTATTGTAAAAGATCTTTTTTTTTTTTTCATTGTCTTCTCCCCTCCCCCCCTTTCGCTGTCGTCGTCTTCAATAGTAATAATACAAAATATCTGCATTGTACGCTTATTTAAATAGAGAAAGGAAATTCTGTGTCCTTTCCAGTGAATTTGTTAGAATTTATAATATTTATATATAATAATTTATAATTTTGGCAAATTTTTTAAGAGTAGTAGAATAGCTAATGAAAAGAGAAAAGAAAACATGAAATTTCACTTTTTCTTTTCAATCTTGTAATTTATAGCTAAAAAAAAAAAATAAAATAAAAATATCTTTATAAATAATCTCTAATTTGTTTTCGTTGAACTTTATCAAAAATTAAAGTCCCTTTGACTTTTTTTCATCTAACTTTTTGTCTTTTTTCTAGGCAGCTGGAATCAAAGAGATGTTGCTGTAAGAAACCTACAGAAAAATGTAAAGGCAATTTCTGCAAGTCTTCACGCTTGATAGGACATGGAATCAAGCGGTCCTTCAGCCTGTCTGATATTTGAAGAGGCGTTTTTACCTGTTGATGGGACACATGACTAAAAGCATTGCACAATCATTGCCCCTTTCCAATTTATTGGGGAAAAAAATTATATTTTTCTTAGAATGAAGACAGTTTTTAATATTTATTTTTAAGCTTAATTCTTTAAATTTTATTAGCCATTCCTTCCAGACACATCCAAAATTATTCAATTATTCTCTCATTTAATTATGTAAACATGTAGTAAAAGAAGAAAAAGGTGATCAATAATTTATAAGAGTTTCATAATTCTGTCTCATCAATTTTTAAAAAAAAAAATTTTAAAAAATGCTGATATTGACTACACCATTTTTCAATATGGTAAGGACATACTTAAGAATCATTCCTAGTTGGGAAATTTCAAATTGTCTAATTTATGTGTTAAGTTACTAATCATTTTAGTATAGAAATGGGACTTTTAAATCAAGATGAGCAAAAATTTTAAAGTATTATTTCATTTTTTAGTTTGATAGGATTATTTTAAATTTGGCCAGTCAGTCTTGAGTTTTTAAATTCACTGCTTTGGAGTTTAGCATATTAGCGATAAGTTTTTCTTTTATTTTATTTTTTTTTATCATTTTCAAATATTTGTAATTCTTAAATTCAATGAGTTCTTAGAAACTTCTTGTGCTTTTTTTACATTTTTTTTTTTTTTTTTTTTTTTCATTTTGTAACTTAATAGTTTCTACAGTTTAATGTAAATTAACTTTTTTTTTTTTTTTTTTTTTTTTTTTGTTAGGTGTGGGAGTCATCTTTATTTTCTTTCTTTTATTATAAGGTCCTACTAATTCTCCAACCTACTGCCATTAGTCAATTTGTACTCGAGTCTGATGGCCCTCTTAATGTATGATATACTTACAATATAATGGATATATTTTGTAGTCAATTTTTTTTTTTTTTTTTTTTTTTTTTTTTTTTTTAATTGTGAATATAATTTTAAGCTTTAATCAAACAAAGCTAAATGACAAAGTTGACTACAAATCTCCCTATGTATATACGTATATTTTTCTTTTGTATTTTCTTTCATGGTCCAAACAAATTTTTTCTCTCTCTTATATATAATGTTGTACAATATACTTGCCATAGAAATATATTCCTGGAAAAAGTTTGAACCACAACAACTGCAGATTTCCAAACTGTAAATATCTTTTTTTATATAGAAGCTAATTGTTGACAAGTTGATCATTTCTGATGTTTTATGAATGATTAAAAAAAATATTTCAAAATTTATACTTTTGTCTTTACTTTCATTGTAATTTTGGGGTGGCATGATCTTTGAGAACACATAGTCAGTCTAATTTGCAAAAATGTTAGGCTGAAAGCTATTTCAATATGTTTAATCCTAATGTGGGAATTTTACTTCAATTTTGAAAAATTTGTCATTAATTTTACAAACACAAGCAGTAGCTGTGAAAATTTTTTCTTTTTTTCCTGATGAATTATTTTTAATTTAACGATTGCAAGTTCCATGACTAAAATACCTGTGGAAATTTCCTGTTTTACAAAATTAAATATTTGAACTTAAAAACTTTAACAAAATATTTCAATAACAATCATAAATATCAATGCAGGTCATTATTTATAGAAAAGTGGGTACAAATGAAAAGATTAAAAACTAACAGGTTTTTCCATTTCATGAAAGCTGACATTAAGCACATGAGAACATTATCACCTATAATGCAAACAATTTCTTTTCTACTGCAAGAGCTGGAGAAAGTATTCATGCAGATGATCTCCCTATTAAAATTTGCATCCTGCAAGAACATAGCCTATTAGATAAGGTAATATGTATTACTGTTTTCTCCAGCAGTAAGTTTTTTTTTTTTTTTTTTTTTTTTCTTAAAGCCTACATTCAGTCTTCAAACTACATATTTAGAATGTGTATGTGTTTGATTTTTGTATTTTTATCAAGCTATTTTTGTTCTATTAAGTATTTTCTCATTTAAAAAAAAAAAAAATGTTTCGCCTAATTTTTACAAGAATGAATAAGTAAAAAAAATATCTTTCAGGAAGTAACTTTATTTGATAAATATGGCAGAGATGTTTGAGTGAATACATGACTTTTGCATAGATGGGATTCTGGACAAGTATGACTTGTATTCCGGGATGGACTTAACACTGTAATTTGATTTCTTTGGAGAGATTTGAAATGGGTGGGGAAACTGACATAGCCATTTTGTAGTGATTTTATAACATATTTGTTATGAATTTTTTTTTAAATAAATAATTATATCTGCTCTACTTTGTATTGAGCACTCTTTTAAGAATAGTAATTGTTGGTTATTGGAATTCATTCCGTACACACATATCATATACTTGGGTGTGTGTGTATATATATATATATATATATATATATATATATATATACACACACACACAAGCTTTGATTTTGATTGATAATATACAGGGAAAAGATTAAAATAGAATTTACTAGCAGTAGAGCCTGGGGATGTAACAGTAAGAGAGATCAAGTATCGACCATCATAAAGACTGAAAAATAAAATTGACAATGATTATTTAAGGTTGACGGACAGGCATGTCTTAATTAGTTTTTTTTACGAATTGGTCAAACCCAGGTTGTGTGTGTGTTCATTTATATATGGGATCAGATTTCCTACATTTTTCAACTGATTTCAACAAAACTCAAACAAAAACATTGTTTTCAATCGTTATGAGTCTACCAATTGAATAGAATTTTATTATAAACAATTGTCTTGTAAACGGAATTTTTAAAGTATTCTGAATGTAAAAATAAAGAAAAAAGTGTGCAAGACAATAAGAAACACTACCTGCCAAAAAAAAAAAGTGAAGTTTTGTTAAAATCGGTTGAAAAATGTAGGAAATCCAATTCCATATATAAACACACACAACCTGGGTTTTTATAAGTATAACTCGATACGAGTTGTCCCCCTTTCATTCTCGCGTCAGTGATGATTCTTAATCGGGTTTTCAAATTGATTTTGTGCAAAAACAATTGTTTTTTCCAATTTTTGACACTGTCAGAACCACCGCAAGGTAATTTTACGTAGCCCTGTGAAGTTTTGTTGAAATCGGTTGAAAAATGTAGGAAATCCGATCCAATATATAAACGTACACACACACACAACCTGGGTTTCATAAGTATGATGATTTAACTAGTTTATACCAATGGTTTAATTTTGCTCATTTGGCATGGCTGTGTTGTAACAATACATTGATAAATACAAAGAAAATTTGTGAAAAGGCATTCAGTTGGTTGTAAGATCTTCAATGTAATAAAAAAAAAATACCCTTCACCTATTTACTAATTAACAATATTAATTAGGAGGCATTAACTGCTATGAGAACATTGACTTTCATCACTTAACATGACTTCAATTCAAAAACATAGTCGGCCTAATTTACCTGTCCGTAACTCTTTTATTAATTCCTGATCAGTGACAATTCCTTTTCTTTGATGTACAACATACACTGAAACAACCACCTGCCTAATGTGATCCTTTGTGTGTCTTCAAAAACTGATCAGGTATGAACCCTAAAGATTTCCTTTTGGATATGTGAGAATGCTAACAGGTCTGTCAACTGTTGTAATTTCTGTTAGATACTCTCTAGAGCAAACTTTGATCCAATTCATCCTGTAAATGCTCAAGGGGATTTAAATCTGGAGGGTTCAATTGTCAAACCATTCCTGTACGACTTGTGCATAGTTTTGCTGAAAAGGAGATTAACCTGGTCTTCAATGACTGGGAGCTAGGTAAGACAAAATATTTTCTTGGATTTCCAAGAAAAATCTTTTTTTGTTATCACAGTGGTATTGTTTCCTTAAAATAATGGCAGACATAACCTATTGTTTTCCTGTTAAGGAGAAAGATATTCATTGAGCAGATTGTTCCATTGAAGTTCACTTCCGATTGTAACATTGTGGGAGAAAAATTTAAGAAAGAATAAAAGAAACAGTCACACAGGTTGTTGGAAATTGTATTTTTAAAATATAAAATATTTGACAGAAGTCCCACACAGAAAAGGAGCAGTTTTTTTTTTTTTTTTTTTTTTTTTTTTTTTTTTTTGGTCCATGAATTGACTAATCAGCAGCAAGGTGTAATTTTTTTTTAATTTTTATCATTAGCAGCAGTGTATTATGTTTCTTGCTTTGTATCCTGTAGAGCTGGGTCCTTAGGCCCTATAGGAGAATTTCCATTTAATTGATAGCACTTTTCTTAATATGAGATGTTCCTAGTTTCTTCTGGGCAATTTGTATGTTGATGTTACATGGGACACTTAATAAAATTGTCCATTCCTTTTCTGACAAGGCCCAAATCTCCTCATTCTTCATTTCCCTCATCCTATCAATTTTGATCTCCAAGTCCTTGTATTTGGACAATTTCTCTATTTTCATCTAGGCGTTTCTCTCAGATGGTACTGTTATGTCAGTAAGCCTAAACTTCCTGAATTTCTTGTTCCTTATGATAATATCAGGTCTGTTGTCTTTTATTTCCCTGTCGGTTTGAATTTGCATATCCCAGAGGATAGTTACATAGTTATTTTAGGTAACTGTGTCTGGTTGGTACTCAACATCTCTCAGTGGTTTCGATTTTGTGCTTCCTCATGCCTGTGGGTACATGCTGATATATGATCGCCAGTTCCATCATATTTTCCACAAATGCTGCATTTCAAGTTAGTTCCATCCTTGATTATGTGACTGATATGATCTGGTTGCGAGGTTTTGGTCCTGAACTGAAATAATAAGGCCTTCTGTCTCAGCTTTCAACCCAATGTTCTTCAGCAACTGATGCGTTTTCTGTTGGTCCACATCTGCTGCTTTCATTCTTTTTAGGTATTTGCTATACAACATATTGTCCTTCCAGTTTTTTTTGTAATTTTATTTGGCTAAGTTGTTTTACTTTCTGTTTTACTTGTTTGGTATAGATGGAATTCTCATTTTTTATTGGTAGAATTTCAGGTATATTAAGTTGTTTCTTGAAGAGTGCAGCTTCTTTGTTGATGGAGTGGATTTGGTGTTTTACTATTTGTAGGAGACGGTCATTGGTTTTTGCGTGGTATGCTTCCAATCAGATTGTTGTAGGTTTTAGAGGTAAAGCTGAATTAGACTGCAGCCTCCTAAAGCGCTTGGTATGAACAGTCGATCAACATCTGATTTTGGGTGGTGTATCCTCATTTGGGTAAATATTGTTTTAGTTTTGGCGTCCAATCTTTTAATATCATTCAACTTCCATTTAATAATGTTGAAGCTGTATGTTACTACGGGTATAGTTAAGGTGTTGATAGCCTTCATTTTATTGGCCCCATTTAGTTCGCTTTTTAGTATCAGATGCACTCTCCTATGATAGTCTTTTGGGATCTTTTTCTTCATAATTGAATGTTGTATTCTGTCTTTTTCATTAATTCTTACGTACCTGTATGTACCATCTTGGTCTAGTTCCTTAATTTTGTTGATATCAAGGTCTAAGTCTGTAGTTTTTTGTTTATCGCCTTTGAAGGTGGCTTTGGCACATTTATTGATTCCTGACGTCTTCATTTAATATTTTGACAATGGTGTGTAGGTTTTTCTTCTGTTTCTCATCCTTGGCAAACGTTTTAAGATCATCAATCTAGAATAGGTGATTCAGTTTGCCATTCTGTGTCTTGTAACCATAGCTACTGTTGATCAATAAGGAAGATGAGTGGTGCTAATGCGAGGCAGAAGAATTGTGATAACAATAAATCTCCTTGGAAGATCCTGCTTTTGATGTTCATGACCTGTTTGCATGGTTTAGGTTTAGTGTAGTCTTGCAGTTTTTCATGCTCTTTGTTAATGATTTTAACCATTGTGGGACATAATCTATGTATTTTTAGGGTCCTCTCTCTCCATGAATGTGGTACACTGTCAATCATCTTTCTGTAGTTGATCCATGCTTTCAATAAGTTACTTTTCCTTGTTTACCCCTCTTACAATATTGATTTATTGATAATTAGTTTTATCGTTATTATGAGTTCATTAATCTAAAAAAAATTTTCAGTGTGGTTTTGGGGTTGGTCGTGAACTGAACTGCATTGGGATGGTGAAAGTTGTCTTTTAAATGCTAACAACAATTTTTACTAGAAACAAAGAAAAGAACACTCAGCTGTCATGTAATTTATTTTAACAGAAGGTGTCTTATTCTTTCATAACAATAGTATTACATGAAATGCACCCAGGAAGATTTGGGCTTTGAATATGTAACTTTGAGTTTATCCACCCACCTCATCCAGATTTTCTATTTTGGATTATTCTTATCATCACAATTTCATGTCCTTTGTAGTTCTTGTTCTCTCTCCTAATCTCCGTTCTTCCAACCATTTGCACAAGCTCGTTAGGTAAGTTATGAAATGCTTTCTTCAGTTCTTCTTGCCTGTGAGTGTCAACTTTTCTACGCCCTTTTTCCTCATTATGTGCCCTAGAAATTCTCTTCCTAGTGCTAAGTATAAGTGTCCTTTTTAGTTTCCATTTTCTCTAAAACTTTGTCGTTGCTCACGTGTTCAGTTCATGGTATTCTCAGCATCTTTTTGTTAAAACCATTTCTATTGTCTCATCTCTTTCATCTGTGATGAGATTGTCCAGCTATTCACTGCCATATAGGATGAGATATTACATAACAGTCCAGCTCTTTTCCTTGTTTCGTAATACTTTGCTTAGCTTTTTGAAGGCAGTTTTCATTTTCCCAATATACCTTCAAATTTTGTTTGTCACATTTCCCGTCCTGTTAAAACACGTCCTAGATATTTAAATTGTTGTACTTTCAAACTTGAGGCACCAAAATCAAGCAATTCACTGTTCCTTTTACTGACAACCATACATTTAATTAATGTTTAGTTCTTTCTTCCTGCTTTCCTTTTCTACGTTTGGTAGAAGTTTTTGTAGCTTCCTTTCTGTCTGTTATCAACACTGTATCATTTGCATATCTAATTTTAAAATTGTGACCGTTAATAATTAATATCTTAACATATTGGCATATTTTTAGCGGGATAACAGTAATGCATATATGTAAGAAACTTGGGTTCACAAACGTCCATCATACTCTGACACACCCAAATTTCTTACATAATTTACTGGTTATCCTTAAGATTGTCTGGTTACCTCCGCCTAATTTTCGAAACCGCTACTCGGGACTTAAAAAATACCCTGCGATAATTTTTTTTCAGTCTCTTCTCACTTTCTACGTCAACATATAAATCTCACGCGGAAAAAACGCGTTTTTCATTGGGAAACGCATGAACAAACCACAATGCACGTACGTACGCACACTCACTACGCATAATTTACCCCCCACACCCAAAAAAAAGTTTTCAAATTCATTTGTTACACACATTGTTTGTCATTTTGTATATCTTTGTTTGTACATATTGGTTCTCATCGTTTCTTTACGTGGACTCACATCCCGAGTTTGTTGTGGGCATTTCAAGAGACACGCGTGTTTATCTCTCAACACAGAGACTGGCCTGCAACAAGATCTCTCAATTTTATTCTATTAGGTTGGTGCAAAAATAATGACGCAATAATGTCGTTTTTGACGTATTTTTTAACGTCAAAAAACGACATTACGTCATTATTTTTGCACCAACCTAATATTACTCATTTAGTGAGGTATTTGTATCATTGATTAAAATAACCATGTTACTCGTGTCTCTAATGACCTCATTTAGTGCTGTATTTTTATGAAAGTTTATCTTTCCGTTAACTAATATTATTGTAAATAAAATATTTATTCATATATTTTTCCAATCCAATTACTGACACAGAGATTCTAAAAAATTATTTATATGCCTTCTTTGAACTTTCTATTTGAAAGATGATGACCTAAAGCTAATCCGAATTAAAAGAAACATTAATTCCCGTATATAAACTTTTTACCAATTTTAAAACACAAGTACATTAATCCCTGATCGAATCGCAACTGTATACGAAAAAATGTAAACAAATTTAAATACCTCTTTAAAATCCAATGTTTGTCCCAGAGATATGTCCTGAAGTCTATTAGTAAATTTAAAGATTAATTAACTAGTTTTTTTTCTCTAAAAGTGATGCTTACTTTTTTGCCTAAAAATGAAAATGTTTTAACACATGGTAGCCTTTGATGTCAAAAGACAAAATAGAAATACTTTAATTCTACTCCTGTCCGAAAAAGCGCGGTAAAAAAAGTAAAACTAAAACCTAAGGAAATACGGAAGATCAACAGTGCAAAAATCAAAAATGTTTTAAAAATAAATTCTTTAATATATTCAATAGTTTAAGAATATATATATATATATATATATATATATATATATATATATATATTCTATACGCTATTAACGGTTTTTTGTATGTGTATGAAGTACCATTTTTAACATACGCATTTCTCATTAATCGCTACTTATTACATTCAAACACGTTATCCTCTTTAAAATTGATTTTAGAATTTAACTTTTCGGTAATTACTATCTAATTACAATCAATAACTCAGCATATTTAATAACATTTTTGTCGTTGTAGGGCAGCTTGAAGCAAGAAACCAATTGAATTGTATATTTCCTTCGAGTAAAGAAATCGAACTGTTGTAAGGGAAATAACCTAAATAAGATCATTTTTCCCCCATTTGGATAGGTTCCCCTATTAAATACATTTTTTCTATTACAGTATTCTTGTCTACATTGAAATATTTTTTCATGTTCTTAAAATATAAAAAAAATTTCTCGTTGCGATCTGTTAAAAGTCTATTTAGAATCTCGCTTAACATCGTATCTGTAGTAAAAATTTACTTATATACAGTTTTATTGTACATTGTATATAGGAATTAAAATAAGTGATGGTGATATTATTATTATTAATAGTAACAGTAATAGTGGGCCTGTAGCCGTTTGGGTTGGACGACGATATTCGAATCTCACCATGGTCGATTTATCAAGGAGGCAACTTCTTGATCATATCAGTCAGGAGAAATGATTTCAGCGTATACCGGAAAGTGTCTGAAAACCATACCACTGGTTGACCCATGCTCTGTGTGTGAAATTGGACAGGCGAAATTGTTCGATGGCTGCGCTAGTACACACAAATCACCGTGACCGAGTTTTTGTGCGTACTTGCTTTGTTCCAATTGGTAATCACTTCAAATCATATGCTCTCTCCCAGAAACTGTAAGATCTGTTCAACATAGCAGTATAAACGACAGGTTGGTTCTGTGATTGCTGAAGGAACACAAATGTGTCTGATCAGGCGTCTGCAACAGGGATTATTAGTAGTAAAGGGTACATAGAATTAACTACCTATCGATTTTATTCTAAAAGATGGCGTTTGCACATTGTTCATATCTGAATGAATGCAAAACCAGTCTGGCCTAGAAAGATAAATTGTAAAATACAATGGTCGTTCGGAAAGTAATGCGTCATATTTTATGACAAACGAGTTGAATGTTGCTAGTATCGCACGATAGGTTAAACCTTTCCGATAGTAACCCATATGTTTTTTACCTTCTTAATGACAACAGATAAGCAGCTATCTGACAGAATGGCGTCTGACATGAAAGTTCTTAAGTAACGTTATCATCGCGGAAAGAATGACCCATTCACATTCATCGACGTTTGCTGAACGTTGACGGAGACCAAACAATGGATGTGAGCACGGCAGCGGATAATGTGTTTTAGCAGCAGGATGTGGGGGATACAGTAATGTGTGCGTGACAAGGCACGTCTATGTACGCGTCATGCAGGCTCTGTTTATCGTTGGCGAAAATACATAGCCAGTAGTGGTGATCACCATATAGAATTTTTATTTTTAGCCAGAAATTTGCTCCGTGTATCTGTAGTTTTCGTGGAAATGAAATTCGTTTACATTACTTTCGAAGCCTCCCTCGTATTTCAAAGTGTAACTCATCTTGTCATCAAAGCAGACACGGTAGCTGGAAACGTTTTAAAACCCTGATTTTAAGCAGAGTCGGAGACGTGCACTTGAATTACTTATCACTCAGTGATAGAGATTATGACCAACTTATTTAATTCCCCTTCCCTCCTCCATGTTAGCATTTATTTTGGATAAGCCATTTGAATTGTCTTCATTTCTGTGTATCCAAATATTTAATATATATTTAAAGTAACTATTCCTTCAACGAAATAATGAGTTAACCTTTAAGTGGGAATGAAATTATACTCTTGTTTTTCACTATAATAAAACTTCGTTTTGTTTGGCCTACATTCTTTTGAATGGGTTAAGATAATGTACTACCAGGTGTATAATGCAAAGTTGTTCTTAATAAGTGGGTGGGGGTTGAAATTTTTCTCAGGATTCAGTAAACGGGTGTGAACATCTTAGTAAAAGGTGGGATCGGAAACTCATTTGAAGAGACAAAAAATTTGAATTTAAATAAAGATTAAAAAAAAAACCCCAAAAAAACATCAAAGAATGGAATATGGTAAATCTGGAAATAAAAACAAAAAACAATGGAACAATTTTTTAAAATAATACAATCATAAATGCCTGCAAGTAAAACCTTGAAATGGTGACAATTACCGTTTGTTGTTTCAGGTCTGGTTAAAAAAAAACAAAAAACAGAGCTAATTAATGAACAGGGTGGTTTTAATAGGTGTGTCGTGGGAAGACCAGAACATTATCTAAAATAAAGTCTCTCCCTTCTATGAGGCATCAAATAGTAGAGACTCAAGAATCATTGTCTTGTTACCTAGCTCCTTTATCAAGATATAGTTGTATGGAAGATAATACACACCATTCCTTTTTTTTTCTTTTTCATGAACGACCGTGGAGATGTTCTGTCTCGTCTCTTTGTGTGTGTGTGTGTGTGTGTGTGTATATATATATATATATATATATATATATATATATATATATATATCTGGGTGCTTATATATTATAATCTGATTGCGTTTGTTTTACGCGCGAGTTTAGGACCCCATTCACGCACTCTTAGGATTAAAATGTATACATTGTCAAAGGACCGGATATAAAATTAGCTAAAGTAACTTCAATGAAGAAATAAATTGAATAACCTATTTCTTTTATCCTCAGTAATTTTATAGTTGTAAACTTAATAGCGATTAAATTTTGATTTTGAAATTAGCAGTTTTTAATACTACCCATATTTTAAACACCTGCATAGATATAACATGACTTCGTTGTCAAGCTTTTTGAATTTTCCTATACTTGTATTTTGATTGGTCCATCTAGCTTTTGTAACAACGTTTTCCTCTTGCGAAGGATTGTTAATTAATTTGAAACTTTTATTTTACATTCAACATCACTTGATAAGACAGAGGGTGTTGAAACAAAATGGCTATTTTTGTAGTGATTTTATAACATTCATGTTATAAATTTTTTTAAATAAGTAATCATATATATATTAGATATTTTAGGTACCTCCACTTTAGCATAAATTTTCGATACCTAAGTTTAAAATGAATTTTTTAAAATGAAAAAAAAAAAAAAAAACATTCTTGAAGATTTCATTTTAGCCCTTTTGTTGCTGATGCTGGTCGCATTTCTGCTTCTGCAGGGGGTGGGGCTCTTTGGGTTTCTTTGTCTCCTTTAGGACATCCTGCTGATGGGAGATGAATGCAGCTTTCCCTCTTCACCACTTCCGTCCATTCTCCCTGACCATTTTTTGCTACTTTGGCACTTGTGTCAATGATTTCTTTGGCCGTTGTATTTTCCGGATCCCATAGATGGGACGTCCTTCACAAGTAAGTACATTTGGAATTGCCAAAAAATTTTTTTCTGGTAACTGTTACCAGAACTTCTACATTTTCAGTAGCAATCCCGGCTTTACTGAAACACTGGCAACCTCGCCAAATTTAGAAAAGAAAAAGCCCAAGTGGTCGAGTGAAATAAATAGCGGTACTCCATACATGATTACTTTTGTTTTCCTTGTTCCAAGGTACTCTGTTTGGAGCGTCACTGACTTGGTTGTCAATATACTACCGGCCAGTGACTTAGCTGCGTCCTCTGATGCCAGCAGGATGTCCCACATAGCTCTACTTCTTCTGGCTAAAACTTTGGCACCAATGTTTAGGCTTTTGATTGCTTCCTTCATGATGTCCCTGTTAACGCCAATCGGTTTACGAGTCTTGACGTCCGTAGTTACCAGGGAGATAGTTTTGGTGTTCATCGCTTCCAGTAGAGATGGCACCGGCACCAATTCATTTTCCTTTACAAGACACTCAAACTTCTCCGAGAGTCCCTTATTGTTGTGGATTCCGAGATGAAATTCGGTCTCCAATGAATGACAAACGCAAGAAATAAAGATAAGAAATTAAATGTATTTACACAATAATACAATGGGTAATAATGTTAGTAAATCCAGGAACGGGGTTAGTCGTAATAAATATATATACAGTCTCGAAGTAGGACTTCCTTAGAGTCTACGTGCTTGTAACTGACTTCTACAAGCGGTTACCTCACACTATTACTCAATCTCCTGACTGAGTGTGGGTATTTAACGGCAGCAGTCCAAGTAACACTGGTAGAGTCCACTTATATGAAAAAGGGGAGGACCCCATAACACTTATAATATTCGGGTCCTTTTGGAGCTGGTTTATCACCTGCCCACACCGAAGGGGTTGCTGATATTGGTGTCTCCTCTTAGAGTTGGGATTGCGCCATAGTGTTGGCGTTGCCACAACAACGGTTGGAATCACCGGTCAAACACAAAAGGAAGTCACAGAAAACAATATACGAACAATGGCTACAAAACAGCAATTACAAGACGTAATCAAACTCACACTTACTTTGAGACAATGTAATGCACGGGAATTTCGAAGGAATAACCGACATAGATACTGACGTGCAATGAAAAAAAAAGAAAAAAAAAAAGGAGTCTCGCTGAACGGTAAGACAAAAAAACATCCAGCAAGAGTTAAAATAAATGGAGAGAAAGAATATGATTGCCTTTTTAAAGACTTAAAGAGCGCACTCTAACAGGATTTTGGCAAAGCCAAGTGGGATAACCCACATATGTACAAAGAAATATTGAACTCTACCAGTTTGTCAAATTCAAGAGAATTAGCGCCAACAATGTATTAAATTGTTAATGTGACGAATTCCGTTTATCTGAACCTGTAAACATTGTAACACATTTGTCTGATCCCACCAATTACTAGCGCTATTACAAAATGATATTTTTGTGAAATCATGATTTAAAGCTGTACCTCCATGATCTTAAAGCTGTACAATGGGTGAAGATAGATTGTCTGGTTTACCTTTACTCTCTACCGAGAGGCAAAAATAGATCACTTTGCAAGAATTAAGCCAAGACGAAACCGACTGTTGTAGTTGCTTCATGCTTTTTTCCAGTTGCTTCATTTTGTTTAAAATGTAAAAAATAAATAACATAGGTGTTTTTATTATATTTTTGATTTTAAATACAGGTTTGAGAGCTTACTTTAAAACTTTTGTGTTTAGATTTTAACTACAAAATAACAGTCATCGACTATTTTAATATCTGTATCTTCCTGTTATCTTATAGTTTAAAATACAAGATAAAATGTATAATGAATTTAAAATTATTTGTTACGATTCATAATGTTTTTTCATGAGACCCTTTCCATTAACTTTAGAACCTGGCGACGCCCGTCCATTATGTCTGTAAGAATTAGAGTAGGTATGTTAAAAAAAAAATCGACTCGTAAGGTTTAAATTGCATTTTTAAGAATGAAAAACCTTCCTGGATTTTTTTTTTTTTTAGTTTTCATTCCAAGCTAATAGATTAAATTTAATATTTCCAATAAGAAAAATACTTTGCTGTATTTCAAACTGAATTAAATCTTTTACAAATTTTTTTCTCAAACCTTTAGAAAAGTTTGAGAAAAAAAAAAAGAAATATTTTAAAATAATTTCTGAATAAATCCTGAAATTTTAATTAAAATCCGACAATTATTTGATCGTTGGAAGAATTTCCAAATCAATGTGTTTTTCCAACAAAAAGGCGCTCAAATTAACCATACAGATTTAGGGTCCCACGTCGACTCCAGAAAACAAAATATATAACCAAAATTTTCAAGATTCTAAAACGAATAAAAAAGTAATATTTACATCAAAATTCTTTGATCTTTCATCTTAATAATAATGTTTTGATAAAATTTTGTTTTTGTTACGTTTTGTGCATTTTTTTTTTACATCCGCATGATGTAACTGGCCACATGGACTTGTTTAATAATAATTTTCATAATAAACGGTACATTACCTTATGCATTGGTAATATAATATATCGGTAATTTTTTCTGTAGCTTCCATGTGATAATTAATGATGAATATAGTTGAGAATGAACGACCAATATTTGTCTGCTTTTAGTAACGAAAACTACCAAATCATCGAATAGGATGGTTCTTGTTTTCGATTAAAATCTACATTTCCCATCAAATATTCGCTTGGGTGAGTGTGTATACAGGCTAAGAAAGAGGAAAAATCTTGATTGAAAAAGAAATGTTTTCTGTTCACGATTTACTGTTATTAAATGGATAAGTACATTTAAAATTCAGAAAATTCGTTTCCTTGTAAAAGTATGAAACTATTTGGCTGTTCGGAAAATAATTACCTATTATGAATTATGAATCAACCAACCAGAGCAGAACCGAAGTTCAATGGTAGGAAACTGCGTATATAATTAAACACTACAACGTTTACAGTTCGTTTCTGAGTTTCATTGGGAAAACTTGCAAAGATGAAATTTGGGTTACTCGTGAGGTTTCGCTTAGAACACAACGTTCCGCCGTAGTTTTTAACCAGGAATGCCATTATTTCATTTTTACATCGCATTGTTACAAGTGATGAAAAATGTGTTTTGCGTGTCCACAGAAAGCGGAATGGTTATCACAAAATGAGAAACCAGTACCAACACCAAAAGCCAGAACTTCGGGTACAGAAGTCCTTACTTTATGTCTGGTGAAAAAAAAAAGAAAACTGTTATCCATTATGAGCTATCGGAACATAGAAGGACCATCATTGATCGGTTAAATGAAGAATTACGTCGAAATAGTCCTGCAGCATGAGAATGCAAGGAAAACAAACCGAAGAAAAAATCAGATCGTTAAGATGGCATATTCTTTCACTTACTCTATACACATCAGAATTAAAATTTACAGATTTCATTTGTTTCGACCACGAGAATATTTCATAAGTGGCAGAATATTCAGACACAAAGAAGTTGAAAACAGTCTTTCAAACATTTTTCGGAGAAACACCATTTTTTTAAAGGTGAAATCAAAAAATTGCCTTCTCGTTGGATTGCAGTCGTTGAAAATGTTGATTACAATTTTTATAAAAAAATATTTAAACAAATTTAGCTTGCATTCTTCTTCATATGGTTTCTGGTAGAACATAAATCACTTTCCGAACATCATGGCATACACAACGTTTATCAACAAAGAAATTATATTTAAAACTGTACTTTATGCTTTCATGTTTTAATTAGTTAATTATGTCTTGAAGTCGGTTATTTCTCCGATCAGCGGCGTTTCCCAACTCTGGTTAACTGCTGTTAATGTCCTTAAAATCTTTTGAAAAAAAAATCACTTCGTCAAGGAGCCAAAGAGATGAGTACAGCTAGAACAAAGACGACTACATCCATAAAGATTCTTTCTCACACCTTCCTGTCATCTTAAAGGATCATAACTGTCAACACCAGCAACAACAAGCAGACTGAGGTGATGCACATAGAATCGGGCTAGGGAAGAAAGGTTGGCTGGGTGGTAGTGTTGATAATAATAACAAGTCAGCAACTGCGAATGCTGACTGACTACAATAAAAAGTTTTCAGATCCTCCAAGGTTCAGGACATCGCCAAAATCAATGCGGGTTCGTTTTACCCCCAATAAGCCATAGGAAGACAAAAAAAAAAACAAAAAAAAAACGAGATATGACTCATTGTATTGTTTCTGATTCATTTCTTTTTTCACTTTTGTGTGGAAAAAAACAATATTAGATTTAAACTCTGTCTCTTTATGATGATATTAAAATGAAGAATTTATTATTAGGTTGGTGCAAAAATAACGTCAAAAAACGACATTATTACGTCATTATTTTTGCACCAACCTAATAATATTCATATTTATCTTTTTTCCGTCTTTTGATGTGCAAGAATGGAGTCCTAAGAATTCGGAGAGAATCATTAAGATCAAAATACTGTTTTATAATTTTATTTAATCACTTTTCCCGTGTGCGCGAATACGCGCATGCATATGCGTTCATTTGAAGCGAGAAACGAAAGCAATGTTGAAATGGACAGAAAGATACCAAAAAATCCAATATGAACGAATCATGTGAAGCTAAATGAAAAACTAATTTCGTTTGTACAGAAATGAAAAGAGAAAGATTACATATTTAATGCAGATTCCTTCTCCAGATCAATTTAACATCTCGCAGCAAATGCGCATGCGTGTCTATGCGATTCTATCTTTTTGTATGCTGTGTCTCTTCAAAATGTAGGCGATCACAGCTCTCCACGGCTTCTCAGCAATACTTTCTATTTTATGACTCCCACTGTCTCCACCTGACACTTGCACGAATTTGAACATTCTTCAGAATACTAAAGTTTTGCACAAATGAAAACGCATTCTGGTTATGAAAACATTTTTGACAATAAATAATAATAAAAAAAAAAACACCCTCTTAATGGCAATGAATAAATGAGACACATTTTTCTCCTTTATTTTGAAATATTTAATATTCTTTCTTTTGATTGGAACTATATGTATCATCGGTTGTTTTGTGATTTGTTAGTGTCTGACGAGATGTACGAAAAATTATTTTAAACATCTAGTTTGACTGGAAATGATCCCTCAATCAATTAAAAATAGAATGGCAACATTAATATTTCGATTGAAATAAATGCTTCATAGTAATTTTATCTTTTTGCTAAATTATTTTGCTGTTGAAAACTCGTCGATTAATTTTTTCTTACTACGATACAGTTTCATTTCTTTTTCTTACCTTAAAAACTTTCTTTCTTTCTTTAATTCTTTCGTCTGCATACAGGATACTTCATACCCGAACGCGATTGAATTTGCAGTTGAGAGAGAGAGAGAGAGAGAGAGAGAGAGAGAGAGAAAGAGAGAGAGAATGAAAAGTTGTTTGTTTACGGAGTCTGATATTTCGTGATAAAAAAATAAAGGGACCTGCCTTTCTTTTCTTTCCTTTGCAACCTCCTACCGACCGTTCTCCTTCCAGCGCCGCACTTAAAATTGTTTACTGCTATCCTTTCTCTCTTTTCCTTTTCTTACAATCAAGGACCCACATTGAATTTTATTTCGTTTTATTATTGTATTATTTTAAAACCAATGTCAACGGCCAAGCCAATCTATTCTCGACACCAGAGGAAACGATATGACCGGTACCCTCAAATGGGATCGGTCATCAAAAAACCAAGTGTGAGAACCAGTGAGGGTCTACCACCCCTTCACGCTGTTCCCTCGAGTCTACTATTAATCTCCACGGACTCACGTTTGATACGTTGTAGCCGGTGCTCTCGCGCATGTGCAAGTCTGCTTTCCTTTCTACTTGACCGAATCGTCTTGTCACTCGTCCAAAAGCCTGACTGCCACTTAGGTGCATGTCATAATCACTCCTGCTATCAAAACCATACGGGTCGCAAATTAATTTAAACTTTCCCCACCAGTCAGGCGGTGTTTGCGTGCGTTTGGATGAATGATGAATGATGAATGTGTGTTCGCGCACGAGACTACATCACTAAATCTGCAGACAGCTGAATTTTGATCAGAAATTTTCACTGTATAATGTTCGATCTGTTGGTTAATATTTACCATAGAATTACATTATGAAAGAAAGGCGATTATATATATTTTTAATACATTTCACCCCAGCGAGGTGGGAGTGCAAATAGCACACAAGGGGTTATAGAGAGTGGGAGCAAGAGTAAAGAGGCATTATAGAGAAAAGGATGAAGAGAAAGACGGGGAATAGATCAAGGCATCTGGAGATGTCGATTGGCATTATATTTGAATAGTTGAAGATTATAGCTCTCAGGGAAGCAAGTAAGAGGAAGGGAGTTCCACAGACGAGAAGTGCGAGACATGAAGCTATTGAAGTAGAAGAGACGACTACATTTAACCGTTTCGACAGTGAAAGGGTGGGACTGAGATGCCGACCTAGTGGCACGTTTAAATTCATGTAGTTTAAGAACTAACGAAAGTAGCTCGTCGGAGCAATCACCGTGGAAGTATTTGTAGAAAAGACAGACGGAAGCGACGGCCCGTCTGTGAGAGAGCGACCTTAAACGAGATGCCAGATCAGTGCCAATCACATTGCATATCCGTCTCTGGATTTTGTCGAGAACCTTAAAACGAACAGCGGGGGTTCCAGACCATATATGGCAGCAGTATTCCATGCAAGGGTGAATGGTTGATTTATAGATTTGAAGGATGTACTCAGGTGAGAAAAACTTTCTGGCGCGACACAGAGGACCAACTTTCCTTGCGGTAGATGAAGCTATTGATTCAATCTATTTGTTCCATCTTAGGTCAGCGGACAGTGTGAGACCACGCAGTCGCAGAGAGGTGCTCTCGTGGAGTTGAGCACCGTACATTTTTCCTTCTTTATTTTATGTTGGGAAAATAAATGTTTGTTGTGCAAAATAAATGCTTTTTCCTACTTTTATGCGTCAAACTTATTAATGAACTTTCGTATGTTTTTGATTGATTTTTATACGAATTATCAACCATTTACAAGTTATTTAAAGCCAGATAATATTTTTAAATTGTAAGATTTCTTTTTTTTGGGTGGGTAATAATGGTTTAGTGATACAAGTCTTACTAATTAACCCCCATCTGGGGGAAGAAGAGATGGATTCATATAATTCCCAGTAGTATTTGCGCGTAAGGGGATATAACGAAACCAATGGGAATTTGGAACACTGCCTTCCTATTAACAATTCCGAGTCATTATCCACTACACCACCCGCACACCCAAGTTTACATCACCTGGTATCCCCAAACGGTCACGCATCTTTTTACTGACCAAGCTCGACGTTGCTTAACTTCGGTGATCGTATGGGAACTGGTGTTTTAACGTGATGTGGCTGTAGGCAACTTCCGTGTGCGTGGTGAGGGTTTGTGAATGTATTTCTATTTGCGCGCATGCGTGTTGCGAATGTTTATTATCCGTTTGAGGGTTGACATGTCTTTTGTTTATGATTTTCAGCAGTTTAAATTCCGGAGCAAGTAAACGTAGTGATACATAAGAAAGTATCCGAATGAGCGTCTATTACAGCACGCTATATTATGACGGTATCGATGATGTCAAATCGTTGAATATGTATGCAATTGCTTCATCCTAGTCCGATTAGTGGGTCGGTGGAAGCCTGATTGTGGGGCCCCAGGTAGTGCTTTGGGGGCTTCGCTATTTTATCAACATTTGCTTTTTTTTCTACCTACATTTATATATGTTACAAATTAAACTAAGCACAACTGACTATTATAGGAAGAAAAAAAATTCCGAATTTTGACGTCATTCTGGCGTTTTTCTGTTTTTTTTTCCAAACCCGTGGGTTTGTTATGCGCTATACACTATATAAAATTCACTATTTTTTATCCATAATGTTGCATGTGTTAAAAAAAATTACTATTAACAAGAAAAATCTCAAGTTGATTTTAAAAATTGCTGCAAAACTTTGTTGATTTATTTAAGATGGAATGATCTGTTATTGACATATTATTGTACATAACTAGGTTACAATAAAATTTATATATTATATGAGTACTACGTTATGAAAATTGAGATGTAGTAGAGTGAGGGGGTGCATCATAGATTTGTTGGGGCCCAACGAGGATCCTTGCACTGACCCTGTATGTATGTATACAGTGTAACGGTTGTCAGCACAGAAATTAGAGTCGCCGATCCGAGTTCACATTCAGATGGACTCACTTCGTGCTAATGATTTCGGAAATGGCATGAATCCATCTTCATCTTGGACACGCTTGCTTTGAGTAGCAGCCAATCTATGGTGTAGGAATCGGGGAAAAGTTGTTTGGCGATTTCGTGGCAAACTATGCACCATTGCCCTGTTATTAGTTCTTCCGATATGTAGTGGATAAATGACGAACTGGGAACACCACCCAGCGATTACTATAGTCGCACGTCAAAAACGTACATACGCGTATATATCCTAATTAATATATATATATCAGGAGTAGGGGTTTATCCCTTATTCCCTAATTAGGGTTGAGTTTCCGGTTCCTTTTAAAGTCTTTTCATTCTCTTTCACTCCCAGTAAACTCTTGTGTCTTGCTTTTGATGAATTGATTATATATATATATATATATATATATATATATATATATATATATATATATATATATATATATATATATATATAAGGTGGAGCTCGGATAGACCAAGAAGTCATTTTCAAAGATTCTGGTATTTGGGCTGATTTACGGAAGTAGATCGGGTGCAACCATTCCGAAATGTTCGTATTGCGGCTTCTGAAGCGAATTCCAAGCAGTACAGCCTGCCGTTCCCAAATTTCCGGAGGAGTGAATTGCGTCATGGTGCTCTTTTTCTCACAGATGGTGCCTAACTGACTCTACTACTGTGAAGTAAACAAAATAAAAACAAACAACGCGCATGCGTGAAATTAAAATGTAAAATGGCGACAAATTACCGATTGCATCGTGGAAAAGGTGGTGTTCGGATAGACCAAGAAGGGATTTCCAAAAGATTCTGGTGTTTGTGCAGATTTAGGGAAGTGGATCTGGTGAGAACATTTCAACACACACATGAACTATAAGTGTTTTTGTGTGTATAATATTACCTCATCACTCATCTTTAGGTAATGTACAATTCTGATGACGTAGTAGAAAAACAAGTTTCTGATAGTTTAAACTTGACAAATAAAACATCCTAATTTATGTCTTAAATTAGTTCTAGCTCGCCGATAAATTAACATTCTTTTTGTAACTGCATTGCATTTATTGTTGATGAATTTAAGATGTAATCATCTTGTTAGGATACCCCCACTTACTTCACCAAAGAAACTGTCGCTAGGGGACGCTCCTTAAGCCTAAAAATAGGAAGTGGCATTCTCTGTCACTCTTTTTTTTCTATTTTCCTCTTACACGCTTATGCTAAGATGTAGGTTGCACGTGGAGAAAGACCCTCCACACCAGAACACGCACGCATGCATGCTTTCTCTTTATTTTCATTGACTTTTCTCTGGGACTAACGTCTACGCACACACACACACACACACACACACACACACACACACACACACACATCTTCACTAGTTTAAATGTTTTCTTCTTTCATATTCATTGTTTTGTCACACGCAGCAATATTCTATTGTCTACGAATGCCTTTGTTTTGTTAATACATGCATCATCGTTTGTTCATATATATAGTTTTGTTGTTACGTTAATTATTTTTATTACCCGGACTCACATTTGAGTTCGCAATTATTGTTGTGGGATAAATATACCAGGAGACATGGGTTTTCTACTTAAACACGACTAGCACATCAGCAACAATCTATTATGACATGTCTCTAATTTGTATTAACGATTATTGCTGAAAGAGTCAATCAAGCTTTAGATAAGAATGGTGAAGCTCGAGCTGTTCTAGTAACAGACATGTTTATATATATATATATATATATATATATATATATATATATATATATGTATAAAAATGATAAAATTAAAAATATATTAATGCTGACAAAGCCCTTTCGAAGGACGAAACCCAGTTGTTTCCATTTTGTCAATCATTTACCCACAATTAGTCTGATATATATATTTTCCATACAGGCATATATATTTCAGTAAGGTTTAACTTTCGTGCCTGCAAAACAAAACAAAAAAAAAAAAACAAAAAAAACAAAAAAACAAAACAAACAAAAAAGAAAACAAAAGTGGTGTGTCAGAGGAAAGGTTATTCCTTTGATACCTACTGTAAATATCCTTTTAGTTTTTACCCACTCGGCAACATTTATTTACAAGATTATAAAAATATGTGAACGAAGTACAAAGCAATATGTAATATTTACCTTTTATAAAGATTTATTATTTACCATTTTATAAAGAACTAAATTTGAAAAGATATTTTTTTGTTCAGAAATTTATAAAAACATTTACAGAATTATAAAAATATGTAGACCAATGGCAATGCAATATTTATTTTTACAGTTTTATAAATAACTATGAAAACAAAGTTTTTCTTCATAATTTTATAAAGGTTTATTATTTACTATAAGAAATATACTTTTAAAAATTATAAAAATTACAAAATTATCAAAATATGCAAATCAACTACAATGTAATATTTATTATTTACCATTTTAAATGACTATGAAAAACGTTTTTTTTATTCAATCTAAAACAGTGTTTCTTTGTTGTCAATTCTAAAGAATAAAGAAAGTGTATAAATACAATTTCATTCACGTTTGCGTTTTATTAAAATTCTAATCAGTGCCTTTAAAAACAATAATCCTTGCCGAGGGAGTTAAAAGTGTTAACAGCGATGTCAAAGGAATAATTGTCCTTTTAGCACACCGTTTTCTTTTCTTTTTCTTTTTTTCGGGTACGAAACTGCTTATATTTCTAATATTTAGTTAGTAGGTACACGGGTTTGAGTAGACTTTTTTAAACAGTGAAATTGATATCTGCCGGTCTGGGTAATCGAAACTTTCGGCAGGAATCATATACATATGATATGAGACATGTTCATGGAAGCAGACAAGGATACACGAAAGATAAACGAGGGTGCGAGCGTACACACATTTAGAGACACGTTGCTTTTTATATATGTGGATATTTATTTACTAATCAAATCATTTTCAAACAAATTATGAAATCAAGTTACAAAAGCATTCTAGAAGCAATCGATATTTGGTTAACCAATGAAAACATTTAGTTATATTGATGTTTCAATGTTTATCCCACCATCTTTAGAAGAGGGTGACTTCAAATGAAATGTTTGTTAATCAAATATTAATTACAAAATAAATAAATAAAATGGTCGCATATGTAAAAGTTCGGAAAATATTTTTCTGATTTCTCGTATCTTGCTGGAAATTTTACGCATCTCTCAAACAAAAGCATTCCACCAGAAAATAAAGTCATATTTTTTTACCTTTGGAGGCGCCATTTCGAGTCTTAAGTTCATAGCATTTTCTACACGGGTATACATGTAATTGACGGAGTTTTTTTTTTATTTGGTCCTACATTATTTTTTTTATTAATAATAATTATATTTAGTGGGTACACATGTTTGAGTAGACATTCCCTATTTTAATGTCCATCCAAATCGAAAGTCTTTATAAAGAAAACGTGCCTCGCAACGGGAATCTATAAAGGAAATGGAGATTCGGTTCCCACCAGAGGCACGTTTCTTTATTAAGACTTTCGATCTACAGGCTGGTAGATATTAAAGTAAAAATAGGGATATCTACTGAAACACACATTCCCACTAAATGTGATCCTGAATTGGCTCATGTTCTCTCTAAACTCTACAATAAAAGCATTGCTGCTTTTTGCTTACCTGCTTGTTTTGAAATCTTCATCTGTAGTTCCAGTCTCTAAGAACTTAAGAGAACAATCTGATCCTTCTGTCAGCCTATTAGCCGTCTACCTCTTTTTGGTAAAGTACTAGACGCTCTATTCAACTCTGGATTGGTTAAGTATCTCACCTCACAGGGTCTTCTTTCAGATAAACAATATGGCTTTCACTTCTCTAGGTCAACTGCAGATATATTAAAGATTACTGCCAATTTGTCCTTATCGAACCGATTAGACTTACTATTAAGACAGGAATAAATGGTTGTGTCATCAGCATAGATACCGAGCTGAGAACTGATGCCATTAGGAAGGTCATTGATGAAAATTAGGAATAACGTAAGTCCAAAGATAGATTTTACGCATTTCAATAAAGTTTTAAGATATTTTAAAAACGTTCTTAAAGTCGATTTATCACCGATCCACCATTTTAATTTAGAAATGATTATAGAAAATTGAAGACAATTTAAAAATCTCTTAAAAATAAAATATCATGCCTAGGTATTTGTTTTAAAGAAAATTAGTAAAATTAAAGATCAATTAGGCTTAAAATATAGCGAAAAACACATTTGAACACAACACGGTATATTCCACCCGTCGTCAAGGTCATAGGTCAAACAATAGCAGTTACCTCAGCAACCACCACTAAAAAAACTGCTTCTAATTTAATTAAATACGAAAAACCAAAAGTAACAAAATACAAAAATTGGTTTCGATTATGTTTAAAAATGATCACTTTTAACCTTATATATAAAAAGTAGGTTAGAAATATTTTTTATTCTATAAGTCTCATAAATACAATTAATATTGTTTGTATTAACTAAAAGATAGGTAAGATATGAGATCGCTAAAAAGAAGCATAGCATGATGAAAAAGACGCCAAACTTGACAAAAACAAAATTTTATCGTCTAAAATTTCATGTTATTATTAATAGGAAAGATCAAAGTATTTTGGGGGTATTTTTTTACATTTTTTAATCGTTCCGAGCACATCCAAAATTTTCGTTAAAAATCTTTTTTTTTTTTTTTTGAGTCAGCAAAATTGAGAGATAATCGATTATGGCATCCATTTGTTTCCATTTTATAAAAAAGATGAAAATCTCACTTTGAAATTCTTTTAAAAATCAATTATTATTTTTTCAAAACTTATTTTAAGAAAATCAGAAATTATAATGTTTATTTAAAATATTTTGAACCAAGGTTGACTTAGCTTCTGCACCGAAAAGATTTAATTTGAAAATAAAACAAAGCAGGTCATAACCCTTCGCGTCACTTGACAGGTAATGAATGACGTATTGACGGATTTACGTGATCATAATTTGTTCTACGGAAGCCGAAAAGTGAAGTTATTTAGATTTAAGTGATCAAATTATTTACTTCGTTATTTTTAAGGAAAACTTTCAGCGCTCTGACTTTTTTGTTTTTTTGTTTTTTGTACTTAGCTAGCTTTCACCTTTATGTTGACGATGATTTATGGAAAATATATTATAAAGAAATTAAAATAAGACTGTTAAGAGTGAGATTAAATTTCATATTTCATAAGAAAGGTATCTAATTAATTTATAGGTACCTTTCTTATGAAATTTTATCAGAAGTGTACATAAAATACTATAATTTTAAGTACATTTATTACATTTTACTGTGTTATTTGTATTTCCATTCATTTTATTATTAATTTTGATATTTCATTTATGAAAAAATGTCATAACTGAGATTCATATAAAAATAAGATCATATAATTTTCATAAGATGGTACTGATACTTGTAGGTACCCTTCTCAGTTGAAATTGAAAAATCAAATTAACTTCTCTACACGTGTTTCGCAAAAGTAAAGTCCTTAACAGCGGAGAACAATGCTCAAATAACGCAACTTAATTGTATTCTTGTTGGTCTTCCGTACTTTATAATTACAGCCCGATTATAAGCACAAAATTAGATTTCTTAATTACTGCGGGTCTTCTGATTAGTCAAAATGATACAATTTACAACGCGCTAAGAAAGATCTAACTCATAAGGAGACTTAGGAAACCCGATGCGGCTTTTAACTAATTTTATAATATTTAAATAACTTAAATGTAAAAATCTATTATAATTAAAGAAATAACAAATAGTTGTATTAAAAATTCATTTTCATCGAAAAGATTTTTTGCTTTCAGAAAATATTGTCCATATTCATAAAAACAACTAAAAGCAAATAAAAGCATTTGAAATTAAATAATATCTTTGTTTTATTGAGTTTTGTATGTTACAATTCAGAGCTGATTTTCAGGTAGGTGGGGGTCCAATTAAAAACAAAAAAAAAACAACAAAAAAACATGATTTGCATTCGTCAAAGCATTGTGCTTTTAACTATTGTAATCACTAAACCCGATGCGATCGAATTTCTAGCGTTTTCATAAAATTATTTATGGGTGGGTGTAATAATATAAAAAGAATATTTCTGCCATGACTTTAATAAAAAAACAACTTATTTATAATAATTTCGATCATCCGTGAATGAATAGTTTCTGGAAGTTTCATTAACATCCGACATTTTTATGTTTGCAAGATTTTCCAAATTAATGTGTGTACAAAAAAAAAAAAAAAAACGCGCTAAAAATTGTCTATGTTATTTCACTAGTTCCGGTGATACAAAGAGAAACAAGATTTTTTTAATCAAAAGAAAGAAAAATTTTAAAAAATAATTAAAAAAACAAACTTTGGTCTTTCCTCTTAATAATAAATAGCATGAATATTTAGACGATAAAATTTTGTTTTCGTCAAGTTTGGCGTCTTTTTCATCATGCTATGCTATTTTTTTTAGCGATTTAGTGGAGTTACCTATATTAATCGAAATATAATTTTTTTAAGAAAATAAAATGATTGAATTTTTGCTTTATTTAAAAAAAAAACTATTTCGCATTTATTCAGTGTTTATTTATTTTTCTAACTACTTGATTTTATAAAATATTTAAATCAGGTTCTTAATTATTTAAAAAAAAATATTAAAGAATAGAAAGTGCTTTTATAAAATCAAATCAAATCAAAGTAAAACCCTAGAAAATTAATAAAGACTTATCGAGATGATACTGTTAATTGATTGCCTTCACTTTGCTTTCTTTCAGCTTCCAATGTCGTTAAAAAAAATTCGAGATATTTTCAGGCATCACACAGAATTATATAAATGTATCTAACCAACAAGGAGGTAATTCAGAATTGTTGAATTATTTCCTATTTGATCTTCCTTACAAAAACAATTTAATATTTGTAAAAATTAAAAAAAATAAAGAAAAGGTCTTTTAAACATATTTCACACACGAAAATGGAATCAAACTCTATTTTTTGATTCTTCAAACGCATCATTATTTAATAAAGAAGGCCACTTTTATCATCAGAAACAGCAAGAATTTCAAAATCGCACTGAAAAATTACATGTAAATTTTTCAAAAATAAATATTCATCGTAGATTCTTTTTCTGTGTAATCTGAAAGAAAATAATGTTTTATTCTGCATGCACGGACTCTCAACGGTATTTTTTCAGTTTTATTGACTTATTTTTGTAAGATTTCAAGCCAAATTTTCAAGAGGTTTACATTTGATATCGCAAAAGATTTTTAATCAAAAATATTTTCAGTGACTTTTCTTTCTAAAATTATAAAAAAAATATTTGTCATTTTCTCCCAATTTTAAAAATATTTGTAATCTCCCAATTTTAAAAATATTCACAAGGAATCGAAATGGGGATATCTAACAAATTTCCACAACGTTTTCTAATAAATAACCTATAGGTCCTATTCAGTATACAATTCCTTGTTAAAATTTCATTTAAATCAGATAATTTCTTGATTTTTGGTAATTTCTTTTAAAAAACAGTGGGTAGATTTTTTTTCTTTTTGCTTTCATTTCGAAAAAAAAAAAAAATAATAATAAAAAATGCATGCGCTCTGGTGGTACCTAAATTAAAATATATTCACACCATAGGAGGCATCTTTTAGATAAATTTACCATAATATTGGTTCAAAAATAAAAGTTAAACTTTCAAATAAAAAAGATTGGCCCCCACATAACAATTGCAATTATAATTTTTCTTGCTTTCACTGATTCAAATGGGTCTGTAAATTTTTTGTTTCTTCTCTTTCGTCTCGACAGCATATCAAATTCAATCAATGTTGACCTTCGTATTTTGACCAAATCATTTATAAGCTTGAGTTATATACACGTCATTTCCGTTTTTGTTTATCAACTTAATTCTTCAAAAAATAAAGTAGAATCACATTTTATTCAATTATTCAACGAAACACATATAAAAAGGTTATCTATGTATGTATACGCACACGCACACGCACACGCACACACACACACGCACATATGTATATATGGAACTCAGTGTTGAGAAAAAAGTAAAAGGAATAGAGAGACAGTATAACGAAATAAGAACATTCTGAAAAGTAGAAATAACCACGACATTCGACACATAGGGGCATACACGCATGCACACGCGTACTTAAACTCCACACACACAACGAACCAACCAACTTCTCCCCGTACAAACCAACACACACACACACACAAAGAGTACAAAATCAAGGTAACACCGATAATTAACGCATAAATTAATTTTTACTTTCGTATAAAATAACGAAAATGAGAAAATCCTCAGTTAATTGTTGAAACCTCCTGAGGAGTGGACCGAACGATTACAAAAAGTTTCGTCTACGAAACTCTGGAGTCGAGGTGCTGAATATAACATCAATCGGCTAAGTGACAAATTTTATTTGTATTAATCCTATATATGCCATTATTTGCAATGACTTGTTGCCACTTCGATACTTTTCAGGTAAAATTCCATCGGTTTTGACGTGAAAATCTTTTGACGAAGTCTTGACTCTGCTTTTCATTAAAGAAATTTCTCCACCCCCCATCAAAGCATTTTGCAACTATCGAAAGTGCTAATAATGAATTGGTTCAAGGACAGGTTAATATGACAGATTTGGTAGAATAGACAAACCGAATTCAAAAATATTTTTTTCACTGTGTTATTCTTATTATATGCATCCTTGCGTTGTCATAGAAGAAAATAACATTTCCCCTTTAACCCACTGCCGTGCAAAAGCTGTATGTTTGTTGACTTCAACTTTATTCTTAGCTGACGTGTATGATTAATAGTTGGGATGATGTGGCTCCCCGAAACGGGAATTACTTATCACTCAACCTAATATAAAAGTGGTTTATTAATCTGGCCATCTTAGTACGATAATCAAAGACGGATCAATCATCTGAAGAATCTCTTTTTCACTGTCCAAGAATGACTTGTCTGACTTTAAAAGAAACCACTCACTGGTGCCCTCTCCAAATGATGCCCAGGACACGTGTCATACGGGTTATAGGTTAGGTACGCTACAAGATTTTTTATAACATTCGAAATCGTGGCTGAAATTTCGACCATTTCCACAAGTCATCACTTTCGTCGATGTACGTATGGATCATGGCCGGTACGTACTATCCCCCGATCGGGGAGCAAGCCTGATTAGGAACCCCGGATTGTGATCCTTGCTATCTTATCAACATTTGATTTTTTCTACCGACACTTATATACGTTACAAATTAAACTAAGCACAACATATTAAAGGGCGAAAAATCTTCAGATTCTGAGGTCATTCTGTTTTTATATCCAAATACGTAAATTTGTTTTGTGTTAAATCTCGAAAAAACACTATATAAAATTCATTATTTTTTTAAATCTATGATGCTTTTTAACCAACTTTTTAACAAGAAAACCTTAAGTTGATGATAATAATTGCCGCAAAAAATTGTTGATTAATTTAAGATGGAATGATCTATTATAATATGTCTCAACATTGTATAGCTGTCCACTCATTGTATACCAGTCTACTAGGGCGGCTAGCCAATTCCTATTGCAGACGCTTGCTCAGGTATTTGTGTTTATTCAACACCCACAGAGTCCACCTGTGGTTTATACAGCAATTATGCTGAGTTTCTTGGAGAGAGCGTGTTATCTAGTGTGATCAACAATTTGAACAAGTGCCTGAAAAGCATACTACTCGATGACATCAGGTAGTCTCTTTCCTGACAAATCGACCATGGTGAGATTCGAACCCGGGTCTCATGGTCAGAAAGCGAAAGTTCTAACCACTCGGTCACGTGCTTGTTGTATTTAGATACATTGTATTTATTTCCAATTTTTCTAGTTTGATTGTTCACCAATATTGCATATGATCCATTATTGTACATAATTAAGTTGCAATAAAATTTGTATTTTATATGACTACTACCTTATGAAAATTGAGATGTTGTAGAGTGGAGGGGGACCGTATCATAGATTGGGGTGGGGGCTATATCATAAATTCGGAGTGCATAAGATCCTTGCACCGGCCCTGGTATGGATCAACCCATAGTTATTAATGTAAGTGTAATGTGATGAGCTTTCATCTTTGGTACATCGACTTTACCAATTTACGAGCAGTACTAGATTGGCAGCTAGGTCTCATCATTTTACAGTTGAAATTGCTAGATGTAACCATAAGTTTCTTCTCTCACACTTCTCGCTTATGGAACTCTTCTGTCCTCTTACTTTCCAGTCAACACTGATTTTCAAAAAATTAAATGCAATGCGTTGTTGTCTTCTGTGTTTCTAATTCCTGTTTTCTCGCTTTGATGTCTTTCTTTTTCTCATATTCTTTCACAATCAATAATCTCTTGCGTCTTAGCGGCTTTATTGCCTTGCTTGGTGTGAAATAATTAAAAAATAAATAATAAAATGCGATAATTATGATACATTCACTGAGGAACGATCACTCTAGTAATAGACTGAAAGCCATCGCACCACAACGAAGCGTTTTCTAGCAATGAATAACCAAGCATGAAGAAATGCATCTATATTTAGATTAACTTAAATGGCTCTTAGTAAATAAATAAATCTCCCTCTATTTGTGACTACATTAATTAATTACCTTCTATCGTTTATTTTAATTTTATTATTTATTTATTTTTTTACGTTTTAGATTAGGACTCGCTTAGGAAGTTGTTCAATTTTGTTCATCCGAAAATAGATGAGGAGAAGCCCGACTTATATTATGAGGGCTGTCTTATAATTGTCGAGAAGTAGAGAAAAAGTCCATTGGATCATCTCGCGGACGCGCACCCGTATAAGTGGGTTTGACGTCGGACGGATAGGGAAATGTGTGTGTGTGAGAGAGAGAGAGAGAGAGAGAGAGAGAGAGAGAGAGAGAGAGAGAGAAGAGGAGGAGGAGGAGTTGGGTAAAGGGCGGGAAGAAATACCAGCTCCGATGATAGAGAATAACAATTATAACAGCTTGATAAAACCAGCATTCTACAGTCACGTCAATAGCAGTGATTGAAAAAAAAAAGAAAAGAAAAAAAGAAAAAAAAAGAAAGAATAATAATAATAAATAAAACAATTCTCGTGTATAGTCACAAAAAAGTAAAAAAAAAAAAGGCACGTATCGTC
>OZ010581.1:39375157-39732657 GCA_963932145.1 Acanthosepion lycidas | reverse complement strand
AAAGAAAATGTTAGCAAAATCTTTGCTGTTCTCCCACTGCCCGAAGTTTCATAACTAGTAAGAATTGATATGTTAAGTTTATTTAATTAACCCCTAACCTTTACGTAGTGGAGACTATGTTTAAGATTAGATTTAAGAGTTAAGGTTATCTTTCGGATTATCGTTTTTATGATGAGGACGAAAGGGATCCAAAACGCTCGGTAAATATCTAGTGTTTTGGATCTCTTTCGCCGAGGAAAGAGTATTTTTTCAATTTGTCTTCTTTTTAGGCTTTCGTACTTTAAAATTATGAACGTTAACCAGACAGCGACACTTTGGTTTTAGGCATAGAGCATATTATTCAGTAATAATCCTAAACAGAAGTGCCGAACTATATGTAAATAATCCAATCATTCGTTACGGGTACTATGCTATATTTTAACTAAAAAGAAAAAAAAAATGGTTATCGAAGGTCTGCTATACCGTTTTGGTTAGTAAGGACAGTTTACCACAGTAGTTTTTCGTACTCATTAGGTTCTCTATTCACATGGCCTTGTGCCACTCTAAGCTATGGTTAGTAAAAAAAAATGATGTCATTTGAAGGATCTTTTTATCACTATCCGAGAATGGCTTGCTTGACTTTAAAAGAAACCACTCACTGGTGCCCTCTCCAAATGACGCCCAAGACATGTCATACCTGCTATAGGTTAGGTACGCTACTCGATTTTTTATAGCATTTGAAATTGTAGCTGAGACTTCGACCAATTCCACCAATCATCACCTTCCTCTATGTATATATGGATCAGGGCCGGTACGTACTACTCCGAACCCTCCTGACCGGGACCGTCCCAGGTATGACGATAAACTCCATCCGCGTCCTGGGTAATACCATAAACTACATCCAACAGCAAAGCCTCTGATCAGAGGGTTTTGAGGACCTCTTAATTGCTGGCGTTCCCATGTCCACCCTGACCCGGGTTGGTAACACCTGTTAGGGTGCCAGCTATGGCCAAATAGTTGACACTCAAACTTATGTAAAAATAGTTTTTAATACTAGAAATACTTTGCAATAAAAAAAAATTACCAGTAATAATTTTTGAAAGAAAAGTTATTATCAGCAATGCTTAAAAGAAAAGTACTAGCAATACAAACAGCTATACATTCTTTGAAAAAACATATGACCAGCTATAGATTTCTTCAAGGAAAAATATTCCCAGAAATAGATTTTTGAAGAAAAACATATTACCAGCAATAAACATTTTGTCGGCATTAAATGATCCATTGAGGTTGATATGCCGTAAACCAAACCAAACCAAACCAAACCAAACCCCCTGACCGTCGGTGGGGTTGCGGATTGGGAGACCCGGCCAGTGCTTTGTCACCTTCGCTATCTTAACATTTGCTTTTTTTTTTTACCTACATTTATATAAATTATAAATTAAACTAAGTACAATTAAAGGACGAAAAATCTTCGGATATTTGACGCCAGTCTCTTTTTTTATCGAAATCCGTGAATTTGTTTTCGTCACCCTAAGTTTCTAAAAAAACGCTATAAAATTCAATATGTTTTATCAATGTGTTCAAATTCTTCAACCTTTTTAATCAAGTTGATGTTAAAAATTGCTGCAAAACATTGATTTATTTAAAATGGAATGATCTATTATACATATCTAATATGTATTTACATACATTGTATATATTTTCGATTTCTCTAGATGAATAAGGCACTTATCTTACATATGATCCATTATTGTGCATAACTAGGTTACAATAAAATTTATATTTTATATGAATACTAACTTATGAAAATTGAGATGTAGTAGAGTAAGGGGGTGCATCATAGATTTGTTGGGGGCCAAAGAGATCCTTGCACTGAAACTGTATGTATGTATACAGTGTTACGGTTGTCGACGCAGAAAATAGAATCGCCGATATGAGTTGAAATTTAAGTGGACTCTGTTTCGCTCACTTTGCGCTAATGTCTTTGGAAATAGCATGAATCCATCTTCATCTTGGACAGATTGAATTCTCTTGCTTTGAGTAGCAAATAGCCATAGATTGGCTGCTACTCAAAGCAAGAGAACTATATATATATATATATATATATATATATATATATATATATATATATATATATATATAGTTCTCTTGCTTTGAGTAGCAGCCAATCTATGGCTATATATATATATATATATATATATATATATATATATATATATATATATATATATATATATATATATATATGTTGCGATGGATAAATTGTTTAAATTAAGCAAACATGAAAATAACATTGACATCATATTATAACAGATATATTTACCAAAATTGCACAAAAATATCTTAAAATATTAAAGAGTAAATTTATTCAATAAAATCGCCATTGGCTTCAACTGCAGCCTCCAGACGACTTCAGAATCTACTGCAACTCTTCGGGACGGCCTCCTTCAGATTCTCTTTGGTGTTACAATTTTTGTTGGTTTCTCGCTCAACCGCGCCTCACACATGATAATCAAAGGAGTTGAATAATTGGAGAGTTAGGTGGAGAGATGTAAGGGGTGATGTGGTCACAGAAATTGTCTGATAGCCATAACTGGGTGGTGTTTTTGCTTGTGTGGCATGGTGCAGATTCCTGTTGCCAGACAAAGGGTCTTACAGCAGCCACCCTCTTGGCCTAGGGCAGCACTACCTCTTCAAGGAACTTGATGTAACCATCTGTGTTGAGTCTGAGGCACCGTGAACGGAGACATAACGTTGTGATCACTGTAAAGACATTCGCAATCAACATTAGACCTCCAACTCTTACCGATTCCTCTACATTGCCCCTCAGATTGACACCCAAACACACTGAAATCTTCGTATTGGGGCCTCTGAAGCGAATCCCAAGCAGTACAGAATGGCATGCCGTCCCAAATTTCTGACGGAGTAAATTGCATCATGGTGCTCTTTTTCTCACAGATGGTGTCCAACTGACCATACTAAACTGTGCAGTCGACAAATACAAAAGCAAACAACGCGAATGCATGAAATAAAAAATATATATTGCCCATTGCACCCTTGAAAAGGTGGTAATCGGATAGATCAACAAGAGATTTCCAAAAGATTCTGGTGTTTGTGCAGATTTAGGGAAGTGGATCTGGTGAGAACATTTCAACACACACACGAACTATATGTGTTTTTGTGTGTATATTACCTCATCACTCATCTTTAGCTAATGTACAATTCTGATGACGTAGTAGAAAAACAAGTTTCTGATAGTTTAAACTTGACAAATAAAACATCCTAATTTATGTCTTAAATTAACTTCGCTCGCTGGTAAATTAATAGTCATTTTGTAACTGCATTGTACTTATAAAATATCAAGAATATTTTTACATGGAAAGGGTAAACTCGTACACAGAAATGTGTGTGTGTGTGTATGTATGTGTGTATGTATGCATTTTGAAAGGATTTTTTATCCGTCACTATTTCTTCTTATTATAAAAGTTATTTTTAGTGGGTACTAATGTGTTTGAGTAGCTATCCTTGTGACTCCGAGAGGGAAATTGATGGCGACACGTCTTTGCTAAAAAGGTGGGGAAAAGAAGGAATACAGGTCCGATTCCTGTCGGAGACACAATTTTCCATTAGTAAGACTTTTCAGTCTAGGGCGGGTGTTAATTTTACTGTTAAAAAAGTTGGCGGGTAGCTACTCAAACAAGTATACCAACTAAAAAATAACATTTGTAGTAGTAATAATAATAATGATATATATATATATAAATGTATGTGTGTGTGTGTGTGTGTGTGTGTGTAGAAAGGAAAGCCCATACATTCATGAAGTAAATAAATTCATACGAAGTGATCAAAAGAGAGCAAATCATTTCAGAAAGTCACTAAGCTTTCATAAGCTTTAAATGAAATAAAGACAACAAGGCTGGAGTGTATAGAAAGGATGATCACAAAAGGAAACGGGGAAAGTAGGCGGATCGGGCGATATCCATTAGAGTGTTCCCGCGGCTTAAATACGCCTGCTGGTGGCAAAACTATCCTCTTTCTAGCCATAAAGAAACACACATTTTTTTTTTTTTTTTGCCTGGTCACGTGATATTTCATGAGCGGTGCGGGTGCCTCCCGCTACGACATAACCAGAATTTCGCTTGCTTCACCCGCAAGTTTGACACTGCACAGCCCCATTGAAAAAAAAAAAAAATAACTCCTCTCACATCATGCTTGATCAACCTCTGCTATCGACCACCGCCACAACCACCATCCTGAACCTCGTCATTGACCGGTAGCCGTGATAATTATTATCATTTCCCTCCTTGTCTTCATCAACAATAGAGCTGACACCTGAAACCACCCTCAGCTTCCGCGTGAAGTAACCGCTCCTTATCCCTTGCTCTTGCATAGAGAAGCCATACGCTCCCACCATCCGCGTTGGATGAGTATGAGGAAGAGGGGAGGAATACCTGTGTTGCGTATGTGCGATCCTGGCAACGAAAGCAAGATAGATAGATAGGGATGTTTACTCAGTTTGCTTAGATTGGCACATGGCTATAATAATAGAGTACCAAATAAAGCTCCAATTCGCAAGCATACTTTCTTTCTGTGCGCGCATGCATCGCTTCCCAAATATTGTTTAATTCGGGGGCATCTAATTAGGATCGAACCCGCTGCGTTAGCAGTAACTTTCTAGATAACTAACTAACAGTACGTACCTGTGTTTATATCAATTTTTAGCTTATGTGCTTTGGTATTGTCACCAGTACTCTTAGGTGCTTAATACAAGGGATGGTGGTGTTAATAATCGACTGTGATAGAAAGATAGATTTGATCAGAATTAGATAGAGATATGAACAGATAGAGATAGCGGGAGATATGAACATACACACGCACACACACACACACACATATATATATATATAAACGGATTTTTTAAAAAGTTTGAAAAATCCTGTGAATTTAAAATTTAAAATTCGCGAGTGAAAATGATCATTCACTAATAGTATCTTAATTCCAATGGTATGAAATATCTTGCCCTGTTTAATTAAAATAAACACTGAGCGCTCTTTTCGAGTCAGTTTTAACATTTAATATTTAAAATTCTATATTGGGTTAATAGGACTCGCTTGGATTATACCAACAAATTACTACCTGTGTTTGTGTGTATATATATATATATATATATATATATATATATATATATATATATATATATATATATATTGGGCCAGAAATGACTTGTTAATTTTCACGCCTCCAAAATGAAACTTCTCACTTTTAATTGTCTGAGAGAACCATTTGTTGACTTCCATCAGCATGGCTGATGCTAACCACCAGGAGAGTGAGTCATTGTGAATTCACGGGCTTACATTTTCCGCTGACATGATGTAGAAAGATTATATTGAATCAATTGTTAGGTCCGTAAGTAGGAAAATTGGTTCACTGTGTCGTGCTAGACAATTTTTCCTGCCAGAATCTATCTTAGACATTTATAAGTTTAACATTCGTCCATGCATTGAATACTGCCGTCATATTTGACCTGGTTCTTCTGCTATGCATTTAGAGCTTCTTGATAAAATGCAAAGAGTGATCTGCATTATTATTGGTCCTGACCTTAAATCTCTGCTTCAGTCACTTTCCCACTGCCGTAACGCATTTCCACTGTGCCTTTTTTATAAATATTTTAGTGGTAATTGTTTTGATGAACTTTCCTCTTTAGTACCTAGACTTTATAAATTTTGGCGGCAAGATTTTATAGTTGAAATAGCTAGATGTAACCGCAAGTTCTATGGCAATTTTTTTCTCTCGCACTACTCGTCTGTGGGACTCTCTTCTGGTTTCTTGCTTTCCAGATAACTTTGATCTTCAAAAATTTAAATGCTATATCAGTCGCTATCGTCTGTTTTAATTCATGTTCTTTTATTTTTCTCTCTCCATAATAATGTTTTCTTTCTTCATATTATCCCATACCCCGAAACCCCTTGTGTCTTTGTGGCTTTATTGCTTTGCTTGGGGTGAAATGATTAAAAAAAATTATATGTGCATATCTCACGGCCATCGCATTATCACCTCATTTGGATTTATGCTCTCATTATTGCTGATGCGCGATAGATTTGGACGCAAAGACCGAGGTGTATCGACTGTTCTTGTACGTCGTACTGAGCGGTGTAGTCAATCCAACGATCTATGAAACCAGCCAGCCAGTCTTTGCTGAACGACAGAAAGTGCTGCTCAATTAATAAGGGATACCTGCGGCATTGTATATATGCGGGCGATGTATCTCGACTCTGATAAGGAGACGACAGTAAAGATATTGTCCTTAGCCACAAAGGCACAATCTGTCCACAGAACGGACTAAAATATCAATAAATATTCATTGTCATCTCGGGTTTCAAGCGAAAAGTGAAGTTGAAAAGCAGAAACACAAATGAATTGAACAAACGGCATTGGTTTCTCTTCTTGCCACTTATTTTACTTTATCTCTGAAGAAGTTCTTCGATTTCTTCAATTTAAAACACCCCCCCCCAAAAAAAAAAAACTATATTCAGACAAACAGACTAACCGATGAACAGAAGAAAAAGAACCACTTTAAAGTATTATTAAATGCGGGTATATTCTTTAAATAAAACTGGCAGAAGGAAATCAAGAACATCAAGTCGATCTTAAGTTTAGCTAAGTATGGCATAATGCAAAATAAGGAATAATGTGTGAAGGTTGTGTCCACTCCGTAATGAAGAAAGCTTACTGACCTTTACATTGAAAATCTTGGGTTTAACCTACCGATGACGAAACTTAACTTTTTCAAGTTCAAACAACTTTGATTCGAAACAAGCAAGGTTGCCAATAGAAAAATATCAATATAAACATGTACTTAATATGACTAATCTGTATGTTGTTGGCCTTTCAACTTAGTGGAATTAACCGTTTCTTTATTATTTTCTATCTCTATATATTCTATCATAATTATATACGATATTTTTATGGGTCACTCTGACGTGTCGCAATAGTCAGCAAGATTGTCTAGCTAGATCAATTACGACTGAGTAGTGAATTCAATCCTCACCGGGTGCTCCATACGTTAGACTTTATGCCACGTCTAAGCTACGTTTAGTAAATCGCAATATATATAGTATTTGACTGGGCGCTTCGACATTGTGCAATGGTTAGCAAGATTGTCTCATTAGATCAATTACTACTGACTAGTAGTATTTGATCTAATCCTCAGTGGGTGCTCCATACGTTCGACCTTATGTCTAAGCTACGCGGTATTTACTTGACCCCCCCCCCACTGAGTCAGGTTGTGACACAAGGTCAGTTTTTAACGTGGGGTCCCGAGTATTTTCACTCGGGCCGCTGGTCTAAGCTGGTCTTGGCTTGTCATAGCTGGTCCAAACTGGTCAGAGCCGGTCCAAGCTAGTCATAGCCGTGATACCACCAGCACAGGGACGGAGCTCTGTGACCGGTAAGTATCCGAGTGCGTACCCACCTCCAAGGAGGCATTTACGCACTCCCACGTCTAAGCTACGCTTAGTAATTCAGTATTTTGATTATATGTAAGAAATATATTGTATACAATTGTTCATGTAACTGGTACAGATTATTAGCATTGTTTTTTTTTTCTTTTCAGAGAATGAAATCATTCACGGTACTGATCATAAAATAAGTTATTTTTTCAAGTATTTCTTAATTTTATTGACTTACAGCAACATCAAGTTGTAACATTGATTCCTGTAGGATCACTGAAATTAAGCAACGTCGAGCCTGATCAGTACCGACATAGGTGATCGCTTGGGAATACCAGGGTACAGCACCTGGTATCCCTTGAATATGCGGGTCGGGTAATGGAGAATTGTTAATCGTAAAGCCAAGTTCCAATTTCAGTTTGGCTCCTTTATATTCACTTACGTGAAAAATACCTTTGGGGAAATGAATCCACCTTCTCTCCCCAAACTATGGGTTAATTAGTAAGACTTGTATCACTAAACCATTATTATCTAAAAAAAAATTTGGCTTTAAATAACCTGAAAAGGGTTAATAAGCTGTAGAAGACAAATCAATCAATCTTAATTTTAGTGCATTTTTTAAAAATTTACGTTTGAGTTTGACGTCGCTACATCAGTTCGGAGTTATTGTAAAATTTATTCATTCCGTTTTCAAGATTCTAGTTATATAAATCAAACGACATTTTTTTGATTTTATTCATTCGCCGTAAATCTTTTCGGATTTAATTCCTTCCCGTTTTCCTTTTATCTCTCGATTGCTTCAATCGTCGGGGGTGACCGGAAGGCAAAAGAAATAGATTTTGATTCTTCTTCCTTTCACTTCTTTCAGTGGACATTTCCTCTCCCTCTTCAAACGTTTGGCCGATAACCGAAGATCACGGAATATGGCGTAGTTCACCCTCGGTCCGTACACTAGGCCTTCGGGTTTTGAATTCAGTGTTATCCTTCTCCTAGACCGGTTGTAGGACCCAGTCTGTCCAGCAATTTGTTCAAATCTTTTCCCAAATGAACTCGACTGGATTTCGAATTCGGCTTTTCGATTCCCCAGTCCGATCGGCTATCCATTACTACACCGTGCCTCCAACAATTTCCCAATTTGATTAATTTATCCAAATTTCAGCCTTCCCTCGATTCGAACTCTGACGAACGAAGCGGTAATCGGATACTTAACCTTCGCTTCGCGTCATCACCAATTCTTTGATCATTTACAAAGCACAATATAAAATAAACATCTTTATCCTTCATTTTGAATGAACATTAGATTCAGTAATCATGTCTTTCAATCACATTCCAAGTAACTTGATACAATTGACGGTCAGAACTTCTAATAAAGGTTGCAGTGTTTCATTTTTAGAGAAGCAATTTTCTTTCCATTAGCAACAGTCTGTCCTTGTACGAACCATCATCTCTTACCAGCTTCCTGCATTCCAAAGGTAGAATTTGTTTTGTAGGATTTTATACTCCTATTGTTTACAGTGGGAGGCATGGTGGAGTAATGGATAGCGGTTCGGATTGAGGAATCGAAAAGCCGAATATGCATTACATTCACTTATGTGCTAATATCCTTCTCTTCTCCCCCCCAGCTATGGGTAAATAGCAGGACAGACCCGGTTCTATAGCCTTGGATGATGACTGGTCTACCACAGAAAGAAATGGCAACCTACTACGGAAAAAAAATCATCAGTCAGTCATGTACCGAAAGGTACATGATCGCCTAAGCGTGTATCACGCACATAACTTACTGTTTACAGTACCCGATATTCTCATCTCATCTACGTAATGTTTAACTTCGGTAGTCGATCGAAAATCGGTGCTTTCATTATGCACACCTTATTGAACCGATCAGTGATCTGCTGTAGTAGCGGCAGAAATCGAAAAAAACAAACAACACAGCAAAACACGCTGTTCTATTTTGCTGACGATCGAGTTAAGGGAGAAATTCTTCTATTTGCCGTGTCCCTTCAGGGCGTTGGCGATCATGGCTCTCCACAATTTTCTGTCAATTGTAGCACTTAATAAATTTTCTCTTTTTGGCATCTCTCCCAAACCCTTTTCTGCCATTCATTCACTAATGCTCGCCAGGTATGTTATGCGTTTCTTTCCCTCCCTCCCTCCCTCCCTCCCTCCCTCCCTCTTTCTCTTTTACTTTCAGTTTGTCTTGTGGCTATTAAATTTTCCAAGTCGTTTTTCCTCATTATGTGTGGCTTACGGTCATATCACGTTGAAACATCGATTCTCGTACGAAGTTAAGTAACGTCAAGCCTGGTCAGTACCTACAAAAGTGACCACTTGAAAATACCAGGTTCTGTAAACTTGGATGTGTGGCTGGTGAATCCACTATTTATCTCCCCAGCTATGGATTAATTAGGACTAGAATCACTAAATAATTAATATCTCTAAAAAAATTCTTACAATCTAAAAATATTTTCTGGCTTTAAATAAGCTTCAAAAGATTAATCTGTAAAAATAAATGTAACAATCATTGTGCTCTGGAAGGAATGCTATGTATATAAGCAAGGCAATGTTAATGATTAGAAGAAACTTGGATCTCATAGTCAGAAAGCTAACGTTCTAACCACTCGACCACATACTAGACATAATAATGATATTAATATCATTGTATATTTTGAACAGGAATAGAGGTTTATTCGTTGTTTCCTTTTTAGGATTGAGTTTCCGGTTCCTTCTAAAGTCTTCTCATTCTCTTTCACTCCAGTGAATCCCTTGCGTCTTGGTAGCATTATCTCATTGCTAGAGGTAAATTGATTAAAAATAAACTAATATAATAATCATGGACTGTACATATGAAATAAGCTTAAGAGTTAAGGTCTGCGAAAAGGAAAATATTTTTGATACACTGTAATATTTATTTAAAAAAAACTCATCTAAAACAGTGGAAATATTTTCTTCCTTTAAAAGGCAACATTAAAATGCTTATTAGATTGAGAGAATTTAATTTAATTTAATTATGAATCCACGGAAAGAAATAAGAACGAAAGCACGATGCGTGGAACAATGCGGCTAATTCCTAAATTGAAACGTTCTTTGAAAATTAAGACCATGATTGTTTTGTAAATTTCTCTTTCTCTTTTGGTTCTCCCAGATGTCGCTGTTCTTCCGCTGGTATCGACACCACAACAGGTTCGTCTTGGCTTCTCATCTCTACCGACTTATCGATATGGTGTGTTTTCTACCTGTTGGATCAAAGCAGGAACGGAGATGGGACCTTACATCGGCAAAGTCGTACAGAGAGACGAGATCAACATGACATCTCCAAATGAACTCATGTGGGAGGTATGGTGTGAATTTTCCGAGAGTTAACTTCAGTCGTTTCTTTTTCCCAAACAAACGACTTTGATTAGCTTTTACTGGACGTCCGTTTTGCCACACAAAATCATTGAAAAGCAAAAAAGAATTGTCAGAAGTCGGAAATTAATACAAGTTATTAATAGAATCAGAATAAAAAAGCTACAATCACAGACACACACACACACACAGACACTCACACAGAGACACACAGACACTCACACACAGACACTCACACAGAGACACAGAGACACAGAGACACAGACACACAGACACAGACACACAGACACAGAGACACACACAGACACACAGACACACACATATATATATTAATAATAAATATACTATTTTTCCTTTTCCCTCTCAGGTAGCACAACTTTGGGTTTCATGCGCAATGCAATCGTCAGGTGCTGACTGAAAACTATATAATAGTATATTACCTGTTAAAAATGGCCAGATCACTTACATATAGATCGATATTACTGTTGAGTATAAAAGTATCTCTGTGGTCTGTCCAGTGTCAAAGTGATAACCGCCCTTTGTCCTTTGCCTAGGACCAGTGTAACATATGTGCGCTTTGCCTCAGTTATTTACAAGTTAATTCATCCCCAGACTCTGGGGTAACAATTACTAAATGTCTTTTAACTCCTCATCCAAGAAATTTAATATATTAATGGTAATGTTCAAGTTTAAATCTCGTTTAGTGATTAACTGCATCGTCTTTTAGCGACGTTGCCGAACACCGAAATATCTGAAAATTATAAATGGGGCATTGTTATGGACCCTATTATTCGGTGAAGTATTTTTAGTCGAATGTCTGTCACTTTTTGAATTGGAACAATTATCAAACCTTAGTGTCAAACTGCATATAGACCATGTAAAGCAAAGATTCTTAAATCGGGTTACACATACCCCTGGTGGTACGCATGTGAAATTCATGGAGTACGCAATCAAATCGCTTAGCATTTCGTCCTTTTTATTCATTAGAAGTTCGTGAAGCTTCTGTCCTTTCCCTGAGAGAAAGAAACAATTTGCTTTCTGTATTCTCCCTCGCCTTACTTCTACCAGCGAATTTGACCTTAAGTACAATAACACAGAACGTCTTCTCAAGGGTTTTGCCAACACATTCGTGCTGAATGAAAGGGTATACAGAAGAAAATGGTTTGACAACCCATGGATAGTGTATCAAGTTAAGTGTCAAAAATTTGACAAAAATAAATTGTATGACAATTGTGCTTCCTTTAATTACAAAACGAAGACCAAGTTCTTTTTATTAATATTTTATTACAGGCTGATATATTTATAGTCTTTCAACATTAATTCATCATATTCATAGACTCTGTCAAGTATATCAAAAAAAAAAAAAAGAAAAAAAAGGAGTTCAAACACACATACAACTTAGACATACTAAATACCTAAACTGAAATAGTTAAAATCACAAAATCAGTCATCTTAGCCTGGATTCCAAGACATGTTGGGCAAAGGACAAATGGCACAGTGGATAAACATAATTGATAACTGAAGATGGTTAGAGTGTATTTAGTTGAAACGTCTTTTCTTTAACAATCAAAGATGAAAACAGTTCGAATATGTTAAAGTATATGTCATTTCTTTCTTCTGAATCAAACTTCCTTCCAAAAAATTAATTTTTAAACTTTTTTATTTCAAATAGATATTTGATGACCGAGGTGAGATCATCTATTTTCTGGAAGCTGATCACGGCACTTACTCTTCGTGGCTGTCTTACGTTAACTGTGCTAGAAATGATCAGGAACAGAATCTGGAAATCTATCAGTCTGGCAGAGAGATTTACTACAGAGCCACCAAGGTAGTTATTCTTCACTTTTTTCTTTTCTCTTTATTTCTCTTTATTTTTCTTTTCTCAATTGCTGTGGTGATCGTTGTGCGTACCCAAGAAAGTAGTACATATACATGACCTGTAATCATAATTTCGAAAACAGACGGCGTAAATTCATCCTAAATACATATAGTAAATATATATAGGCAGTAAGAAGTTGTTTATATATATATAGCCTCTAAGTGTTGACTTCTATGTTCACTTTTATATATATATATATATATATATATATATATATATATATATATATATATATATATATATATCACGTCACTCCATAAGTTCTGTCCGAATTTTGAATAAAGAAAACAAGTGACCAGATGTTACATTTAATTACAGATTCAATCAACAATGTATTTTCCCTGATTATCTATGACTTCCTTCCATCTATTAACAAGCTTACTAATTCCATTACTGTAAAAATCTTTTGGCTTTGATTCGAAGAACTCACAAATGTCAGTTTTAACCTCTTCCTGTGTTACAAAAGCTGTTTCTCCCAAATTATTCTGTAAGCTATGAAACAAATGGTAGTCTGAAGGACCAAGATCGGGAGAATAATGTGGATGAGGAATTTTCTCCCAACCAAGTTCTTCGATCTTTTGTGACGTGATTCTTGCTGCGTGAGGTCGCGCATTGCCGTGATGAAACATCACCTCTTTTCGATTCACTAGAGCAGGTCTTTTTTCCTCAAAGCTTGGTTCAAACGCTCTAATTGCTGACAGTATATTTGAGCATTAATTGTTGCATTAGGCGGTAAGAATTCAAAGTGGGTTATTCCTTGGCGATTCCACCAGATTGAAAGAACCTTTTGTCCATGAAGTTCCCTTCTTGGCTGTGGCTGGGGTCCTTCCCCTTTACCAAGCCACTGTCTACGACGCTTAACATTTCGATAAAAGATCCATTTTTCGTCGCCAGTCACAAGTCTATCCAAAAAAGGTGAAACAAGTTGGCCAAAATGGAGAGAAGAGCAAATGTCAACTCGGGATTTGAGGTTGTTTTCAGACAATTCATGAGGCACCCATTTTCCAAGTTTAGGAACTTTTCCAAGTTGTTGAAGATGACGATGAACAATTGTATGGTTTGAACTGAGAACCACTGTCAATTCCTCAACTGATAAAGCAGGATTTTCTTCAAGGGCTGCTTCAAGAAGCTTTTCATCAAACTCAAGTGGACGTCCGGTTCGATCTTCATTTTCAAGGGTGAAATCTCCACCTCTGAATTTTGCAAACCATCATAAACTGAGTGAATGTTTCTAGCCGCTTCGGCTGCTGAGTTTCCTTTCTTGAACTCATAAAGCATTATGTGCCTCAAATGATTCTTGAGTATTTCCATGTTAGCAGGGTTTTAATCAAACAAAATTTTATTTTATTTTTCTCTGAGATAAAATTTGATCAGTTTAAATACATCTAAACATAAAAATAATGTTCAGCTCCATTAGACATTATAAAATACTCTTTAAATTTCGTTCATTTTAACAAAAAGTCAAAATTCGGACAGAACTTATGATGGATGAACCTGATAGATGTTAAATGTGTGAGAGCGTTATCATCTCTTATTTTTTCTTTTTCTTTAGTTATTATGCAAGCTTTCTTTTTTTCTTACTAAAACCAGCGTCTCTGCGTATATATTTTCCTTCTGTCTTTCCACGCAATCAAAACAGAATGGTTCATTATTTATCCATGGTAATGGCAGAGCGTAACTCACGTGCTGACTAACTTCCTAACTAACGGAAAAAAAAGCATTATTATTATTATTATTATTATTATTATTATTATTATTATTATATCCCTTTCCCACCGAATTAGAGGGCATGGATTTCAAGACCAATAGATGTCCTTTAATCGACACTTATTATCCACTCGTCCATTGTTCAAATAGGTGTTTGCGTTTTAGAATTTTAAAGTACTTGTTTTTCTTTATCATTATTTTAAACTGGTTGATTCCAATTAATGTTTATCAATTATATAAGTAATCATGAATGTTATTTGAAAGATTAATTTTATAACCTTTGTATCACAATTTTTGTCTGGCATTTATATTGCCTCCCCCCCATATTCGCTATAATATAGAAGTGTAGTTGATAGTTGATAAACTGTCTAAATGTTTTGTTGATGAATGATAAATGCAGAATTAAACCACATTAAATCTATATAGATTATTGCTGAACTACTTTCTCATTGCTATTACTACTACTACTACCACCACTACCCTTTGGAAAAACTGATTTTATTTGATTTAATAAAGTGTTATAACAATATTTAAAAAAATATTTCTATAAATTGTATGAATCGGCAAGGAGAATAAATAAAAAAACCTCTTACATCATGTTTCAACGGCGGTTCCCGTACGATCACCGAAGTTAAGCAACGTCGAGCCTGGTCAGTACCTAGATGGGTGATTGCTTAGGAATACCAGGTGCTCTAAGCTTAGATGTGCGAGTGGTGTAATGGATAATGGCTCGGAATTGTTAATCAGAGAGCTGAGTTCCAATTCCATTTGGGTCCTTTATATTCATTTACGCGCAAATACCGTTGGGAAAGGTATGAATCCACCTCTTTCCCCCAGATATGGGTTAATTAGTAAGACTTGTATGCTAAATCATTATCTCCCCATGGATATACCTAATTTAAACTGTCAGCTGTATACAACCGCTTTTCCAGATCAATGGTTCGAAAAAACTTCGATCGAATGAGTCGTGCAGCTCTTAGCGAGGATAATTCTACTTTGAACCATGTGGACTGGTGCTACAGAATCACAAGGAACTAACAAATAATATAAACTACATCGCTTGGGGACTTTCTACAATAACAACAATTAAATGGATAGCACATGTAGTACGAAGAGCAAATAATGAGATAATAAAGATATTGGCATTCCGTACGACTTCAAAAAAAAAAAAAAAAAAAAGATTAGAAACGGAGGCGCTATCAATACTAAAAATAGTGATGATAACAGTTATTGGACGTGAGAAATCTATTTTCCTGAAAACTTGTTTTAATAGAGAGATTTTATTTCAGCCGGCAGTATCACTGGCTGCTCGGTCAGTGAATGCTGTTTCCTTATAAGGAAATGGCTAATATTATTATTACTATTTAACATCAAAAAGACATTCATACTACAAACAATTCTTTTTTAAGACTCCTTCGTTCGTCAGTCAACATCGAAAATTATCATGTTTTTATTGTAACTATTCTTTTCATTTTCTATGAGTAGCCATCTTAAAGTTTTAGGCTGCCTTGAAATTTTTAAGTAGCTTTTCCCACATTTTATGAACAAAAAGCATCGACCTCTAATTTTTACATCCATTATTTTTCTTTTCTTTTTCTTTTTTCAATTCGCAACTTTATTTCCAATCATTTCTTTATCCTTCATTACAACACATCACCCCATTCATCCATATTTGTCTACCATTTTCATCATGGTTCTATTTTTCTTTGGCGTTTAGTTCTTTTCTCTCGATATCGTTCTCACCATTTTTTATTCTATTTCTTTTTTATGTTTCTCTTTTCATACCGTTTCTGTCTTTACAAGTTTTCTGTCAGCTTTATTTTCTTTCTCCCTTTGTGTTTACTCTTTCCTATCTTTTCATCCATTTCACTATATTTTTCTTTCTTTCTTGTTATCTATAATTTTCTCTCTTTTTATTTCTTCTCTTTCTTTTTTTTTGCATTAATTCCTTTTTCTTTCTTTTTTCATTCATTTTTCGTTATATTCTTTCTTTTCATTTCATATTTATTACCTTTCTTTTTCATCATTCTTTTTCTTTCTTATTCATTCCATCCATTCAGTTTTCTGTCATTTTCTTTCTTTTTTCTTTGTATTAACTTCTTTTTTTTCATCTATTTTCCTTTATATTTCGTTTACGAGTTTTTTTTAGTCTTTTCTTTACCCTCATTCTTTTTTTCTTCCATTATATCCCTTTCTCTTTTCCTTCTAGCCTTTTAGCAGTTTTCCTTCTTTCTTTCTTTCTTTCGTTCAGTGTTTCGTTTGCTTTTTTTTTTACTTTCTTATTGCTCAAAGTTCATTTCTTTGTCTCCTTCTTATTCAATCTTTCTTTCCTCCCTCCTTTCACACGTCTACGGATCCGGATGGAACACTTTTCCCCTCAGTCCCTACCTTCTGACCAGTTCTTGTCTAAAAGCCATTAAAAGCAATCATCCAACAGAAATGACCCAATAAACAACAGGCCCGTTACCGCCTGTTCCCTGTCATCGTTACTCGTCCAGCTTGAAATACAATAAATGGGCGGATGCATATGAAGAGCCGTCTTAGTGACTACTCTGCTGGTACCAACCACACTGCTGACCCACCGAAACAATGGTGTTGCCCTCATCCCTGCCGGCGATCCAATTTACGGCCTGTTTACTTTATAACTTAAAGAGAAACATGAAGCCGACACTTCTTCCTTCTCCTCTTTCACAAAGAATGTTCCATCTTATTTAATGGCAAAAGTAAAGTTCATTTATCACTAGTTTTCCTTTTCATGGTGGTCAGGTATATATTGTCAATAATGACATTTAATAATGCCAACTCATAAGAGCATAATAATTTACCTTATGTCTACCCGAGAACGTCATGTGTTCAATTGCATTTTTGAAACAAGCATCTCATTAACATTTTTTGATTGGGTTTGTATAGTCATGACTTTTATTTATTTATTTATTTTTTTGTCTTAATTTAATGTAAGTAGCTCTAAGCCATGGCATCACAACTATTATTTATTAAACAAATACGTTAAACAATAAATCATTCTTTCTAAAACGTAAAAATCATTAGTAACACGGTTAATTCTCGAAAGGAAGAGAATAAAAAGCAATAAATTGTTGGATAATGGTCATGTTCTTGAGCCGGTTGTATTTGAACATGGTATATATATATACGAGTATAGGCAAAGTTTTTAATTTTCTTTATCGTTGTCCACTGCCCTTACCATTACCCCTCCCCTTCCCTTATTTAGTGTTTCAATTTTTTTCAAGATTAGCAGAAAGAGAAAAATATCTTGAGAGAATTTTAAGTTTCAATCTAAAAAATGTTTTAGTAAATTTCGACACTCAATTTGTATGTCTATCTAAGCAAGGAGGTAGTGAATAAAGTCCTTGTCTCTAATCATGTTGGCGGCCTTTGATAACGTAAAGGTAAATTCTAACTCCCGGACACCCGAAACATTTGTCTATGCTAAGGCTCTTCTTTTCGTAGAGAAAAAAACTATAATAACGTAAGATGTTTTAAAAATAACTCTATAAATGACATTAGTGTATGTGATTTAATGAAACTCTGAGTAGACATTCAATTCGTAAAGGAACAAAAATGTATCTTATTATTCTAAAGACGTTATGGGTTTTTATTTGTTAATCCGACAGATTTTATCACGTAAACGTTATATTTAGAGGATCCACAGATTTGAGTTTATTTATTAAACGTTATATTTAGAGGATCCACAGATTTGAGTAAGCATTCCGCTTATTTATTAAACGGTATATTTATTTTCGCCTACCGACTTGAATATTCGAGAAATCTTAAAAAAAAGAAAATTATGTGAAGGAATTTTCGATAGGATTCGAACATGCGTCACCCCCTAAGCAGGAGAAACCGTCGTTAGATCCGACGTACCGACTTAGCCACGAAGGTCATTTACTGATCAAGCAAGGCTGAACAGTACCTTTTATCGAAATCGTACTCGTCATATATATATATATATATATATATATATATATATATATATATATATATATATATATATATATATATATATATATGTATGTATGTATGTATGTGTGTGTGTGATTATGAAATACTGTCACCGTTCGGTGTTGATCTCAGTGTCCACTTTTATATTTACACACGCTCTATCCTTGATATTGAGCATTTCTATTCATAAATATAGCATACCTTAAAGCTATCTTTTTTTTCTCATATATATATTTATAATAAAAATTGCATATTTTGCTTAGGTCGTAGGATGGTTTAATTCTTACATATTATTATAAAAAAAATCTTGACAGCTTTTGGATGACAATATTTCAAGACGCCGGATTAATAGAAGAGAATTGGTAAAATGCCGTTCACATTCCCAAAATTAAATTGTTTGTGGCTAAGACCAAAACGGGGTCTCTTTTGAACACGTGCTATAAAAAATCTTTTAATCTGCGATTTTAATGGGTTTTAGCATTTCTTCATAGGTATTATGAAACAATCAGGCTGTACAATTCTGTCTTCATTTATGTATCATTCATATACTGACAAAAAAATCAACAAAATTTAATTCTATTGTGGGGTCCCAGGAAGCACGGTGGAGTAATGGAGTAGCGGCTCTGATTGAGGATTTGGAGAGCTGAGTTCGAATTCCAGTAGAATCCATGACATTCATTGACGTGCTAATACACTTGGGAAAGGTATGAATCCTTTTCTTCTCCCTACCCCCGAGCTATGGGTAAATAGCAGGACGTACTGGGTTCTATAGCCTTGGACAGAAAGAAATTGCAGCCTACTGCAGGAAAAATCTGCCTCGTCAGTCATGTATCGCCTAAACGTGTATCACGCATGGCACATAACTCACTGTGCGGTGCCGCTGGAGTTTTAGAAACAAAGCTTGACCCTAGAGTCATTATTTGAGGAAGGGTTTGTTGGAGGTACTACTACTGTTTTCACAGTAGTATTTGTATGAATTATAAACATATGCACATGTATGTATGTATGCACGCTCTAGGGGCGTTCCGAAAGTAATGCCTCATTTATTTTCCCAAGAGCCACAGGGAGCATAGTAATTATTGCATAGAGCAAGTTTTCTGCTACAAAACACTATTTTTCTATTTAGACATTATCATTGGCTATACAGTTTCGAGGCTCGGTTCATTTTGTGTATCGTAGGTATATAGGTCCACCCGGAATATGACTAATCATACACATTACTGGCGCCATTGTTGAAATGTATTAGCCATCGCCTATGTTCACATCCAGTGTTTTGTCGCCAAAAAATTCAGCAAGCCTCGATGAATGTCAAATTCAATATAGGTACCTCCAAAGTTTCGCTAGAGAATGGGCATACCATGATGAAAAAATGTCAGAATCTTAATAAAACAAATTTTATCGTCAAAATCTGTGTTGTTATTAAGAGAAAAGATCAAAGGATTTTTTTAATGTAATTTGTTTTATCCTTTTTAGAACCTTCAAAATTTTGGTTAAAATTTTTATTTTTCTTGTATCGACGTGTGACCATAAATTTGTACGTGAAATTTGAGTGTCTTCTTTTGGAAATTCTTGTAAATATCAGATAATTATCAGACTTTCAGGAGTTATTCCCAAATGAATGGAATTATTTTTTAAATGTTTTGTTTTTTGAAAATCTCGATAAAAATATTTCTTTTTATATCTGTTAACCACCACTCATTTAATTTTATGAAAATCAAATCTTTTCGGTCAAACATGATCCCAGTAATAGAAAACCTGCTCTGAATCGTAAAATAAAAAATGCAATAAAACTAAGGCATTATTTAATTAGAAAAGCTTTTAATTGCTTTTATAAATAAAATATGTTATAGACACTATTGTCTTACGAAAATTTTTATGACGAAATGTTTTTGATGAATAATCAATTTTTACAAGAATTGTTTTAATATTTAAAAAAATTTAATTAGAAACTTTTAAAATTTGTAACGGTCAAGACATGGTGCTAAAATAATCCTATGCTTACTAATCATAAATGGAAAACTTACTACAATTCAATAACGCCCCACCAGTATTTTAAGAATTTTGAATTTTTTTTATGTATGCATAAACGATCCGAAGTTTGTAAATATGGACGTCCATACATGACATTATCATAAAATAATAAATTTAAAATTTATTGGTAATTTTCTAACCTTTCCTCAACAAGCGTCTTCCTAAGTCAGACTATAATATATATATATATATATATATATATATATATATATATATATATATATATATATATATATATATATATTTTAACTGCCTAGGGATAATAAAAAAATTAACAATGTGTCATTATCTCATAAAAACATCCACCTCGGTGTCAAAAAATGCTTTTCCTTGATATTTTAAACTAAAAATAATATTTGTTACAATTCAGATTAATTACACTTTAAATCCGTTAACTTTTCTCAAATAACGTTTCAGAAAAGTATATTTCATTTTTTGAAAGATTTTTTTTAATAAAGAGAATTATGTTGTTTTGACAGATTTGCTAATATGGATGATTTTTAGAGATCTTACTGATAATCAGGAAAAAAAAAATCAAACTAGCCAATTTAAGTTCGGTTTGAAATACAGCAAAGTATTTTTTAATCAATTCACTCCAAGTATCACCTATTATATATATATAGTCCATTACATTCACTTACGTGCTAATACCCTTGAGAAAGGTATGAATCCTCTTTTTCTCCCTCCAGCTATGGGTAAATAGCAGGTCAGCTTTGGTGAAGGAGATGGACAATTCTGAATTCAAAACATGCGGAGGATCGTTTGGAGACCTTGTGGCACGTACTGATGTCTGGCTGTCGGTTCCTAGGAACTTAGTGGCTTGACACTCATACGTCGAATACAACGGTAGAGTCGAATATATATATATATATATATATATATATATATATATATATATATATATATATATACTAGAAGTAGAGCCCGGCGTTGCCCGGGGATGTAACAGTAAGAGATAGATCAAGTATTGACCATCATAAAGACTAAAAAATAAAATTGACAAAGATTATTGTTTAAGGTTGACGGACACGCATGTCTTAATTAGTTTTTTTTTTCTTTTTTTACGAATTGGTCAAACCCAAACTCAAACAAAAACATTGTTTTCAATCGTTATGAGTCTACCGATTGAATAGAATTTTATTATAAACAATTGTCTTGTAAATGGAATTTTTAAAGCATTCTGAATGTAAAAATAAAGAAAAAAGTGTGCAAGACAATAAGAAACACTACCTGCCCAAAAAAAAAAGTGAAGTTTTGTTGAAATCGGTTGAAAAATGTAGGAAATCCGATCCCATATATAAACGAACACACACACACAAACAACCTGGGTTTTATAATAAGTATAACTCGATATGAGTTGTCCCTCTTTCATTCTCGCGACAGTGATGCCTCTTAATCGTGTTTTCAAATTGATTTCGTGCAAAAACAATTGTGTTTTCCAATTTTTGGCCCTGTCAGAACCACCGGAAGGTAATTTTACGTAGTCCTGTGAAGTTTTGTTGAAATCCGTTGAAAAATGTAGGAAATCCGATCCAATATATAAACGAACAGACGCACAACCTGAGTTTTATAATAAGTATGATATATATATATATATATATATATATATATATATATATATATATATATATATATATATATTTAAAGGGTGTTCCAATAACTTGGACCGATTTTAAATGTGAATTAAGTTTAAGCGTCTAATTATTTTTTCTTTCACATTTAACAACTTAAGACTTTGGCAATTTCAACCATGGAAAGATTAACATTCAAAGAACATGTTAAAGTTATCGAAGCCTATTACAAAAATGAACGTTTAAACAGAATTTGAATGAGAAATTTCCAGGTTGCATCATCTCTCGAAACAGTGAAGTCAATTGGTCACCACGATCGTGCAACTTGACGCCTTTAGATTTCTTCCTTTGGGGTCATCTGAAAAGCAAGGTTTATGCTAACGAGCCAACAATAATTCAACAGCTGAAGGATGAGATAATAAGGCCTATTGGTGAAATCGAGGAGCAATTATGCAGAGACACCGTCAAAAATTTTGACCATCGAGTGAGGTGTGCCGCCGAAGTCTTGACAGACATTTGGGGGAATTATTTTTCCCACATAATTGCCACGACTTAAATAGCATGATCCAATAGAGAAATAAATAAATTTTCACCGATAACACTGATTTATTTACTGCTGACTTTGATCCGTCTTAATGAAACACCCTTTATATATATATATATATATATATATATATATATATATATATATATAAATTTCTCAGAGTTAACCTGTAGAAAAAGACAATATTTATAAATGTAAATGTTTCGTCCAATGTGGATTTTTTTCAAGGCAAAAACGAAATGAAAGTAACTAATAATAACAAAACAATATATATATATATATATATATATATATATATATATATATATATATATATATATAGCCTGGCGTGCCTTATGAATGTCTGAAAGAAAACCATGAAGAATTGTGTTTAAAAACAGTAAAATCAACCTTGCTAACCGAACACTCCTCTGTGACCCAATCGGTTAAGGCACATCAGGCTATATGACGGTTCCGTATAGGATACAGGTTCGATTCCTGTCGGAGGACACATATTTTCTATGAAAATGTTTCGGACATTCAGGCCGGTAAATGTTGTTAATACTGTTTATTATAAACAGGGCATTTACTTAAATATTTGTATCTATAAAAACAACGTATAAACATAAAAAATATCTTTAAAATATATATGTATGTATGTGTGTGTTCATTTATTTACTTTATATATATTTGTAAATACAATTATTAATACAATTATTATGCAAATATATTACATGTATTTATAGTAATTTCAATAATCAACTTTTATATTTAGTGCGAATCTGGCCTTAGCGTTTGAGAATCATTTAAAATTTAGCAATTTAATGAGCAGTAAAATCAAATGTATTATTAAAAGAACTAAAATAATTCAATATCCGCGACAAAAGTTAAATAAAAGACTAAAAACTGATTTTGTTTTACCCTCCAATGGAAGAGACAAGAAAAAAGTAAAATTAAATAAAACTGTGTAAACAATGGTGTCATTGCGAAAACGGTGACAAATTGTCAGATGTATTAGCATTTAAATCCGTTTGATTTCTGATAATCCTCTCAATCTTCTAACACATTTTCTAACGCGATATGACTAATCTGATATGGAATCCTTCCACCAAATCTTGCAGATTATCATCTGAAGACAAAATAGGAAAGAAAATTTGAAGTCAAAACTCATTATCATTCGAAAATATCACCTACCAAATATTTTTTTCTTTTAATGAAGAGATATTTTTCTTTCTTTGTTTTCTCTCTTCATTTTTTTTCCAATGTACTTGTTTGACTGATGGAAAATCAGATCCAACAGCGATTATTAATGTTTCTAAAATCTGCTATTATTTCATGCTTGTATATCAATGGAGACTTTATTTCTTTTTGAAATAATGAAACATTTAAGATCTCGCAAAAAAAAAGAACAAAACAAAAACCGTCATTAATACAGATGGAAGCGCATGCGCGTAAACGCATGACAAAAATAAATTTATCTTAGTTTTTAGTTTATAGATTTTATTATTATGAAGGCTTTAAGAATATGTCGCTTTTTTTCTTACAATTAATGCCATAGATTATACGTGTATTGTATTTTTTGTTTGCCTGTGATACTCTAGCAGTGTATGTTCATTAATATGAGTATGAGTGACACTGACCGGACAAATGGTAAGATAAGGTCGTGGTTGTATAGCCAGCAATGAATTTTGGGTAATAAATTACTAAACCATATATATTTTTGTAATAAATTACTAATCTTATCACCAGTTCAGCGTGATAAATATATGTTCCTACGTTTGATACTCATAATAACTGTTTCATTTTAAAATATACAGTGTAACCCGGATATAAGAGAGTTGTCGGGACCGGAGAAGAAGTCTCTTATATCCGGGTTTCTCTTATATCAGACTTTCTCTTATATCAGGGTCTCTTATATCCGGGTCTAATTTATATACATTAACACAGGCTCTAATTTGGGGCCAGAGACAATGTCTCTTATATCCGTGTTTCTCTTATATCAGGGTCTCTTATATCCCGGTTACTCTGTATTTATAGTTCATATGGTTACAATAAAATAGGTTTGTCATTTTTGTTATATACAGTATATATATATATATGTGTGTGTGAGAGAGAGAGAGAGAGAAATAATTGCTAGGTTATAATGAATTTACAACACACACGAATTGTTACCCACAAGCGAAGGAAATTTTAAGAAGAAAAATTATTTAGCTTATCAATTCGCCCATGCGTATATTGCGGGAAAAAAAAGTTTCTAATTATGCAAAATGCAATTTATTTTTAAATTATATCTTTTTTTAAAAAAAAAAATTATTTTGAAGTTAAATATTGAAAATACTGAATATTAATGAATATATTACCATATCTTTATGCAAAACAATATTCTTTCAAAGGAACTTTTAAATAGCGAATTATTTTTTAAATAAAGCTTAAAATTAAGATATTGATTATTAAAGTTATAAACCTTGATTTATCATTATTATTTCATTTATAGCGAGGTGACAAGGCAGATGATCAGTTATCGTTATTTAATTTTACTTTTAGTTTTTAAGATCCAGGAAGTACTGAACCTAACAAAATAGAGAACAAGAGAAAAATTTTATTGCATGAATAATAAAAAATTACATTGAAAAATACCGCCTGAATATTTCAATCATTTTTGACGACAGGGGTAAGATAATAATAATAATAATAATAATAATAATAATAATAATAATAATAATAATAATAATAAACAACAACAACTAATGTAATCCACTTTTTTTTTTTTTTTTTTTACTGGTGTTAACTCTTCTTAATGAGTAAATGCTATAGCAATTTCAGTTGAATAAGAGGTGGGAGTTAATTTTTGCGAATAAATTTTTTTGAGTCTGTATTACTCAGACGAACCTCGAATTCTGGTTAAAATAGGCAGATTTCAAAATAAAAAAAAAAATTACAAGTTTCATATTTAATGACATTCCGCATATTTATACTAGAACTTTCCTAATAGAGCTGCGCCATAATTGTCGGTTCCAATCAAATGTTTTAAAGATGGTGCAAATTAACATTGAAATATGTATAAAATGTTCTGACGACGTTATAAACTGACATCGAAATATAAAATAAAATATTCCAAAAACGATGCGAATTAGAATCGAAATATGGATCGCTGTTGTAATTTTCAAGGCAAATGTTCAGATGAGTTTAATTTTTTAATTATCCTTTACAGCTAGGAAACACCCTGCTACAACCACAGAGTCGAGTCACCTTTATTTCTTCCGTATTGTAAAGAGAAAGTCTCACTCAGTTTTTTTTTTTTTCTTCAAGAACTCCTACTTTATTGGACAGACTTCCACGTTGATGCGTCCCTGAAAATTACAATCTTAGCCCTCTTTAAGTCAAGGATTAATAATCGTTATCTACCCCATTTATCCTCACTTCACATTATCCTTGATATTCCCACCTTATAACCATTTTAACAGTAGCCCTCTACCTTGAGTGGCTCTCAATTGGGTGGATATTACTATAAAAAAGAATTATATATTTTAAAGATGATGTGAATCAACATCGATATCTGAATAAATTTTTCATATGTCACTGGTCATCGGTGTTCGATAAGATTACAAAAACGTTTAATTTTATGCTACTTAGGGAAACCTTCTGTGTTTGCAAAATTGGCGCGAAAATATTTCCCGTCCACACTGTAATCAGTTAGACGATAATGTATCGAAAGATACATGACTAACGAGGCAGATTTTTTTTCCCGCAGTAAGTTGCCATTTCTTTCTGCGGCAGACCAGTTGCCATTCAAGTCTACAGAAACCAGCTGGGGGGGGGGATGAGAAGAAGAGGGTCCATACTTTTCCCAAGTAAATGTAAGTGTAATGGATTCGACTGGAATTCGAACTCAGCACTCCGATTCCTCAATTCGAGCCGCTATCCATTACTCCACAGTGCCTCTGTCCCCACTGTAACATCTACGAATTGGTGCGTCAAATAAATGAAACCAGCCGGAACGTCTCAAATCACAGTAATTTCTTTCAAGTTAATGGTTTGTTATTGATCAGCTAATATATTGGTTATTTACTTTTGGAGAACTTTTTTTTTATTTTGATTTTGATTAATACAATAAAAATGCATAGCGTCAGAAAAAAATAATTAACCTGAAGATAAAAAGAAATGCTTACCGCCCATTTCTCTCTTTCAGTCATTCACTCTTTCTCTTTCACTCTTTCTCTCTCTCTGTCACTCTCTTTTCATCTTTTTTTTTAAAACACTTACCCGTATCATGAAAAAATCTTATCGGATTCTCGCGAGAATTGCTATGATTATTTCAACCACAGAGATTAATTACAATTTGACGGATCATATGACTGGAAGCAAAGAAGTCATAAAGGGAAGGAGGTGGCTTTTGTGTAATGTGATATCGAAATGGGCGAGGCCACTGGCAAACTGCTGGCCAACCAACTGCAACTCCTTATCATCAACCATCTGTGATGGGCGGAGCTTTAGCGGCTATTAAAACAATGGCTAATAAATAAATTAATAAATAAACACTAAACATTTTTTGTGTGAATGTTATTGTTATTTGTTTGCATACTTGTATCTGCTAGAGAGTAAAACAAAATCATTTCATTTCATTGATACTTAAATATATTTTTTAACTAACCGCGCACGTAAAAGCAAATTCAGAATTCTCTATTTTTTCTCTAGTTATGGGGCACCCAGTGAGGATCGATCTGAATTGATTACTGATTGAAGTTGAATTCAAGACTTTTTAGTTCATCTTTTTCTGTATAAACAGCAAACATTACTGTGATAGTCAAGGTTTTTTTACGTTACAAAATCTAAATTGATAAACTTAGTTACCTCCACGGACTTAGTAAAAAAAAAGAATGAAAGAAGCATTATGTTTTCTAACTTTGACGCAAAATTTAGGTTTTATTTGAAAGATAATAATTTAATAGCCTAAAGTTGATTCGCGGAAAAAAGAAAATTAATTTTACGTCTTCAGCTTAAAAATGTCTAAAATTTTTATCTAAAGAAGTAAAAAAAAAAAAAAAAAACTCAGTTTGTTCAATTAATTTGATGGATGCCGACAAAAGATAATTTATTTTAAAACACTTTTAAAATCGTTTAAAAATACAGTATCTTTCCCAGATATCTGTTTCAAAGAGAAATAGTAAATTTATAGATTAATTAATTTGATTTCGTGAAAATATTACTTTTTGCTTAAAAGGAATAAAAAGGGAATAAGTGAAAAAAATTTAAAAAAATAGTCAAGTTATATGCTTTTACTCTCGCTCTCTCTCTCTCCCTCTCCCTCTCTCTCTCTATATATATATATATATATACATATAATTTTATTAACTATTAATAATGTCAAAATATTTAATTGCGAAGTTTTTCTATTTTTAATTTTTTTGTTTTTTTAGAAAAACAACAAAGAGAAATAATAATGGAATTATTGAATTGATCGCTAATGTTAAATAAATGTAACTTTATCTTTTTCTTTTTCGTTGCCAATCTAATAATACATTTGTTGGGACACCTTTTTAAGCATAATGTACAGTACACTTTATGAAAACACTACTATTGTCAGATTTTTTAAAAAATTAACAAAAAATCATTGAATTGCTCGATTTTAATAAAATTTTAATTCATTTCATTAACGAAAGATAATTATTTTATTGAAAAGCTTATTCTTTGGAAATATCCTTCAGGACCTTAGTTACAAGCATTTCCATGGTATCCAAGTGATTTTTTAAAATCTTTTACTGTCTTTCTAACATTACTATAATGACAACAGCACTTCAAGAAACAGATAAAAATACTATCACTGTGAGTAGATTACTCAAAACTCTTAATAATATTTGGTAACTGTCTAATTTCAATTTTGTCGTCATCCGTCAAATCAGCCAATCGAAATAGGCGAAAGTGGTTTATTTTTTAAAATATTTATTTAAAGACATAAAACTATTTTCCTTTTTTGCAGATTAACTTGAGTCTATTATCATTCAAATAAAACAAATTTTAGCTTCAAAGATAGAAACACAAGAAAGCTATCCACTCTTAAAAAAAGAAAAAATTTATTAAAATTCAAGAAATTAAAAATTTAAATAGAATTTTCAGTTCTTATTCATTAATGAATTGTATATTTAATATGTCACATTATTAGAAAACTTTGTTGAAATTTAATTTTTTTTATTCCCCCCTCCCCCATTTCGATACATCGAGGATACTTTTAAAATTGGTAATGACAAATATTTTTAGTTTTATAAAGAACAATTCCTGAAGATTTTATTTTAGTAAAAGATATCAATATCAAATGTGAACGTCTTCGATAAAACCCAAGAAAAATAATTTTTATTGAGTATTTCTGCACAATGTAAAAACACAGTTTTCGTTTAGATTTGACAGGGAAAAAAATCTCCGAATTTTTATTTTTGAAAAATTTACCTGATCAGTGGGATCTTGGAATTGTCCGGTTGCTGATAACAAAAAGAATTCTTTTCTTTTTTTTTATTAAATAAAGATGTGTTTGAAGAATCGAAAAATATAAAGTTTAATTTCGTTTTTGAGTTTGAAATATCTTAGGAAAATTTTATTTTATTTTTGCAAATGTTATTATTTTTTGTATGGAAGGTTAAATAGGAAATAATTTAACGATTCTGAATTACCTTACTATTGATTATAGAAGGTTAAAAATAATTATGATGTCTGGAGGTGTCTAAAATTTTTCATGACATTGGTAATTAAAAGAAAGAAGTCAATATCATCAATTAACAATATTAATTCATTATCAATTTTCTCCAGTTTTTATTTTATTTTATTTAATTTTATAATAGTACTTTCATTTGTTTAATAATTTTTCTTAAAATAATTAAAAACCTGATTTGGGGCAATTAACTATATTATAAAATCAAATCGTTAGAAAAACAAATACTGAATAAATGAGAAATAGTTAAAAAGGAAAAAAAAATGCAATGGATAAAAATATTACTTCATTTTATTATTTAAAAAAATGTATATTCCTAACAGAAAGTAGAAAGGCCTATAGAATAAACAAAAATATTCCGAACTCACTGGTGATATATGGTTTAAATAAACGTAAAGAAAGTAATCGTTTTCCAAAATTCTGTTAATTAATCATTAATTTTACTATTTTTTTTTTTAAAAACAAATATTTTTAAGAGTTTTTTACATTGTCTTAAATTTTCTGTCATCATTTTTCAATCAAAATGGCGGATCGATGATTAAGTGACGGTAAAGAACTTTTTAAAATGTCTTTAAAGTCTTACTGAAAACTAAAAGTGTAAAATTATTTTACTTGTTTTTATAGATTAGCTTTAGGTCATTATCTTTCAAATAAAATAAAAATTCTACTAAGAGAGACATTTAAATTATTGTAAATACAGTGTAACCCAGATATAAGAGAAACCCAGATATAAGAGAAACTCCGGATATAAGAGAGACTTTATCTGGTCCCAAATTAGAGCCTGTGTTAATGTAAACAAAATAGACCAAACCTGGATATAAGATAAACCCGGATATAAGAGACTTATTCTCCGGTCCCGACAACTCTCTTATATCCTGGTTACACTGTGTGTGTACATTTTAAAGGTTTTTAACTCTAATTTTGCTGGTATATGGTTAACAGCGATTAAATTTCGCAATAACAGAAAAAATAAGATCACGTTCTTGTTTAATTAAATAATTAATTGCTTACAGGTATGTTAAGCTTTAATGTTTTAATCCAATTAATATTCGGGATTTCTAAGCTACTTATTAATTTAGATTTTGTGTCGGCTCACTGTTGAATTTTTGCTGCCTGTGAAAATAAAGAAAATCTTGAAATTCCCTTCTACGGAGAAATTAAATATTGTTCCTGTGTTAAACAAATTCTATTAAAATTTGTTTCATTTGATTTTTTTCCCTTTGCAAATATGTCAGCATAATTATTTTAAAAAATTATTCTAAAAAAATTGTTCTCTGGCAAGTTCTAAAACATAACATAGAGAAATATAGTATTTGATGTTGAAGAAGTCTTTTTTACCAAATATAAATCTTGAAAATTTACCGTATAGCTTGTAAGCAGAAAGTCACTTTATTATTTTATTTAATTATATAATTGTTGTTGGTGTTGTTAAAATATTTCCAAGTCATAATTGGAGGTGAAGGTGTGGTGATAGAAGAAAAATAAGTAAAAATAAATGATAACAAAAAGACAAAAATTTCATCATCTCTAAGAATAAAGTGATAATAAAAAATCGCCAGGCAAACAAATCCATAGTTCGACCAACCAATCAGAACGCTTTTACAAACAGGATGAAAGAAAAGAAATAAACAAAATTTGGTGAAATTTTTGTCCAATTGTTATAATTGGACAAAAATTTCACCAAATCTAAAAATAGTTCGACCAACCAATCAGAAAGTTTTCACAAACAGTATATAAGGCTGCGAGTCAATGAGAAATGAGCGGCCTTTTCAAAGGGTCTGTAGATGTGTATATATAAACACATTGAAAATCAACCAAAAGTCGATAAATTAATTTTCTTCATTCTCCAATACTGCGGTCATCGAAACATACCTAGAGACGAAATACATTAGACTAGCTAACTTTAGACGGTTACACCGTGCGTGGTCGGCTACAACATTTGGACACACACACACACACACACACACACACACATATATATATATATATATATATATATATATATCCTCCTAGACTCTTTCTATGTCTCTGTATCTCTCATAAGCACCATAATTTTTACATTTGAACTCTTGAAACTTCAACTTTCACATTATCCTTCTGTATTAATAATATTGGGTATATAAAGATCTATTTTATATTTTTACACACTTTGTGCATTTCCTTTAATCATTACACAAGGCCAATATAGGCCCGAATCAATTATACCGATATATGGTGGGGACGGACGTCGTCAGAAGATAAACAACTCACTTAAAATAGATAATGGTATTCAACTTTGATTGACCTACGTATAGAATAAATAGATTTCTTTGCTCAATAAAAATGAATGAGTAATGACATTGAGAAAATTATGACTGATTTTGAGTAACATGTTTTTAGACATTATATTATTCACGTCATTCGTTGAATATTGAAGAGAGAGAAAGAAGCCATTTTCGTTGTTTTATGCATGTGCGTATGTGTAACACGCAAAATGTGTCTGGTATGAGAATTGGCGACCATTTCCTAATTAGATGTTTTCAAACCTATTAAGTCATGGCGTCCTTTCAAATAAGTGTGACTGTATTGATGTATATCACAAAAGCTAAAAATACCTGGCTAAAATCTTTGTCACGCATTGTGAAGTCAGTTTCTTTTCAACTGATTTAAAACATCCATCCATTTTTAATTTAAAAAACGAATACGAATAAATTTATATAACGAGGTTCATTTAGTGAAGTTTCCATTTTTGTGTTATGTTCTGCAATTCAATTTCATAAATTAATAGTTATTTTTAAGACGCAAGAATACCTAACATTGTAATAAATACATATTATTATTCAAATCATGCATTTATTGTAGTTATATGTTTAATTCTAATTTGATTAAAAGCTCATTGACCATATTATTATTGAATGATTCACCTTTTAAGTTTTTAAATTATTTGGTAGCAACTTTTTCACGTTAAATTTCATTAAAATTAATTGTCGTTAAATCATTTTTCATGGTTATTACTATTATTAATTGAGATGCTGGGAAACAAATATACGAAGCCCAAATATACCCATCATGGCACCCAAGCTGATAAGGGTATACCATGCACATACATTACAGCCAAATATGCGCGCTGTGTTGACAGGTTTTAATAAAAGCAGCGCATCACTATTAAGTTAGCGTGTGCGTTATGACTTGTATCATGAATAATGAATAATTCCGTTTTGATTGCGAGGAAAGAAGGAAGAAAAAGATATATCAGAGATTATGTTTGGTTTTAGTGAGAAGAAACTATGACTTAATAATAATAATGATAAAAATATAAAAGGGAAGATAAAGGAGGTGATAACACTCTTGTGCGTTTGATGCCTGCTTCATTGAAATGAATATGCTCCTTATGACACCCAGTCTGATAGATTTATGTTAGACACAGATATCAAAGTAAATATGCGCAATATGGTATCAAGTTTTGATGAAAGCAGCGCATAATTTTCTTCTTTTTCCTACTCCTATTCTTATTCCTATTCTTATTCTTATTCCTATTCCTATTCTTATTCTTCTAATTCTTATTATTCTAATTCTTAATCTTATTCCTTTTTTATTTTCTTATTTCTCTTTTTCGTTTTTTTATTCCTCTTTTTCGTTTTCTTATTCCTCTTTTTTGTTTTTCTATTCTTATTCCTCTTTTTAGTTTTCATCTGCATTTGTTTTATAATCACACGCCTGGCCATAATCAATTACCTAGGTAAAGCGAAGGATGTGATTTTTTGTTGTTTCCACTTAATTAAAAAAAAGAAAACTTTATTTATTTTCAGGATATTCCTCCCGAGCACGAACTGCTTGTATGGTACAGTGCTGCTCATCATACTTACATGGGCATCCCGTGTTTGCTTCCTTATGATACTTCTCCAAATCGAAACAAGTGGATTGCAGGTAAGAAGGCTCACACTTGTGTTGCTTAATTCATTGATTATTCTGATTCATTAACGGTTGACTAAAAATCTACCCTCCCTGGTCATCCATCCTACTTCTGGGGCACAATGCTATATTAACAAAGCTTCAAACGAAGAACAAATTCACTCAAAACTTGTTTTGGAGATAAGCTGGTTAAGTCACTGCTTGACGGGTTTTCGCCGGCCACTGCTTACAAGTTTGCTGAAAATGTTTGATAGAATTTAAAATGAACGTGTGTATTTGAGGCTCCATTTGCTTTTAGTTTTTCTCTCTTAGTGTCTTGTTCGAAAATTTTATTTTTACTTTATAATTAACTTTTTGACAGTTCTTAAAAGATGATCATTAGCAGTTTAATTCGTGCTAAGAATTCCATAGACTTTGTATGAAATTTAATTTACTCTGTAATAGTTATGAGTTTACAACGTTACTGTGCTCTCTGTTCTGCTATACGGCGCCGAGATGTGAACTTTCGGTAAGACCCTCGCCTCCAACGTCCATACCTTCGAGCACTGATCCGATTTTTTGTCCAATGAGCATCCTCCTCGCCATCGCTCAGCGCCATGTTTGCTGGCTCGCTCATGTCCTGAGTCTTCTACCAGTTCGATCTGCATTCTGCAGACTGGAGATGACCACGCAGTAGACTACGTAGTCACCGGAAGGATGTCGTCCGCCAGGACCTCCAGCAGATCTTTGTAGTTGGAGAATGTTCCGACAACTCTGTCAAGACCGTGAGAGCTAGAGGGACAAAGTAGCTTTCATGGACTCAATTCATTCATGGTATGAAATTTAGAAGTAGCAGTGATATTTTCAGACGATATCTAATAGGAGTAGATAGGTTTGCCTATCGCCAGGTTCACATTCCTCCAAGGTCTTTTGAACAGTAGTATAGATTTATCCCTTGTTTCCTCTTTCGGATTGGGTTTCCGGTTCTTTCTAAAGTTTTTTTTTCCTTCTCTTTCATTTCCGTTGGCCCCTTGCGTCTTGGTTGCATTATCACCTTGCTTGGGGTGGTGCTTCTTGTTCTGTAATCCTTTACATGGACTGGCTCTTGAGCCTTGTACAGGATGAACATCATTGTAAAAAACTTTGGATATTTCGACAACAATGTTTAAAGCGTAAAAAAAAAAAACTATCAGAGACATAAAACTAACTTGTTATTTGTTTTTATCAAAAATATTCTATAAAAATACAAGGGAAAAATAAATTAAGATTTTTAAACTTCGTAAAATTATTTCTTTGGCGGTTTCGTGTTTGTCTACTGCGATTTCCGTACCCCGGCGTATAAAGCAGAATTCCGAATACTTTCAAATCAGGTTGTTCCAATATAGAACACTGACGCGGTAAAATATTCTTCCTCCTCAACAATGAATATAATCGAGAAGCATTTCAAATGCTTACAAAGAAATCGGGACGTATAGAAAAATGTGCATAACGGTTTTCAGCACATAAAACGGAGACGGCGAGCCGAGTTCAAATTCCAGACTGGTCCGTTACGTTCCCTTTCGTACTGAAGCCGTTGAGAAAGGTATGAATCAACCTTTTGATCACCTCCGCTATAGACCAGTTTAAGAGAAGGAAATTTCTGAATTCAATTACTGTGGAGTAGGTAACATGAAATCATCCCATTATCCTTTCCAATAAGGCTTTGTAATTGGCACATTAAAGGAAGGTGCGATGAGTCGCATATGCTTCAGGGACATATTATATAATATACCGTATTTGATGGCACATAAGTCGCACATTTTCTTACTAAAAATATCTTTTAAAATTTCCCTGCGTCTTATATGCCATATATAAGTTTACTAATTTTAATTTATTCTTGATTTTCCCTGCTGAAATTGGGGTGCGTCTTATACACTCGTGCGTCTTATATGCCGTCAAATATGGTATATAAAAATAAAACTTTATGCATCCATTTTTAGCTGTAATTTCTTTTTATAAGTTTACACATGTCATAAAAAAATGACGGTTTAAAATTTATAAGTGTAAGTCGATACAATTATTAGATTTTACCACTTGTTTTATTAAATATATTTTTCAGTTATTATTCTTATAGTCGGTACTTTCATGTAATCAATCTTTTCACGTCCTGACTTCGTAACAACTTACCTAGTATCATAACAAAAATGCTACCACTTTGCAGCGCCAGTTCAAGGCAGACAACTATAAAATAGTAATAGTTTAAGAGTTAACTCCCTTTATGCAAAAATTATTTAAAAAATAATATTGATGAAAATATAAAAAATTAGTTTCAGTTTATAGATAAATCTTTCATTAAAAAACACACATTCAGAATTTTGTTTTCTTTCTCTCAGACTGTTACCTATTTAACCTATAGATCAATGCTTTTCTCAATGGCATTTGTGCGAAACTGAATACAATGGATAGCAAGCAGCTGTCTCCTTGCATACCTTGGATTTTCTCGACGTTTTGAAATATCGTTCTTTTCAAGTGGGATTTAGTTTTTGAAAAGATCAAACTCGCAAGGGTGATATGTGGGAAATATGGTGCTTTTCGGACCAGGCTTGACCAAAAACTGCTGCACAAGACATGACCATTGATGGAATTTCTATGGTCGTGTGACGACCACACTCTACACACGTTCCTTCCAAGCACTGCTATAAACAACGGAAGCGAGCGAGAACGTTATAACTTAGTGTACATGCGCGAGAGACTTCATCATCTATCTGTACTAAGCGGCTTCACTCTACGTGCTTTAGCTCGGTTAACATAGCCACAGTCCTAATACTTTTTGTATCAGACCCTCATATATATATATATATATATATATATATATATATATATATATATATATATATATATATATTGTTTATAGCAGTGCTTGGAAGGAACGTGTGTAGATTGTGGTCGTCACACGACCATAGAAATTACATCAATGATCATGTCTTGTGCAGCAGTTTTTGATCAAGCTTGGTCCGACAAGCATCATATATATATATATATATATATATATATATATATATATATATATATATATATATATATATATAGGGGAAAGTAGTGCAAGGATAATAAAATAAGTAAACGTAATCAAAGTGAATCGAATCAATAACAACAATAAACAAAATAATAAAAAATAGCTTTACTGGTTTTCAATCTTCGCTCTCCAGAGCCAATCGAGGACAAATGAATACCCATCGTGGATGAGCAGAAAAATTGCTAGACTGATACTTTCGTTCCGACCTATGTTGGGATCTGTTTATAAGGATGTTCTGTTCCCACATGATGTAAGCTCTGTTATTTACAATTATAAATGTCAGTGTGAAGCTGAATATATGGGTAGAACTAATAAAATGTTGGAGATAAGAACAGATCAACACGTGCCAGCTAAGATCCGTCATGGGAGATCCGATAATTTGCATAAGCTGGTTAATACTACTGAACACTTAATAAATAAACCGGTGTGTGATATGTCGTTTATCAGGGAGGGTTCTTTAACAGAAAATATTAGAGACATTATGCATTAAGTCTAGGCAGTTTTCCCTCTGTAAGCAGAGGAAAGGGCTGATGGGCCTTGATATAATCGGAGCGGGATTATATATTTTCTTCCTCTTTTGATCTCCTGGCTGTTCTTTAGTTTTGTAAACGTTGTACACATAATTTACACGTTTGTCCTCGATTGGGTCTGAAGAGCGAGGATCGAAAACCGGTCAGAATCTTTTTTTGGTATTTTCTTGTTTATTGTTTTTATTGTTTCGCTTCCCCTCTTTACGGTGATTTATTTTATTATCCTTGTTCTTCTTCCTCCTGATTGTTTCTTTTATATACAATTTTAATATGAACGTTTTTTATATCATTAAAAAGTTTTGTACCCCAAATGATTGCTTAATTCTTTTATTATTGTTTTTCATTTGACAGAGTCAACTACAATCAGTAATAATAGGACTCCAAAGCACCACCAACATCCAGGTCTTCCACTGACACCAGAGCAGCTGCAACCTCAAGTACCAAAACCTCAACAGCAACAGGAACCACAACAATCTACTAATGGCTCAAAAACACAGGGCGGGACATTAGCTACCGCATCTCAAACCATAGCAACTCGGCTTCACTGTGTTCTTTGTCGGAGGGGATTCAATTCCCGAAGCAACCTGCGTTCACACATGCGAATTCACACTTTGGAAAAACCATTCGTCTGCAAGTTTTGCAACCGGAGTTTTAGTCAGTCATCAACTTTGCGGAACCATACAAGACTCCATACAGGTTGGTTCTTTTTTTTTTTTAATCACTATCAAATTTTGCCATGGTTATAATAAGTTCAAAGAAGTTGTTAACCTTTGCTGTCCAAAATGTCGGCAGAATGTGTTTCTTATTATTATTAGAATGTTTTCATATATAAATTTTAAATATATTTTTCGAATTATCATTGTTGTACTTTGCTCTTTAATGGATTTGGCTTTTCCATATTACGGTTTCATAACATCTTGTAAAAGTCATAACAAAGACACTGCCACTTGGCGTCACTGGTGTAACTGTAGACATTAAAGACAACAACCACTCGATATATATATATATATATATATATATATATATATATATATATATATATATATATATATATGAAGTGATCTAGTTTTAATGTGTGCTTTATTTATGGAATAAATTGCTCAATATCAGGGATAGACAGTATGTAAATATAAAAGTGAACATTGAAGTCAACACTCAGAGGCGACAGTCTGTTTCATGCTGGACGCAATATGATTGCGTCTAGAATGAAACAGACTGTCGCCTTTGAGTGTTGACTTCAATGTTCACACACACACACACACACACACACATATATATATGTGTATATATATATATGTATGACAACTTCAGAATATATCTCCTATTCAGGCAGCACTTCCCTATTGTATCTAATGGGAGTATGGTCAGGGTCCCTGATGCATGCAAAGTCTAAATGTTGATCAACGAGGAAGTTAGAATCTTTTGTAACTAAGTTCTCGTGAATACAAAATAAAAATCGATTAATACAGGTCATTACACAAACATTTCTGTTTGAATTTCTGGGATGAGGAGTTATCATTATTTACATTATTCATATGTAACCCTCTACCTCGAGTTAACTCCACCAGGTCCTTGTAAAGGGTGAAACTCGTTGTAAAAAAAAAAAGACTTTGAAAAGAGCCAACGAGAAATGTGCTTGAATGGGGTAATTGAACTTTGCTTTGCTGTAATGTTTTCCTGTAGTCCAATGGACATTGGACTTGAAAGTGGTTTTCCGGATTAAAAAGGGAATAAAGCTTCGATTCCTGTCGAAATGGACATTTTAATTTTATTTAATATGACTGTTAATGTTTAGTCCGCTCAACAGACATTAACTTCACAGTTTCAAAAACCAGAGATGTGTACTCAAATACGTGTACCCAGGAAATATAATGCCTATATTAATAAGAAATATTTATAGTGTAGACATGAAAATCAACACTGCATATGAGCTATCAGTTTCTCGCCTCAAACTATTTTCAGACTATGCAATGTTGAATTCTAAATCGACACTGTCTGTATCTGCAATCTTCAGCAGTGATCACTTTTACTTTATAAATACATTTTTAATTTGAAAAAAATAAAAATATTTTAAAAATTTTTTTAAACTTTTAAAATTTAAAACAATTGCATGATTCTATCTATCTATCTATCTATCTATCTATCTATCTATCTATCTATCTATCTATCTATCTATCTATCTATCTATCTCTCTCTCTCTCTCTCTCTCTCTCTATATATATATATATATATATATATATATATATATATATATATATATATATATATGGATGGATGTATGATGGGATTGGGAAGTTCCGAATGAGGAACTGATTCCAACCATGTTAGAAATCTGATAGATGGTTCGAGCGGGTCCATATCAATGAGCTCACGACGTTTTCTCCTATATATTCTGGCATTTTGTTGATGACTGGTTGGCGTAAACGCTCATAATTTTCAACCAACACTCGGCCGGTTTTGAAACGTATGTGACACTAAAAAACTTGTGTTCAACAAAGAATTTCAAGGACCTCGATAGCTGATATTACAATGCAAAAACTAATGTCCGTATTTTAAATTTGCCAGTCATTGTAAAGATTGCAAAGTCAAGTTAGCACAACGTTCCATGACCTCGTGTAATCTACAAGAGTCGAGAGCACAAATCCCTTTGGCAGACTGAACCCCAAAATCACAACCCATACAGTTTTTATTTTGTTGGTTCAGAAAATGAATACAGTTGAGCCACGAAGTGGTTAATACGTGGTAAAATCAGTGGTCAGCGATAATAAAGCCGAAAACTTGCCTGTGTTCAATGTCGGTTTAAAAATACAACTTATTATTTCCTCTATCATAAAAGGCATTTACTTAGCTTAGCTTGTAATCTGGCTTAAGATTACATTTGTAGATCACACAGTGAGCATCAAACTCACTACCTGGTAACCATTACTGCACGGCGAATAGCATTTTTATCATTAATATATAATTATTACAGTGAATAAAAATATTGTCGTATTTGTTTAATAAATATTATCCGTGATATCGCGGGTTGCATAAATAGCTAGTTCCTAATATTTTCTTTTAAAATTGTGATTTTAGGTGAGAAGCCCTACCGATGCACCGTTTGCCAAAGTTCCTATTCCCAATTGGCAGGATTAAGAGCTCACCAGAGAAGTGCCCGGCATCGACCTCCAGCATTGGATTCTAACTTCAATATCTTCCACAAACAGAGAGCAATCACAGAATTGGTGTCAGGTCCGAAAACTCTCTCGTAAGAAAGAACTGAGGAGAACGGGAAAAATATTTTTTTAAAAATGGGGTAATTAAATCCTGGAAAGAATATGAACTTTCAGAACTGTGTGATGATCAGGTGTATTTCTTCAGAAAACATGACAGTGGTCTGGAATGTGAAAAATGTCCGAAATGACCAATGTAAAGTAAATAGCATCTGCAAAGCCGAAAAACAAAAAAAGACATCAGAATCTCTAAAAGAGAAGATGAAATGTCTCAGTGGTTCTGTCTGTGTGTTGATACGAAAGAGAACGTATTCATAAGGAGTTGTTATTGTTGATAACTTTTGCTTAGTACAACATAAGGCTGTCTTGACAGAAGATGGTGGCAGTGGTGTTAACAGCGGGCTTGAAATATTGTGATGTGCCAAATTTCCAAGTGAAAACTAGTCTTCCAAATTTTACTTTTTTTTTAACAACTAAACACTAATCCTTGGGACATTCTCATTTGTGTTTGCAAACGAACGGGACTCATTTGCAAGTACTTGGAAGCCAGAAGGTCAACAACATAAATCTTTATGCCTTTTCTAAGAACTTTTTTAAGAACAAATGTACACACACACATATATGCGCTCGTGCACACACACATACATATGCATGTGCACTAAACTCCATGTGTGTTTGTGTGTGTGCGTGTTCAGACGCGCTACATTCTTTAGTTCCATCATTTCAGACATTTACTTGCTAAGACCCACTACTTCATTCAGTAACTCTCTACCTCGAGTAGCTCTTGGGACTTGTATAAAGTGAACTTAGTAAAAAGGCGCACACACACACATATGTGAGGGTGCTGAAAATTTCTTCGTTGAACCTATCAACTGATGTTTAGTCATTTGGTCAAATTTTGTTTGAAGATATTAAAAGCACTCCCATTAAAATGCACCAGACCCATTCTAAATAGCATTTAAAAAAAATTCGGCAGAGTGTCTTGGTTGGAAACTGAACAAAAACTCCACTCCGAATGAAATTACTACTACTCTCCTACAACACAGCATAAACAATATTTGTTATTACGATCCCCAACACCACCTTGAAAATGGCTAGAGAATTAGCCGAAAGCGCTCGGGACAATGAATGTTATGGATAATTCCTTCACATTCAAAAAAAAAAAAAATTGTAAAGGCACTGAAAAACTTAATAAAAAGCTTACAAAATATCCTTTGTCTCTTCATATTCAAGAAGGATACATATATATATATATATATATATATATATATATATATATATATATATATATATATATATATATATATATATACACGAGTAAAAGGTTTGTCACTTAGCTGATTGATGTTACCTTTAGCATTCCAACTCCATAGTTTCGTAGACGCAACCTCCTGGAATCACTCCACCGCCTCGTCAGGGGTATCAGCAATTGACTGCTTATACTTCTCCATTTCTACTTTTCTATAGGCACTTTTCATCGATGCAAGTTTTTTTTTCATTGTGTATGTTTGCATTTGCGCGCACGGGTAGAAAGCGTGGTTATTTTTCCCTTTCGTCGACTTTTCGCTTTATACTCACTCCTTATTGAGATTTATCTCTCATTTTCCTCTTATCTTTCGGTTGTAGCTATTTTGACTTTGGGTGATATATATATATATATATATATATATATATATATAGTGGCACTCGTTTGGAAAAACCTTATGTATTTCGGCTTGGGATTGAACAAACCAATGCCCAAGAAAAAATAAGGGATAAAAATGAAAGAACTAAAAGTATGAAATTGAGGCGAAGACAATCGTCCAGAATTCAAGTCCAGAGTCCAAAGAAAAAAAACCCCCTCCAAAACGAGTAAAAATAACTCCGTAAAGTGCTCAATACACTAACTAGAGAAAACCCAATATAAACTTAAAGAGCCAGGTAAACCTACCTAGATTTCACCTACACGGATCGTCAGGGTATACTGGCCCCTTATATATATATATATATATATATATATAGTTATATTAATCGATATCTTTCAGCCTTTTTTAGCGCTTTTGTTTTTATTTTATTTTATTTTTGACGGTTCCTTCCTTAGGTGCCATACGTTACGCAAACTTGGGCGATCATTTCTTTTTTTCGATTCATAATTGATTTGGCAGAAGAATTCCTCCAGTTACTTTATGTGGTAGACGGGCTGCCAACCTAGTTTATCTTGCTATTTATCCATAGATGCGGGGAGAAGAGAGGGATTCATTACTTTTCCCAAGAGTATTTGCGCGTAAGTGAATGTAACGAACTCGACTCTCCAATTTCTCATTCCGAGTCGTTTTCCATCACACCACCCGCACATCTAAGCTTTCAATACCTGGTATTTCAAAGCGGTCACCCTGATCAGATACTGACTGTGTTTAGCTTGTGAGGAAAGCAGATATAATGCATGATCCTATTCATCTAAGGGAGATAATATTACATAATCTGTTTTTTTGACTTGACATATCCCATTCTCATGGGTAAGCTATATTTAAATTTCAAAACATGGAAATGATTCAAGAGACCTCTTCTTTCTTTTTCTTTTTTCTTTTCAAGCAAATACAATTTTTAAAAAAAAATGTTTAATTTTCTGAATTTGATTGCTTGCTTAGCTGTCCTTTTGGGACGATCGTAAACGCAGCTGAAAATGGACGCGGTAGACTATGTTCTTGTCAAGTAATTAGATAGGTTCTAAGTGAGTGGAGTTACTAACTCCACTCCAAACTGCTTTGTCTTTCTCCCCAGTGCGGGATTATGTCTAAAAGCATTGGTTGTCAGGAGTCAAAGGGAGCCTACGAAGAACTACAACGCTATCATTTAATTTTCATAACTAATAAATAAACCAAAAAGTACATGTGGAAAAAAAAGAGTACAATTCAAATTTTTATAGAAAAAAATATGTATTTCTGAGTAATTACAGTGCACATATACTGTACATATTACTGGCAGTAGATACGAAATATAAATAAAGAATGTTATAGTTAAATTATTTCTTTTAATTTTAAGTAATTGATTGATATTGTTAAATAGTTTACTGTACAATTTACACATTAACAAATAGTTCAAAAGCACAATAGAGCATTGCATGCAGTCTACTATATTAAGAGCAATTGTTTGGGTTTACTCGATGACCGTGAGAATCTGCCAATAATTGCTTCTGCGTCCAATTAAATCTAAAAATTCCCTTTCAATAGAAAACAACATTTATAATTCCAAATTTTCCTCAGACAGTGAATTTTTTTTTAACCTTGTCATTATGATCTTTAGCTTTGAAAATGTCATCTCACATTGGACTTGAGTGACTGATAATGTACAGGTGACTTTATTCCTTTTTATTACTAAAACAATTGTCTGTGTTTGTTTCTTTATTGCATGTTTATTTGATATAGGGGGCCCACTCTATCAGGGACACACTTGCCATCTAGCAATCTGACCAGTCCGATACTGATTTTCCGTAGATTCTCTAGGAGAAAATATTGAATTCATATATTTCCAAGTGAAATTGAACGAAAGTGAACGCACGGCGTCAGCTAAAACTTGCTACGCCATTCCCACTTTTACGCTACCCTGTATACACGCACGAGCGCAAAGGCACGACATTTGAGAAATAATGTTAAAGTTTTGAGAATTTTTCTTTTTTTACAATAAGGTTCACCCTGTACAAGGCCCGGGACCACTCGAAGTAGAGAGTTACGTTAAGGTAACGGTTAACCCTAGACTTGCACATGTAAAAATTGTAGTGATCGGGGAAACGTCCTCTTGGGAGCCGGTTTCACAGAGTAGTGATTCGCGGGAAAAATCTGTTCGAGTTGAACTTATTTGTCACCGATGGAATACAGAGGAAATGTAAGAGGTTTGCTACGTGTAAGTGTCATGGCGGCTCCTAGACGTGAAGGTTAGAACTGGCATAGAACTTGCATATAGTTCGTCCGAACACTTTCTGTAGAAGTAGAGATAGAGCAGCAAGAGGCTTGCATATCACGTCTGTGAGAGAGAGAGAGCTTGGGGGGTGGAAAATAAATTCGTCACCCATAAGGACTTGGAAACTCTTTTGAACTCTATCGAAATTGGAAAGTGAGGACTAGGCAGCTCTCACCTAAATATGACAACAGTACGCTATTTTCGGCCTGATCTAGCTCTTGTAAAGGTAGAGGATAGCATGAGAAATCAGGTATTTACTAGAACGGTACAGGGAGCCGCCATTTTACCTGCATCTTTATCGATGGATCATATTTACGAGTTCCACTTGGATCCAGGTGTGAGTTTAAATCCTAATAGTCTCTCAAGGCACAACGCCTCCTCGAGGAGACATCCGTTTATTATGACTGGCGGTAATTCGGGGTCCAATCGACGATGATGAAATGTAACTAGTTTGGTTTTTGAGGCACTGAATGTAATCAGACAGTTTTTCCCCCACTGGGAAGTTAGTGCTACATCGGATGAGAGATCATATATTTTGTCTTTCAAAGTCATAGCGGGTACACTGTTTTTGCTTGTTCCAGAAACTTAAAATCAAATAATAATAATAATAAAAACTTTAAATGCGAGTTCGGTGCTAAAATAACCGATGATAAATATCGTCATTTATTGTCTTAAATACAATGAAACATGAAATTCTGGAATGGAAAAGAAATTAGAGCTTTACACATGAACAGACATTCTTCAAATTGTATGAATGGAATCATTTGGGTCAAGTAAATAATACAAAGTGAGTGAAGAGAGGAAAATTTAGTTGTAATTTATTGTTATATAAAATAAATCGCTCAGGGGAAATATTTTGAATAACAAATGAGAAAAGATGCTTTCGAATATTTGCTGAAATTTGCTTTACAGACGATGGAAAAAATGGACATAAAGTTAATGTTTGGTATACAAAGTGAGTCTAAAATTCACAATTGAACAATTATCAAAATTTGTGGAATTTTTTGTAAGAAGAATAAAAGAAAAAATGCCGTTTAAAGAAATGGGGAAAAAGTTTTTTGTCGTACAACGTGAGCTAAAATTCACAGCTGAAGAATTGTCAATTTTTTTTTTTGTATTCTTTGTAAGAAGAATAAAAGAAAAGAAACCATTTACAAAAATGTCCTATACAAATATTAATCTTTACAACTGTCTTCCAATTTTCTTTCTTCTATTATATCTCCTGTGATTAGGGGTGAAGTCCTGATCTTTAGATTAGAAATACTGATGCATATTTATTACATTATCAATATTATTATAAGAAAATGGCTGAAAAAATGCCATTCACTTTCCCTGAATATATTTTTTACACTGTCAATACTTTACTGATATTTTTAAGTAAAATATGACTCGTGTCAAGTAATACCAGTGGTCTAAATCGAATATAATATCCATTAAGAACCTTTATCTAAAAAGAGTTGATATGTGGTGACCCCAGTATGTACTGGGTTTACTCTAAAATATAACAATATTAATTTTGTAGTCGGTGTCCTCTCAGAACGTCAAATGACCTAGGAGCTCCGAAGGGTTGACATAGAAGGTAACCCCAAAGCTACTAAGTGCAGAATCTGGCCTGAAAGGATGTCGGTGGGTGCAAGAAAATTAACCCAGCTGAACTTAGGATATAGACACACAAGACAACCGGATTAGAGAAAGTTATATAATTTCCAGACCTACAAGGTGGGGGGAGGGAATCCCTTACACCCTTGCACGAAGAAGATCGAATATTCCAAGAAAGACCCCTCAAAACACCCTCGATTCGATCGACGTTAATTTGACGGAGTCCATAAGTGATTAAAACATTTTACGTATGAAAAAATTAGTTTAGTACTTTTCTCAAATGTTACTAACATTACATGTAAATAGTTTCATTCAAAGTCTATTCGATATAAATTAACCCTATATATTTGTATTTTAGGATAGGATGAAAATAAATAAATAGTAAAAGAAGAAAAAAGTAACTCTTCTGCGAAAACTGTTCTATATTCCTCTGGAAAATCATAATTAAATCTGTACATTGGCAATTTGTTTTATAATATTAGGTTGGTGCAAAAATAATGACGTAATAATGTCGTTTTTTGACGTATTTTTTAACGTCAAAAAACGACATTGTTACGTCATTATTTTTGCACCAACCTAATAAAATTACCTTGCTATTTTTTTCTAATTTATTGAAATACCGCATATACTCGAGTATAATACGAGTTTTGATGATCAGTTTTATTTTGCACAATGTTTTGCATTGTGGCGTAATGGATATCGGTTCGGAATGAGAGATCGGGGATCCGAGTTCGAATTCCAGTCGGGTTCTTTATATTCATTTTCGCGCAAATACTCCTAGCTATGGGTTGAATAGCAGATTGGGCAACCAGTCTACCGCAGAAAGTAACGGAAACCTCCTGCGGGAAAAATTTGCCTAGTCAGTCGTATATCGAAAGAATGCATGATCGACGTTTGACTAACTGACTTTTTACACACAAAATAGGTCACACTATACACAGGTTTTTTTTTTTTTTTTTTTTTGAAGAGGTTAAAAATCATGAATTTTCGGTAACCGGTTACACTGTACACAAAATTCATGCCAACAAATTCTGGGATCGCACTATACATGAAATTGGCTTATACACAAGTAATATACGGTAAATTTTGCTAAACGTAATTCATGCATCCATACATTTGTAAAGCTGTCTAAAGGTTCCTTACTCTAGTTTTTTTTTTTAGGTGAGTGTATATTATGAAAGAATTCAGTTATATACAATACAAAATCTATCATAAGGGTATTTCGACAGGGTATAATGGGTAGCAAGTTTGTCTTGCTAGATCAATTACAATTGAGCAGTGAGTTCGATCTTCACTGGTTACTCCATACTTGTGGTATTGTGCCAAATTAAGCTAGACTTAAGAAATTATTTTAACATCGATCATAAGTAGACTTTTGATAAGGTGTGTCACAGGGGATTGCTATACAATCTGACCAGCTATAGAATCACCTGGGGAGTCTTCTCATTTATCAAGTCTTTTTTGTCAGGTCATTGTTAATGGCCAGTCCTCTGAAGCACATGAGATCAATGCTGACATCCGCCAAGGCTCTCTCCTTGGTTCTGTCCTCTTTCTGTTTCATATCAACGATCTGCCCAAGAACACTCTCAAGATCCCAAATCTTTCGTAATATCCTTAAATATATATGCACATGATACCACAGTGTAATGGTGCACCTTCAAACAGCTTGATGACCAATGTCTGACAGCCGATCTCTCCTGTGATCTAACTCACAGCTCACCGAGTTAAAACTGATTGATATCATTCAATATTTCCAAAACTAAAACTGTAACATTTCATCACCAACGAGAAGACCATAAACCTTCATCAATGCTGATGAGTGGTCATATCCTCAAAGAGGCTCCTTGCCTCGAATCCCTACCGGCTCTAAATCTCACCCCCAACCTCATATTGAACGCGCGTATTCGTGCTTATTTCAAAAGATGCTGGAAGAATGGTCGGTTCTTTGTCTCGCTCCAGAAAATACCAAACTCCCGCTGCCATGTTATATCTTTATAAGAGTCAGATCAGACCAAGAATGGAGTATTGCTGTTATATCTGGACTGGTGCTATCCTTACTGTCCAGCTCCAACAGAGTTCAAAAGCGCTTACACTACATGATGGGTATTTAATCATTCTCCACTCCGCAACTCTTATTCCATAGATGAAACATCGCCAGCCTTTTATCTATATCGCTATTGCTATGGCCAATGTTCGGACGAGTTACATTCCTCCATCTCGAATCTTCATAGCTAGGACTCACCTTGCCGTGTTCATGGTGACAAACCATTTTCACCCCTTTTTGTGTTCCTTTGATAAAAAGTAAGTTCCAGCTTCTTCTTCTCCAGAACTGTTATTTGTGGAACAAACTCCCGAGAGAATGCTTCCTTGAGAACTACAATCTTGGTCTCTTTAAGTCCAGGGTCAACCAATATCCATCCTACTCATACTCATAGTACTATCTTACTTCCCCTTCACTTACAATCTCACTCAGTAACCCTCTACTTTGAGTGGCTTTTGTTCCTTGTATCAGGTGAACTATCAGTAAATATTTTAAAAAAAATGTCTAATCAAGACCCCACCCCCTCTCAAAAAATGATATTTGTTCATTTGATCAGATTTTAGGAATTGGACTGAGCCGAAAGCTTTTCAACACATCCTTGTATATTTCTCAATTTTCTGCAATGGTAATACAATTTAACGTTTTTATTTAAATTAGGCATGTTGATTGTGTGCGGAAGTTTTGTAGTCAAAACATGCTTCATATGATTGTGTTTTTTCCTCTTTTTTTTTTTTTTTTAGATTAATACTTAAAACAAACCTAAAGATTTTTTCAAGGCTTGCTTTCTCCATAAAGGAAGTTGAAAATATTCCATGTACGTCATTTGGAAGACACGCATGAATTCCATGTCTGTCAGATGAAGCTGAAAAATGCGGAAAAAAGGGATCAAAACAAAATTTTCGAAGACACAAAGGACTTTTTTGTAAGGATTAATAAAAAGGTTTAATTGTTTTTTTTTGGGGGGGGGTTGCGAGGGGTGGGGAGGCTATTAAAAAAATCTTTATAATAAAAAGTTTTTTTTTGTTTCTTGCGGGTTATAATAAAAAGCTTTTATTGTGTTTGGGAGATATAATGAAGGGGTTATTTTTGAGTGAGTGACAAAACGTTTTATTTTTTTGCGGAAAAAAGGTTTTATTATTTTTGAGAAGTAATAAGAAATTATTAGTTTGAAGGGGTAATAAAAAGTTTTATTATGCTTTACGCAGTCTAATAAAAAGGGTTTATTGTTTTTAAGAGCAATAAAAGATTTTATTCTTTGGGATTAAAAGTTTTTGTTATTTTGTTTTTTAGGGGAATAATAAATTGATTTGGGCGGTAAGAAAAATATTTTTCTTTTTTTGTAACGTGAAGTAATAAAAGGCTTTTTTGTTATTATCAAATGCTATTTAGTTGGTGTATTTAACAATGTTTGCCTACATATCGAATGTCAGAAAGAAAATATATAGATCGACATATGCATTATAGATATATTAGAAATATTAACCAGCATCTCTGTTACGATTCCGTCTGTTCCTGCTGCTTTGTTTCTATTCAAATTGGCCAGTGTTGGTTCCACTTCAGATTTTAATATTTCTGGTCCCTCCGCTTGTTCTCCTTCTTTATAGAAGGAATCTCTGATGTATTCCTTACATCTCTGAAATGTTTTTCTTTCTCTAATATCAGTTTCCCGTCTCTGTATTCTATGCATTCTGTTGAGTATATATTTCGTCCTGTTCACATTTTTTATGCATATCTACTTTATCTGTAAAACTCCCCCTTTCCATTTCTGCACATTTTTTCGTTGAGCCATTCCTTTTTAGCCGCTTTGCAGTTGTTCCTAATTTCGTTGTGCAGAGTGCTGTATTCTGTGCCGTACATTGGCATTGTTTTTCGTCTCTTATTTTATCATGTCGAGAATTTCACCTGTCATCCATTGCTTATTTCTTTGCCTATTTTTCTTTCGAATGATCTTGATCGCTGATGCTACTAAAGCTTCTCTTAATGTATTCCACTTCGAGTTGCCACTCTCATTTTGTCCATTGTACCTTCTTTTTTAAAATTGTCCATATATTTCTCCTTCACATTCGGGTCATTCAGGAGTATATAGTATTGTAATTTGCGTACTGTCGTCTTCGTCCGAATTTGCCAGCTATTTCAATATTTCTCTCCAAGCATACTTAATATAAACAAACTTTGTTATTATTAAGATCAAAGGATTCTGTAATTAAAAATTATTTTTTTAACCCTTCGAAATTTTGGTTAAAAATCTTGTTTTTTTGGCGTAAGCGTTGGATCATAAATTTGAGAGTATTTTTGCGGTATAAAAGACGCTGATTAAGGAATTCTTATAAAAATGTGATAATTGTCGGATATTAATGAAACTTTCAGGACTTATTCACAAATTAATCAAATTATTTTTTAAACGTTTTTTTTTTTTTTAGAAAATTTTGGAAAAAAACATTTTTTTTACACCCCCGCTTTTTAATTTTGTGAAATTTCAAAAATTTCTTTTTTTGCAGCACTTAAGTTATAAGGACAAGTTATACGAAAATTTAATTCAACAATTTTTATTTTTAATTCACCAATTTTTTTTTTTTTTGGTCAAATTGGACCCATCCCCCCCCCCATTACAGAAAATATGTGAATTGTAAAATTAAATTGCAATAAAACTTATATATTATTTAATTAGAAAAGCTTTTAATGACTTTTATGGCTGAAATATAGTATGGACACTATTATCTTAGAAATTTTTTTTCAATGAATAATGAATTTTTACAAGATTAGCTTTCATGTTTTAAAATTCTAATTAGAATAATTTATAAACTTTTAAATCTTTTTAAAATTCTGTATTAATTTGTATCAGTCAAGTGATATTGTTATTTAATTAAAAAAAATGTACTTACTAATCATAAATTGAAAAGTTTATTACAATTCAGTGATCCTAGCATTTTAAAAATAATTTGAATTTTTTTTGGTGTGGGTATATATGTATCAATTTTGTTGATACGAACATTAAAATAAGAGCGGTAACTATAGTAAATTTAAAATTTATTGGCAATTTTCTATTGTTTCCTCAACTAGCGTCTTCATAAATAAGACTATAAAGCCAAAGTACCTAAAATTCAATAAATTATTAGAATGCTTCAAATATTTTAATTTTTATGTATAACTGCGGAGTTAATTTTTTTAATATAAAATAGGAGTTTAAGTTGTATTCGTCATATAATTTTATTAGAATTATCTTACATGCGTTGACCAAACATCTCATTAGAACACACACCTTTGAGTTAAAAAAATGCTTTTCTGCGATATTTAAAAATAAAAGTAAGTAATATTTGTTTAAATACAGATTCATATTACACTCAATAACATTAACTCCGAACGCGGCCACAATGTACTGACCATGTTTGGAAAATAAAACATTCCTATAACTTCAGACACATACATAAAAACACACATTCAGTTAAAAATAAAAATTCGCCCTTGATAATGGTTAAAAGAATAACCGAAAGCGTTCGGATATGCAGAACCTTTGGACATTTTTTACTCACTTTGTGTCCAGAAAAGAAAACACTTATTTTAATCTTGATACCTTGTCAGTTGTTTTTTAACGAAACATGTATAAAAGAGGGATTCCTGCCAAAATACACTATATATATATATATATATATATATATATATATATATATATTATGAATTTACTAATTTAAAAAATATGGTACCATCGCTACACAGGAATTACCATGTTTCAAAAACAGAAACTAAAATTTTAAATTTAATTATAGAATTAAATTAAAATGCCTAGTACTAGGGATTAGTTTCTGTTTTTTTTGTAAATTTATGACGTTTATGCTCTACAGAATTGTATTAAGAAGTGTTTTTTAAAAATAAAAAAATCTAATAAGAACACTGGATTATAAATCTTATGGCTCTTTCTCATTATTTTAATATATATATATATATATATATATATGTATATATATATATATATATATATATATATATATATATACATACAGTGTTGGGGGAACAAATATTTGTACACATACAAATTTTTAATTTATTGTATTTCCAAATAATGAATAAACATTCTTTTCATATAATTAACTGTAAACAGATACATAATAACTAAATATGCATATAAATAGAGAAATAAATTATTTAATCTTTATGGCAAGTTATGTACACAATTTTCTATAGACTTTTGACTGTAGCCTGAGTTACAATAGTGATGGTCAGAATGACTCGTTTATAGAAAGGAATTTCTATAAATAACGTAATTTTATCAATTGTATTTTAGGAGTATGTATATTATCATAATATTTAAAATTACTGGCTGCATTCTTGGGTAAAGCATATTTATTTATTTATAATTTATTTTTATTTTATTTTTATTTTATAACTTTTAAATTTTCTTAATAAATTTCTGTTTATACATTTATTTAATTTATTTATTTTAATTAATTTTAATTGATTTAATTATTTTTAATGTTATTGATACATACATTGTAAATAAATCATAAAAAGTTTGATAAAGAATGAAATAATTGGATGAAGAGAGTTCATTTGTAGAAAAAAGTGTTTTAATGAAGTTCCCATAGGACATTGGATCTAAGTAAACCTTTCTGAGTCATTTGATTGTGCTTACCTCTTTATTAGCTGGATCGACTTCTCTAGGGAGCATATCTGGGGCTTTCCCAGCCAACAAAACATAAGCAAATTTTGGGACTTCCCTGAAAGTCTGGCCGCTGTATTTGGCAGAGGGCTGAAAAATAATTTATACATTTACTGGTGACTTATAAACATTGAAAGAACTTTCAGAGATTTGAACAAGATTATTTGTAGATCTAAGTTATAAGCAATGCATTGGTTCAAGCAAGAATTCAGTTTTAATCCAATAGAAAGCATTACTTTCGCTGTCCAGGATCATCTTGTAAGCAAAATGCAGTTGTCTCTCTGTTAGTGGCGGACTGGGTGTAAAAATATTAGTTACCAGAAGATAAAGTGGTCCAGCCATAACAAGAACGCTAGCATTTAATTTTCATAATGAATAAATAACAAAAATGATACAATTTAAATTTGTATGCAAAAATATGTTTATTTCTTAGTAACTACAATGGACATGTACTGTACATATTACTGGCAGTAGATATGAAATGTAAGTATAGAATGTTATAATTTAATTTATTTACTTATTTTAAGTAATTGGTTGATATTTTATAAATAGTTTACTGCACAATTTACACATTATCAGATAATTGAAAAGCACATCAGAGTATTAAATGCAGCTTACTATATTAAGAGCAATTATTTGTATTCACTGTGTGAATCTGCCAATAATTGCTTCAGCATCCAATTCATCTAACAATTCCTTTTCAATGCATGATTCCAAATTCTCCTCAGACAATGAATTTTCTTAACCTTATCTTTATGATCTTTAGCTTTGAAAATGTCCTCTTACATTGAACTTGAGTAACTAATAGTATGCAGATGATTTGATAAAATTCTTATTCCTTTTAATTACTAAAACAGTTGTCTGTTTTTGTTTCTTTATTGGAATTTGTTATGGGAGGACATTCCATCAGGGACTTACTTACCATCAAGCAAGCTGACATCCTGGCTAGTCCGCCACTGATTATCAAAATTTATCATAAATATTTTGCAGATGTCTAAGCTTGGGATATATCTTCTTAAAAAGACGATCTATTTGGTTATTTTTTTAAAAGATATTCTTACTTGCTTAAATATATGCCACATTTTCAAGGCCTTGTTAATTTTTCATAGCTGTAAGATACTATACTGTAATTTCTATAGTTAGAAATTAGCTTTTAACCTTTCTTGCCTCCATTGTAAGCAGTAGTAATGTAATTCATTCAGACTGAGTGGCAAAAGGTTAAAAGAAGTAAAGGAGTCGTAAACTATAGGAACATTTTTTAAATTCTGCAGATGATCCAGTTGATATATTCTACACTGTATTGAGAGGACAATCTAGTATTTAAATAAGTTGCAGTGAGCAGTAGTTTCCAACATATGAGATTGTTTGGAAAATAATATCTGATTTTAGAATCAATTTTTATTTCTGAATTAATGTATTTCAAAAATGTTGAAATCAGTCAAAAAAGGAACCCTGAACATCTACACATTTTTGCCATCAAGTTACAAGGTTATTTATGCCTTCACAGTAAAACTCTTTACTGGCTTGTGCACCAAGAAATCTTTGAATGTGGTTTCTACATCTCTTTTACAACAGAATATCTTTAGGCTTAGAAAATTGTCAAAAATAAAAGTGGTAGTCAGTGGGTGAGAGATCAGGGGAATATTGAGCTTCTGCAGGTTCATCCTGTCAATATGTGGCCAAGCATTGTCCTTAAACCTCATCGATTAATCAGTGCCAGTTGCATTTTGCTTAATTGAATGTGAATTTCCTGCAGTTGCTTGCACTAAACTTTGGCAGTGATGCTCTGGTTAGATTCCAGAAAACTTTAATGGATAAGATCAATGATGGACCACCAGACAATCACCATAATCTTCTGTTGGGATGATTCTGGTTTTGGAATGTATTAGGGTGTTTTGTCATGATCAATCCATTGAGCCAATCATTTCTGGTTGTCAAAAAGGATCCATTTCTCATCACAAGTCAGTCTTTGATCAAGAAATGAATCATTTGAATTTTGCAGAATTTTGGCCTTTTCTCTTGACCCTGCTCTCTTTGTATACTTCCTTGGCAATTTTTATTGGTTTTAAAACAACTTTTTTGAATCTTAAAATGAAAGTGAATTTATACATTTCTCTTCTCGGGAACTGGGATGTGTAATGCATAGTAACTCGCAATGAGAAATCAGAGAGCCAAGTTCAAATTCTGGTTTGTTACATTCACTTATGTGCAAATAACCTTTGGAAATGTTTTACATATCTCTCTGTGTAGTAATAGTCATAGTAGAGTTCTCTGTGTCATGAATAGCAACTGGGCTTGCTAGGCACAGCCACTCCATGTTCACCAGTTGTTCTCTATTTATACTTGTCTATCTAATTTGCATACAATACTACAGGATCCATTTCTTCACTTCAAGCTATGGGTTAAATACTACTATCTGGAAAAATTATGTTTTAAAAAGTTATTAATGCAATTTTTATAATTACAGTTAATTGTCATTATGTTTTTATTTAAATTTTCTTGTTCTCTTCAGACATTTTTATAAATAAAATTTCTTTTCATAGGTATCTCTTTATAAAATTGTAAATAATAAATATTGCATTATAGTTGGTTCACATTTTTTATAATCTTGTAAACAAATAGTGTTTAATAATTTTGTTGTCAGTTCTTGAGAAAAAAAGAAAGTGCGTAAATCCAATTTGATAATGTTTGGGTTTAATTAAAATTCTAAAAAAAATAGCTTTTTAAAGCAATAAAAATGGTCAAGGGAGCATACCATAATATCATTGCCAAGACAAAAAAAATCCTCCTTTTGAGACTTTTTTTTTTGTGAGTACGTTTGTTAAATTTGATGAAAATTTTTAAATTTTATAAACAACATCAGCAGTCTCTATAGAAATCAGGAATCCACTGTATGAACATCTGTGGGTTTAACAGAGTTGGTTCCCTTATAGGAAGAGGTGTTAGGTAAGGCTGCATCCTATCACCAATGTTTTTCAACACGTATAGAAAGGACATTATGCAGGAAACATTGGGAGAGAAGAAGTTTGGCATCAAGACCGGTGGGAAGAACATTAATAACAACCAGTTTGCTGATGATACAACCCTCTTCTTGACCTCCAAGAATAGCCTGATCATATTATTACAAACCAGGGCTGCGAAGTCAGAACAAAAAATCTCCGATTCCTCTATTTTTTGCACCTCCGACTCTAACTCCTCTCTTTGTAATTAAGTAACTATTGCTTACATATCTCATAAAGCCTATGCATGCACTTCTAACTTAAGTCACCTGTATTATTATAACTGCTCCTTTGGTTCTTTCATGTGATATGCTAGTTCAATCAGTGCTTGTTTTCCTACATCAGTTTGTTCACTGCTTAGTAGGATTCAGTTCATTGGATTAACGCAAATACCAACTAGCAAAAATTTATTGTCCATTAAGAGAGACTCTCTTCTTTTCATTGAAAGAACAATCTCACCAGCGATTAATTCTCTTTTGTTGTTCAGACTAAATATCAACTTATTCCACTCCAACAAGAATCCACCTGGGGTTAATTTCTCAGATTGCATTTTCTTAGTGATGACATAAGGCTGATAAAGCAGACTTTCTAGTTTTTGTACTTGTGCCCACTGGTTTTCAGTTAGTGAAACATTCTGGTTATCTAGATCTTCCAGGAAAGCTTTTAATTCAAGTAAGCATTTGATCATCAAATAGGTGTCACCTCAGCATAGAAAGAAAAGTCCACGTTAACGTGATAAATGGATTCCGTAAATGTGTTTAATTAGAGTGACTTTATACATTTATCAAATCAGTTGGAGTCGGAGTCAGTATAGATTTTCCTGACTCCAACTCCGGCTCCGACTCCAGGGACCCTTATTTGCTTCCGACTCCAACTCCACAATTCCGACTCCGACTCCACAGCCCTGTTACAAACTGTAAGTGATTCCAATGCCCAGTGAAGTCTTCTGCTAAACACCAACAACATTAAGATAATGGTGATTGATAAGGGCCACACAGACTTCCTAGATGACGAGGGACAGAGGAGATGGATGGTGAGGGGACAGAGGAGATGGAGGACTTTGTGTACCTGGATTCCATCATCAATACCCAGGGCTGCTCTAAGCAGGTGATCAAGAGAAGGCTGGCAATAGAAAGAAATGATATGGCAGAAATGGGAAACATCTGGAATAGTTGGAATATATACATCAGCCTAAAGTTGAAATTAAGAAGTCACTGATTTTGGCATCACAAACACCAGATACAGATATGAGTTGTAAGCACTGACCAAAAGGGCAAGACACTGGATTGATGCTTTCGAGATGTGAACATATCGCAGAGTCCTTAAAGTGCCATGGACAGCGAGACACACTGTATACCATTAAAATAATATACCATTAAAATAATATACCATCAAAATAATATACCATTAAAATAATATACCATCAAAATAATATACCATTAAAATAATATACCATTAAAATAATATACCATCAAAATAATATACCATCAAAATAATATACCATTAAAATAATATACCATTAAAATAATATACCATTAAAATAATATACCATCAAAATAATATACCATTAAAATAATATACCATCAAAATAATATACCATTAAAACAAGGTATGTATTGAGAGAACAGATGACACTAAAGAAGCTCTGTTACTTTGGGCATATTATGTGACAAAGCAGCTTTGATAAGGACATTCTGCTGGGTCCAGTGAAGGGCAAGCACTGCCAGAGACGACCACCCGTGTCTTGATTTGAAGAAGTGAACTGGAATGATGGTTGCTGTAAGGGCAGAATCAGACAGAAAGAAATGAAGGAGAGTTGTGACCAGAACAACACAAAATATGCTAAATGAATAAATAATGATGATGATAAAAAACATTGAAAAATTTCTCAGAGTAAACCTGTAGGAAAAGATAATATTTATAAATGTAAAAGACAATAGGAAAACTGTAATAGTTGCCGACGCATTTTGTCCAATGTGGACTTTATCAATTGTTGTAATTTTCAGTTAACAGTATGAAAATAGTGTTCTCTAAATTCTTTCAGTTGCTAAAGACATTTTGTTTTGGTATTATTAGTTACCTTGTTTAATAAATTCATTTTGTTTTTTGTCTTGATAAAGTCCACACTGGACGAAACACGTTGGCAACTATTACAGTTTTCCTATTGTCTTTTACATTTATAAATAAAAAAAACATTGTAGTGAAAAAAAAAAAGATTATTGTACTGGGTTTTTTGAATTTGAAAAAAAATATTGAAAATAATAGCTTTGTCCCATAAGAAATGCTTGCTCAGCAATAACACCAACCCTCATTTTCAATGTATTTCTCTGGTAAAATTATTTACAATTCATTTGAATAGTAAAGTCAATTAAACTGCATTTAAAAAATTAACAAAAATTAATTAAGTCAAAATGTGCAAAATTTAGTGTTTAATCACAAAAAGATAGCTTTCCCAACTGTTAGAAATATTTTATCAATGCAGAAAATAAGTTGGCTTGTAGTGGGGTAGCAGTCATGGACAGTGATAATAAAACTAAAAAAAATGTGTTTGTATACTAGGTTGGAGTACAGTACAGTAAAATACAACACTATTTTTTGTTACATTTTTAAAAAGTTTCTTTACCTATATAACAAGAATTTACTGTTGTACTATGCAGTCCTTAGAATGAATAAAGGTTTTGATATATTTGTTTAATAAATTTTAGCCTTTATGCAATTCTTGGTGAGAATAAAATTTTGGTCAACAAGTAGGTGCTGAAAAGTTCTTGGCCTGAAACAGTTCCAAAATCTGACTAAAAGGCTAAGAATCATTTTTTTTTTAAATTTTTTCTTCGTCACACTGAGAAATTTTCAGCATTTAATAAATCTTCTTCGTGATATTCCAAAATATTGCTAAGAAATAAGAATAACGAAGTTGAACTTACCACTTCATTTAATGGGATATTCATGTTGTTTAATTTCAGTTCCTTTTGTATTTGTTCAAATTTAATTGCATCCTGAGCGGGGGAAAAAGAATCAAAATTAAATGAAATTTGCTATACATTTACAAATCTGAAACTAATTATTAGAAATAATTCTTCACAATTATTACAAACATAAATTAGTTAAATATTTTAACATTATCTTTTACAATCTAATGTATAGTCAGTTATAAGCAATTCTTTATCTGGTTTTTCTATCATAATTCCAATTACATTTTATTACAACTCTCTGACAGTCAATCTGCAGCTATTAGTAGCAGGTAGTGTGGATTGTAAATAAAAAAAAAAAATAAGCCTCTGGTGAAATTCAAACCTGCATCCCTATTTCCTCAAAGATTGTGACAGTTGCTTTTCCAATTAGGCTATGGGACCTCCCTGCTGTAGTCCTTCAAATCCAACCAAACAACCATTTTTATCTTTCCTAACTGCCTGATATGTGGCCATCTTTATTTGCATAATCTAGTAGTATTAGTGTGTGTGTATATATATATATATATATATATATATATATATATATATATATATATATATATATATATATAGTCAAACCTAGAGAGCCAGACAAACCTACCAACAATCCACTTAGGTGAAACCTTGGTAGATTTGTCTGGCTCTCTAGGTTTGACTAGGTCTGCTCTACTCTTGTATTGAGCACTTTTAAGTTAGTTGATTACTTGTATCGGGGTTTTTTCTTTGGGCTTTTGACCTGTATGCTGTATGATTATTTTCAACAGACGTTCATGTTCATAGCTCTATCTTTTTTTCAAACCTTTTTTTCCTTCGAGATTGATTTGACCATTAGCAAATCAAAAACCAAAGTTTTTCCGAGACGAGTGTAGTTACATATATATATATATATATATATGTATATATATATATATATATATATATATATATATATATATTTGACAGATTTGATCATTTTAAATGTTATTTTAGTGAATACCCATATTTGATTAGACATTCCATTTATTTATTAAACAGTATATTTATTTATTTTCATCTACTCTACTGAATATTGAAGAAAGTAAGTTCAAATCGTGCTGGCTAGTGCATATTTTTTTAATAAGATTTCTCAAAATATTCAGGCTGGTAGACAAATAATATAAATAAATATACTGTTTAATAAATAAACTGTGTGTCTACTCAAATATGGGTATCCACTAAAGTAATGCTTAAAGTGATAATATATTATTTCTTAAATGAAGCATTTCCAGTTATTACCAATTCTTCACCTAGAAATTTTTGATGATGGAATGAAAATTGTCGTAAAAAGCATGTGAAAATAGGATGAAGGAAACAGTAGGTGAAAAATTGGTAATTATTGACAATGCTCCTATGTGTGAAATTGAAAAAATAATTATTATTGTTAATTTTTTGATAAGCATTTCTTTCATTTTCGTTTCAGTTGCTTTTTTATTGCAACTGAAAAAGCATTATTCGATAGTTGTCAGTAAACAATATGAAAAAAAAAGAAGAATAAGACTTCGTAGATATAGCATGCAGTTAATTTAGTAACTAGACAAAGTTATCTCCCTTCCTGCTTATATTACCCTCTATAAAGATTTTTGATGACATTGAGAATCTATAGTATAAACTAGTTTATAAACTAGTTTCCCAAATGCAACCTAATTAGAGTGCAACCATACTAGAACTAGGTCTCAAGTGGAACTTGTACATATGATCCCTCACTAAAGATACTGGAAAAATAGTCAGTTCCCTGTACTGCTTCAGTACGCACTTGACTCCCTCTGCTAGCCTCTATCTTGACAAGAGCCAGATCAGGATGAAAATGGAGTAGTGTTGTCTTAAATGGGCAGAAGCTACCTAGTCTTCACCCTTCAGTCTCAAAAGCACCTCCATGTCCTTGTGGGTGATGAATTATTTTCTACCCTACAACCCCTTTCTCACAGACAAAACATCACAAGCCTCTTGCTGTTCTATCACTTTTTCCATGGAAACTGTTCAGATGAACTACACTCCTTAGTTCCACCAGTTCTAACCTTCACGGTTAAAACCCACCATATGACACATATTATAGTGAACTCCCCTCATTCTCTTTATATTGATTTTCCAGGCATAGCTTAGATGTAGTACAAGGCTGAAAGTAGGAGGCACCCAGTGAGAATCAAACTCACTACTCAGTCGTAATTGTTCTAGTGAGACAAGCTTGCTAACCATTACACTGCCTCAAGGTGGCCCCTCATTCTCTTTATATTCCATTGTGTGAGATGTAAGTTTGACTTAAGCAGCTTCTTCTAATGAACTGTTGCTTTGTGGAAGAGAATGCTTCCCCAATTGCTACAATCTTAACCTGTTGAAGCCTACATTCTTTCCCACATATTCCCATAAATTGTACCTCTTACTCTGTAACACTCTACTTTGAGTGGCTTTTGGGCCTTATACGGGGTGAACATCATTGTAAAAAAAACTAAAAATGTAACTGGACTTTAAAAAAGAAAACATTAAAAAGACAAATGTCATAGAGGTTTCTCTTTCTCTCTTGTTCTTTTTTTTTTTTTTTTTTTTTTAAAATAAGACTTCTTTTGAAAGATATTTTAAATATTTAACAAAAACAGAGTTTACCCTCCAGATATTTTCATTCCAAACATTAAAGAATCCTGTGAATATTGGAGGTTCATGTCCTTGATTTACTCGGTAGATAGGAACATCAGTTGGACGACAAGATGGATCTGTTTCTAAATATTCCTGAAAGAAACAAAGTGTCTTTTATATATTCGAGATATATTCATCTTTTGTATGCAGAATTGTGTGTTAGCTTAACAACAGCAAAAAATTGCATTAAAAGCATTTGACAAATTTTGAAGAAAAACAAAACAAGAAATCCAAGAAATAAAGACGTGTAAATTTATAGATTTATAAATTAAGCGTTTATTATTTTCCTATTTAGGCTCAACTTTACTTCCAAACTTTTGTCTGTCTTACCATTTTTTTTTTTTTTTTTTGGACTATAATTGAAAAGTACAAATGTTTAATGAACCAAAACTGGCATTACTTCTATTATTGCTGGTACCTTAAAATTAAAATGGTGGAACCTTTTTCAATAGTTTTACAAAATGGATTAAAATGGATAAATTCTTCTTTCTCATTTTTTTTTCAGTCATGTACTGCAGTTGAACATTTTAATGGTTTTATTTTGGGGTCCAGTGTAATTTACAAAGGATTTATTCTTTTGTGGTTAGTCAAATGACTATTTTAGCTTATTTCACTTACACAAGCTGACTTTACAGCATATTTCTTTTCATCATGGTGAGCTTCTTTGCCAATCCACAGGAAAAGGGAATCCCATGTGTCTAACAGCATGATGTCATCAGGGATGAGGTCTTGCTGCAATTTTATATTGGACAAGAATCATATCAAATATCAAATAATATGCACACACACACACACACACAACACACACACACATATATATATATATATATATATATATATATATATATATATATATATACATATATATATATATATATATATATATATATATATATATATATATATATATATATATATATAAGTAGATAATGTGGCAAAACAATGTATTTCACTGATGTGATGTGTGTTGGGTTCAGCTTTCTTCAATGTGGAATGAAAGACAAAACTGTGTAAGGAATATGCATTGCAATTTTTGAGGATAAGAGGGACAATAAATTAAATTACTTTATCAGATCCAACAACTAATCTGATGTTTCTTGACAATAAACCTAAGACCAAGCTCATACATAATATCATTGCAACAGCAATAGTAGCACCGTGCGGTATGAAAGCTAGTAGAGATAAAACAGATCTACTTGAAGTGGGCTGATTTGAAATGCAACAGACACCAACGGCTGTTAAACACATTGTGGTTTCTGGTCATTAAATCTGAGAAGGTATTTTACTTTATTGCCTCACTTATTCTCAAAAATCTTAATGAATTTTTTCTTGCACATAGTTTAATCTTTCATCCCAACCTGAAGAAGCTGAAGCCAACACACAAGACATTGACAAAAGCTATCATTTAAAAGCTTTTCCATTTTGTTTCATCATCTCCACATTTGTTTTTGGATACTATTATACACACACACACACACACACACACACACACACACACACATACTACCAGTTCAAGAAAGACATTTGGGTCACTAACACAAACAAAAAATAATGTCTCATATTTAACATCGAAAAACATAAAGGAGAAAAATTAATTATTTTTAATAATATGTGGAAATCTCCACCCTTTGCCTGATGACAGTCACAGACCAGAAACACATGTAGCAAAATTATGGAAAATAAAGCATAATATATTTTAAAAAACATCCATATTACAACCAAAAACGTTTGCAGTTTCTCTTTTCTTTTTAATATATATATATATATATATATATATATATATATATATATATATATATATATGTATATTTATAAAAAGAAAGAACAGTAAGATATATAATCCGGTGTTCTTATAGATATTTTTATTTTTTCAAAATAGTGCTCAATGTAAATTTACAGAGCATTAATATTATAAATTAATTGACTTAAAATAGTTTTTTTTTCGCTACACAGTTCTAACCATGTTTCAAAAATGGAAGCTAAAACCTTGAATTTAATTTTGTAATTAAATTAAAATCATTAGTTCCATTTCATCCTCAAGCGAATTTTGGAGTAACTTTAAAAATTACTGGGTTTTAAATACACAGCTAAAATAAAATTCATGTTTCCAAGGTTACAGATAAATCTATTTTGCTAGACTAGGGGTGTCTGGGTGTTCAATATGTCTATATTTTAATGTATCAGTTATTGTTACATTTTGGTAGTGGGTAGGGATGTATTTTTCAATGAAATCTAACATCCGTTAAAAGCGTGTCGTCTGGATTTTTTTTTTTTTTTTTTTTTATAAATTTTATTGTTAACGGCTAAAATTCTTACGGCATTTTTTTCCTTCATATATTTAAAGATTTTTGGGAGGTGTCTACGTCAGAATACCTTTTTTTTTTTTAACTACGATTTGAAATATTTTACTTTTAATTTTTAATATACTATATTTCTTTCAAGAACAATTAAATGTAATGAGAATCCCTTACAGTTTGTAGAATTATTATTACATCAAGTATATTACGATTTTAAAAAATTTTATATTTTAATATTATTTAAGTAAAATTTCCATTTCTCTGATTTAGTAAACTCTATTTATTTATTTAATTACAATTTAAAAGAAGTTTAGGTTAGAATTCATTTTAATTAACTACAATTATAATTACAACTTTAAAATATTTTCATTGTTTGTTTTTATAGACTATATTTCATTTAATTGAAGTAAATGTATTAGAATTAGTTACAGTAAGTAAATTTATTTTTCTATATCAAGTATAAATATATTACGATTTTTAAAAATTTTATATTTAAATATTTTTTAAGTATTCTTTAAGTAAAATTTTTTTTTTTTTTATATATATATAAACTTTGTACATACAGGTGAAACTATATATTACGGCAAAAATAGCTAATTCATTTCTCTGATTTAGTAAACTTAATTTATTTATTTAATTTCAATTTAAAAGAAGTTTAGGTTAGAATTCATTTTAATTAACTACAATTATAATTACAACTTTAAAATGTTTTCATTGTTAGTTTTTATAGACTATATTTCATTTAATTGAAGTAAATGTATTAGAATTACTTACAGTAAGTAAATTTATTTTTCTATATCAAGTATAAGTATATTACGATTTTTAAAAATTTTATATTTAAATATTTTTTAAGTATTCTTTAAGTAAAATTTTTTTTTTTTATATATATATATAAACTTTGTACATACAGGTGAAACTATATATTACTAAGGACATGGGTCATTCAATGGCTCACATTCTCTAGCTTTTCGTCATAATTTCATTTTTCGGTAGGTGTTTTATTGGATTCATTTGAGTGTCGGTATTTCTTTTTGAGAGGTGTTTAGGTTAGAATACGTTTTATTTAACTACAATTTTAAAAGATGTTTAGGTTAGAATTCGTATTAACTACAATTTTAAATACAACTTTAAAATATTTTCACAGTTATTTTAATAGACTATTTTTTTAGGAAAAAACAAGTAAATATAATAGAATTACTTACAGTATATAAAATTAATTATTCATGTTAAATATAAGTATGTATATTACCTGATCGTATTTTATAAATTTATTTTTATTTTTAAATATTATTTAAGGAAAATTTTTGACAATGACGGCATAAAATAGCTATTTCATTTCTCTGATTCAGTAAATTTTTATTTTTTATAAACTTAGTAATATATAGTTTCTCATGCACAAAGGACATGGGTCATTTAATGACCTACATATTCTAGCTTTTCTTATTAACTTCCATTTTACTGTAGGTGTTTTATTTGATTCTTTTAGGTGCCAGAAGTATTTCGATAGAGATGTCTGATTTTTATATTTATTTATCCTAAATGAGCTTTGATGTTGGTTGGATCTTTTTTTGAACTCATGGCTAGTGCAACCTATATATATTTTTATGTTTTCAGGTCTTTCAATCGAAGAGATATTGCATTGGTATACTAATGATTCAGTGCAACATTTATTTTGTAGAGGGCAATTATGAGGGTTTCTACAGTTACATAATTTTTGTTTATTTTCATCAGTTTTTATTTTTATTTTTCCATTGTCCAAATTTTTTGGGTTTTGTTATAAGTGTTTATTTAAGATATTAGTATTATGGTTCTTAATAATTTTTTCTAAGTTTTCTGTACAGCTGTAACTCAATTTTAGTGTGTTTTTATTGAAAATAGTACTTCGTTTACTTTCACTAGGAAAATGCTTGACTATTAATGCGAGGAATTTTTGTCCTAATTTGTTCTTTACCATTTGGTTATATGGGGGCGTATACCAAATTATTTTTCTACATCTGTTTTTTCTATGTTTTTCATTTTCATTTTTTATATAAGTTAGTTTTGGGTTTTTGTAGCCACTCATTTTTAGAGCCTTATTATAGGAATTAATATGCTCATCAAAAATCTTTTCATTTGCAGAATTTGTACTTATTTGTTTACTGATAGATAACGGTATATGTTTAATTATAGTTGGGGGGTGATTTGATTTAGGGTGTATATATAAAGGATTGGTGTTTGGCTTTTTATAAGGTGTGTATGTATTTTTATTTAGATCTAATGTTAATTTAGATCTAATGTTATATCTATAATGTTATATCTATCTATCTATCTATCTATCTATATATATATATATATATATATATATATATACAATTAAGTGTTTGCATATAATTACTATATTTTTAAATTAATCTTTAACTTTAGTTGTTTTTATGCATTTTAAATTAACTCAAGATAATAGTAATGACTAAAAGAATATATTTTTATTTTAAAAAAATCATTGATATTTTTAAGAGAAGACTTGATCCTATCTCTGTTCATTAAGACCAAATAGAATTTCAAGTTCAATAATCATTTATTGATACACTCATACATCAGAAGAGAAGATTATAAATTTAATAAAAATAATTTGAGTTGACCGACACTTTTTTAGCATCAGTTGATGAACAATAAATTTGAATCTATTTAATATGGAGAAAATTAATATCAAAATAAAAAAGGATTGTGTAACTCACCTGTTCAAAATTGCATATTTCCTCCATTTGATAATTAATACTTGACATATTTGTCATGCAAAAAAGACGAGGGATGTGTTCCCATTGACGATTCTGAAAAATTAAATATATTTTAATTTCATATGTTAATTGGCTTGCATTTTGGTTGAGTGTGTTGCATATTTTCAACCCACACTAGTGGTTAGTATTTGAGTTGAAGTAAAATCTAGAATTTTGAAGATTGAATTCCAAAGCAGCTAAACCCTCCTTATTTAGAAGACTGGTACAACACAGTCATACTACCTTTAATTAGTTGATTTTATATATATTTTAGATAGGTATCTCTTAGTTGCCAGTTATTATAGAGTAGACTCTTATTCAACTCTCCAACACTATTGTGTAAACAAAGAGATTTGCATATTTCCCACCAATACTAGTATTTGGTAAAAGCTAGCCAATTTTAAAGGCTTTTTCAAATTCCTATCTTCGTTTGCATCTATCTTCATGCTTCAATGACATGATCTGTCTTGATCAACTTTATTATTATTGTTCTCATTATTATTGTTATTATCTTTATTGTGTGAGAGAGCAGCACACCAACAAAGTGATACTGGGGTACAAATTTACAAATTCCAATATACCCATCATGAAACCCAATCTGTTAAGGGCGTATCAAGAACATGCATCACAGCCAAATGTACACAATGTGATGACTGTGACAGGTTTTGATAAAACAGTGCATAACTTTGCAGGGTTGGGTCCAGTTAGAAATACCAACAGGTCAATTAACACAGTCTACTTAGATGTTCTTAGATTGGAGATGTTCCCAAGTATCTAGATGTAACTTCTAAGTCACCTTAGTTGCCACATCCTTCAAACTAAAAAGGAAAACAACACTCTCAGTACCTGGCCATGATGTACCCCCACTACTGCCATTATTATTATTATTAGATGCACAGTCAACCATTATTATTATTATTGTTATTGTTATTATTATTATTATTGCGTGAGAGAGCAGCATGCCAACAAAGTGATACTGGGGTACAAATTTACAAATTCCGATATACTCATCATGAAACCCAGTCTGTTAAGAGTATATCAAATATATTCATCACAGCCAAATGTACACAATATGGTGACATGTTTTGATAAAAGTAGTGCATAACCTTGCAGGTTGGGCCCAGTTAGGAATACCAACAGGTCAATTAACCCTGTTTGTTCAGATGTTTTTTGATTGAGGGTGTTCCTAAGTATCTAGATGTGACTCCAAAGTCACCTTATCCACCTCATCCTTTAAAAACACAACCCTTTTGACACATAGCCATGATGCTCCTCTACTGTTCCTGCTCATGAAGAGAGATGCACAGTGTGTCATTCCCTAGGGGACATGCTCAACTGATTATGATCAGGCAATTGACAAGCAAATCTGTGATACTCAATGGGATGTTTACTGTAGCTCATTTTGATTAACCAAGACAACATATGTATATATTAATACCTCCAATCAATTAAAATAGGGACTTATTAATATTATTGTTATTACTACTACTACTACTACTACTACTACTACTACTACTATTATTACATAGTACTATTAAGCTGTAGCTTTTATTTTAGATGTTATAATAGTAGATACCAATATTGAGATTTTGAGGGATTATTTTAAACTGGGCACCAAGACTGATAAAGCTATGGATACAATTAAAAAAGTGGTAAGAAATGAAAGAATTTATGCCACACTGCCAAATTCTGGTTTAAGTATTTTAAGGATAGTGTTATACTCTGCTTCCAACTAGATCTCTTTCTAATTCACTATACATCAAAACCTGTTGGCAAGATATGAACGCTAAGAAAGTAAAAACTAAAAATAAAAAAGTTACCCTCTGCACAGGGTTTCTAAGCATCACATTTGGTTCACAAAATAAATCCTCTCCAATATATATATATATATATATATATATATATATATATATATATATATATATATATATAAAATACAATATAAAAAGAAGCCAATCATGTATGTTGCCACTAAAATCACTGAGTCATGATCCACCCATCTGCTTTTAAGACTGCTACTCACAACACTCTAGCAGTTGCGGGTAAGCTGTCAACATCATCAGTGACCCAACAAATGCATGAACTACCTGTCCTACCATCGTAATTCTTCTGATGAGCTTTCCTCTTTGGTACCTTGACTGCATGAATTTAAGCTTGCTACTAGATTGGTAACTAGGTCTCACCATTTTACGGTTGAACTAGCTAGATGCAATTATATGTTCTATTCTAATAGTTTCTATTCTCACACTTCTTGCCTGTTGAACTTTCCTCTAAGTTGCTTCCCTCATCCACCAAAGAGATATTCCACCTTGATCCTCTATATATCACCAATACAAAGAATTTTTAACAATTCTTGTCTTTTTGCCTCACTGGCACTACTTGTTTCATTCATTCTCTTCTGTCACCATATAGATGTTTATAACAATGTTGACTTGTCCATTGAAATAAAGCTAATAAATGAACAGCCATAAATTGATGATTATGATGTTTATAATACATGTTAGATGAGAACTTAACAACCATTACATAATTTTTTTTTCTGCTTATTGAAAGATATCACTTCAGAAATATAGTTGATTAAAAGATGAAAATATTTTTCTAAAGATCAAAAATTTGCATCAATAAATCTGCTGTCTACCACATTAGATGAATTTTGATATGAATTTTTCACTGCCTATGTAATTAGTATTTGCTACTGAATTATGTTGAAAAATATTGGTTGTGTAAAATCAAATTATCAGGCTACAGACTTATCTATATAATAAATTTTGGGGTCTGTTTATTGCTGGAGAATGAACAATATTTACTTATATATTACAGAAAATAGCTGAGTTTGAGCCTCACTGGGTGCCCCCCTTGTGCCACATCTAAGCTACGCTTGGAAAATCAATATAACAGAAAATAGCATGAAAGATTTGTAATGCTACAATTGATTACAAGCATGTTTATCTCTTCTGTGAGTTACACCACTTGGCTTTGCCAAACACCTGTTAGGTGACACTGTTTAAGTCAATAAAATGATAAACATTTTCTTCCTCTTGATTCAGGATGTAGCCGGGCATCCTTGCTGGAGAATGAATGTTCTTTTCCTTGGTCCAATGACAGATGAACTCACTGACTCACTGACTCATACACTGAAACACATTCATAATAGCTATGTTTTTAATGTTATTTACTTTTAAATTAGCACATATTTATGTACAGTGCAACCCGGATATAACAGAGTTGTCGGGACTGGAGAAGAAGTCACTTATATCCGGGTTTCTCTTATATCCGTGTTTGGTCTATTTTGTTTAGGTAAGTATGGCTCTAATTTGGGACCAGAGAAAATCTCTCTTATATCAGGGTTTCTCTTATATCCGGGTTACACTGTAATTTCTTTTTGTTAATACATTCATACTTTTGACTGGACTCACATGAGTCTTCCAAATATTGTTTGTGGAGCAAATATACAAGAAGCCCTTAAATATTTACTGAAAAATATTCACATATTCCTTTTGTTAGTACATATATTAGTTGTCATTTGTTTTAAATTCCATGTTTTGCAATTAATTTTTTTACCTGGACTCATGTGAGTTCACCAAACATTGTTTGTGGGACAAATGTTTCAAGAAAAAATTTACTGAAAAACACCTGGCAACAAAAGAGGTGATACGTGCAACAGTTCTTTCTCTCCAGCCTTTATGAATATCTGTCACACATGATAGGTTTTGTGAATTCATATACTTGCCCAATGTATATTTTGAGCGAGTAACCACTTCTAGTGTGACTATGTTCTGTTGTGGGCACCAGAACATCACTGATAAGCTCATCTTTACTTCTCCAGGAATGCTCTGCAAATCTTGTTCTTTCTTAAATAACTTGTCACATGGTAGGTAGATGCATATAGAGCTGCCTTTTTGTGGGGTGCTGTTCCTAAGATATAATAGTTATTAAAAGATAATGGGGATTAATAATCCTTATAACATCCATTTTAAAGCAAATCCTGTGATGTTAAAGGTGAGGCAAAATTGACCTGCTCATTCCTATATCTTCCTATTTTTAAATGAAGAAATAAACCAGTGTTGAGAAATAATAATGGTAAAATTAGCTGTTTCCTTAAAAGGAAACATTTAGTATTCACTGACCAGGCAGCCAGAGCTTTTGTTGATTAAAATCATGATCTTTCTATTAAATCAATTTTTCAGGAAAATAGGTTTCTCAAGTCCTGTAGCTGTTATTGCTCTTTCTGGTATTGATCGAGATTTCCTTCCTAATCCTTTTATTTGAAGTGAGAAATGGAAAGAGAGAGGAAAGAGTAAGAAAAGAGAGAATTCTGTAATAAGTACAAACTTACTTGAATGGGTTTATCACTGGTATATGTTTCAATTCCACCAAGACAATTCCAAAAGTCAGGCTTTTCTTGTCCTTCTGGAATAAACGTGGCTCTGAATTTAAAGAAAAAATTACTTCTGTAGAATCACTTTCAGACAAAAAGATGAGTTTTAGGCATCAAATGAATCTATATGATCATTTTCTTCTAACTGGTGTGGGGTTAATGGACAAGAAAGGGTTCGGTTCAAAGGTTGCAATATACAACTGAAGAAGGTTAGAGAATGCATCAACTGAAATGTCAATTCTCAAAACAACAAAAGATGAAAACAATAGTTTGAATTTCCAAGAGAAGATGATGGTTTCTTTCAAGAAATTTTTTTTATTTTGTAAGTAAAGGGTTGCACTGCAGACACACCTTCTTGATATCATCTCCAAGAACCCGTAGCAAGGTGGAGCACAGGACAATGGATGGATGATCAGTTGTAGTGACTGGTGGCCTGCATAAGATTTAATTCTTGGACTCCACATCATATGTACATTCAAATGATTTGAATTCAAAGTTTTCATTCCCCCGTGGCTGCTATCCAAGGCTAAAGAGCAGTGCCCAATCTACACTGCTATTATAAGTGATGGATTTATATTTTTCATAATGGCATTAGTGTGAAATGAAAACAATAGCCTCTGTTCACTAATTCTACTGTAAATGCTATACACATAAAAGAATGCTGGACGCCATAGTGAATGGACATGTCTTTTTTTGTTTGTTTTTGTTACTCCAAGAAAGAGAAGTTTTTTTTAGGAAAGTGATGATTATTTATTTATTTATTTATTTATTCTTATGCTATTCATTGTTTATTATATGATTATAATTTTATTATAATTATACATTTATCTTTATTTATTAGAATACATATTTGTTTTTCTTTTAAGATAAGTTTTTTGGTATACACTGATTGTTTTCTTTTTAAAGTTATTTTCTTCGTATTTTCTCATTCCATTGATAGTTGTTAATCATGCTTATCATATTCTGCCCTCCCCTTACTGATTGGGCACTTATATAGTCTATATGCCTTCGGAGCGATTCCTTCAGTTATTGCATTATATTAGGTTGGTGCAAAAATAATGTCGTTTTCTCATATATGTTAATATGTGAGAAAACGACATTATTTTTGCACCAACCTAATACATAATGAGAAAAAAAAAATTGTAGGCTCTTGTTTAGAAATGGAGAATAGTTTGAGTAATGTCTCTTAGTTATATTAGCCTCGGTTATGTCCCTTCGACAATCAAAATAACGTCAATCAATTTACTTACCCGTTAGAAATGTTTTTAGCCATTTCTCTTTCATCTCCTGTACTTCCCTGAAATAAAAAGTAAAAATGCTTGTATAATAATTAATTTAGAAGTCAATTATTATAAATAATAATATTTGATGCAGGTGTTTACCTACCAAAATAAATAAAAAATAAATTAAAATATTTTCAGTAAAAAAAATATTATTTTAAAAAACTAAAAGTATTTTTTTTTTTTTCAATAATCAGTGACGAAGGAATTTAGAAATTTCTAGATGACCTTGTGACCCGTTGGGGCCTCCTTCAAGAGAAAATTATGATGGAACAAAATACCATTGAATAACATTGTTTTTAGTGTATTATGTGCAAGGATGAACCTTTTTTATTCTTTGTTTATTATTACTCAGATTTCTTTTTTTTTCTTTCTTTTTTTTAATCATAAATAAATAAGGGACAGTACTCTATAATTACCATTTAATAGTTATCTCCCTTGATCTTTGTTTTATTTATTTATTTTTTAAAAGTTAAAAAATGCAAATATGCTTTCGCTCAATTGCTAATCTTGAATCTTGCTCATTTTAAATTTACGTTACTGCATTTAAAGGGCACATCAGTTTATTACCCCTTGTTTCAATGTATCGTTTCTGCTACTTACAGTTTTTGACTTTTTTTTGTAATGTCTCTTTAGGAAATAATGAACAATTTTCTCACAGATAAAGAAAGAGGAATCTTGTGGTAACAGAGATCTGGTTCTAAAGAAAAACGCTCAGTATACCAAGGACATGTGAGCAACGATGAAGTTTTAAGCAAACAAAAAGGATTTAAATCAGAAAGAGACATGTAGAGAAATTCGCCATGTTAAATGTAAAAATGACCAACAACTAAAATTGGCAAAGTTTTCAACAAAGAAAAGGAAAAGAAATGAAAGAAAAGATCAGAGCAAAGATAAGCAGTATATATATATATATATATATATATATATATATTGATGTAATGGAATAACCTGTCACCTCTATGAGTGACTACACTATAGGTAGTAGCTACCTATAAGTATCTGTAAATCAATGGACTACAGAGTCTTGCTGGAATCTGTTCCAGCTGTGCTGGTCAAACTCTCTGCCTCTAGGTGGGGGGAACCAGGATGAGGCTGTGTCGAAGAACAAGAGTCTTTTCTCAAGAAACAGCTACCTGACCCCTGTTTTATACGGGAATTTCTGGCTGAGCCTAAGGGCTCGGATACCCCACATTAAATTCAGCCCTGTGACACATCTGATCATGTGGGGAGGTTAGTAAATACACTAATTGGAATCTTTTCCAGCTGTGCTGGTCGAGCTCTCTGCCTTTGGGCGGAGAGGATAAGGCTGTGCAGAGGGGCAGAGTATTGTTTGGAGAGGTGGACGGACATCGGTCCCATTTATGTGGGGTCTATGGGGATTTTGGGGCCGAGCCTACGGGCTTGGGAACTCCACATCAAATTCGGCCTTGTGCCGCATGTGACTGCATGAGGCAGTTGCTAGATACTCTTGCTGGAATCTTTTTCAGCTGTGCTGGTCAAACTCTCAGCCTCTGAGCAGAGAGGATTCCCAGATGAGGCTATGTCAAAGGGCAGAGTCTCGTCTCGGGAAACAGCTACCTGACTCTGTTTTATATGGGATCTACAGAGAAATTTTGGCTGAGCCTATGGGCTCGGATTACCCACATTAAACTCAGCCTTGTGCCATATCCTACCTTGTGGGGAGACCAGTAAATATCATCTAGCTGGGATCTGTTGTGTACGACTCAGACTTACACGAGAACTACTGAACTTCCAATAATAACACTCACTACTGGTTTGACCTGTGATGACCTTGTGTATTAACTGTTACCTTTATTCTTATTGTACTGGTTTTTTTACAATAAACATTTACTTATTTTATTCACTGTGTTTGTCAAGTATATATTCCTATTAGCACAGAATATAACATACACACACACACACACACACACATATATATATATATATATATATATATATGAAGAAATATACTCTTAAGGTGTGCTATATTTATGAGATAAAGAAAGTACTCAATAACATAGATAGAGCATGTGTAAATATAAAAGGGAACATTGAAGTCAACACTTAGAGGTGACAGGCTGTTATCATGCTAGATGCAATCATCAGGTCAATAAATAAATAAAATTTATTTCATGATTATATTTAAATATTTTTCTCTTTAGACCAAATGTTTTATTAGAAATGAAATAAATTTGTCCAGAAAGAAAAAGGAAAAAAAATTTATAATAAAAGAGGAAGAAAGAAAAATAAAAATTTCATTATAAAATTAAAAAAAAGAAAGAAAGTTTAGGGAAAAGAGAAAGAGAGAGAGAGAGGTGGGAAGGAAAAGAAAGGAATGAAGGAAGAATTAAATATGAGCCAATAGGTTGACCTAGAAATAAATTTTTCCTTAAAGGGCTGAACAAGTTAATATACAGGATAAGGGAGTATCAGGTGACCAGAATTAAAAAAAGATACAGTAATATGTCTAATATTCATGCACATTATAATCATCACAATTTCACAATTTCCCTTTTTAGAAATGAAATCAATTTTCAAATTGATTGAAATTTTCCCTTTTAGAAATGAAATCAATTTGTCCAGATTAAAAAATATGGACAAATTGATTTCATTTCTAAAACCTCGGCCTGAAGTGATGAATATTTAAATTATATTCATGAAATGAATTATAACCAAGATAGATTTTTAAGAATTTTCTTGTCTTATATATATATATATATATATATATATATATATATATATATTATTTACATTATTCATACTGTTATCCCCATCTTGATTGCTATATTCACTGAATATGGCAATAAAGATGAGGATAACAGTCCAAAAAATCTAAGTAATCATAATATCTAATCTCAGAGATATAGACAGATATATATATATATATATAGTCAGCTCTTTGTATCTGCAGGTTTCACATTCCACCAATAGAAGATTGAAAAGGATTTCAAATGAAAATTTCAGAAAAGTTCCAAAAAACAAAACTTGAATTTGCATTCTATCAAACTGAATCCACATGAATAAACTGATGTTTTTTTCAACACCCATCCTAAAGATGGACTCTTATTCCACTTTCAAATATAAATATTTCTATGCCCAGACATTTATCTATTTGTAATTACATCACATGGACAGTGAACACTTTTGGACCTTATTTGCTTTCCATCAGCATGGTTTATGCAAACCTCCAGGAGAGCAACTTTTTGTGCCTTCTTGGGCCCATATATTCCACTGACATGAAGTGGAGAGATTATATTGAATCAGTTGCTATATCTACTGCTAGGAAAATTGGTTCATTGTGTCATGCCATACAATTTTTCTAGCTATAATCTATCTTGCACATCCATCATTCATCTGTGCATTGAATATTGCTGCCATATTTAGTCTGTTGCTCCTACTATATATCTTGAAATTCTTGATAAAATCCAAAGGTCCTTTCATGTTATTGAACCTGACTTAGTATCTTGAGTGCTGTGACATGGCTTCCTTCTGACTTTTCTACAAATATTTCCATCGTAATTCTTCTGATGAGCTTTCCTCTTTGGTACCTTGACTGCATGAATTTAAGCTTGCTACTAGATTGGTAACTAGGTCTCACCATTTTACGGTTGAACTAGCTAGATGCAATTATATGTTCTATTCTAATAGTTTCTATTCTCACACTTCTTGCCTGTTGAACTTTTCCAGCTTCTTGATTCCCTGTCACCTGAAATCTTAAAAAATTTAAACATGCCACCAATCATCATCTATCTTCCTGAAACCTGTTCTTGTATTGTTCTTTCTCCTCACTAAAATTTCTTATTCTCTTTCTCTTCCATTAACCCCTTCTGCCTTTGTGGCATTATTGCCTTGCTTGGTGTAAGATGATAAAAATAATTGCGTGACCAAATTTGTCTTTACCTAATTCTTGTGTACAGACTAGGGGTTGCTTTATTGCTCATGTGGATGTCTACTTCCAGGTCGGGGCTCTTCACATATCATAGGCCATGTAAGATGTTGGTTCAGTCTGTCTTAGAATGGCTGCAACAACATCCCCCTCGCCAAATATATATAGACAAATCACAGTCTCATCTGCCATATTCTTGTTCTTTCTTGTCTTGAAATCAGAATGCTGTGATCACTTGTCTGTATCCCTTTTGTGTGTTAATACTATTCTTAGTTTGTGAACTTTTTTGCCTCTTTACTATTAATTTGCCAACTTTTGTCTTGCATATATTGTTTCTTAGTATTATTTTTGCCCTGTTCTTTTTCTTTCTTTTCATTGAAAGTTTTGTCAGCCTTTGTTTGTTGGGCATTTCTGCCATTTACATTTAAACATGGCCAATTACTCTTCATAAGATTTAACTTATACAGAACCTAAAATTATTAACAACACAATTTTGCCGATAAAATATGCTTCTATACAATTTTTTTGTTCTCAGATATCAATATCTGTGGAAAAGCTTTTGTCCATAGCAACAGAATAACAACTATTATATAGGATTTACATTGTATTGGGTATTCTATATAACCTAAAAAATATTCTATTTACACAGCAGGTGCGTGTAGGTTTGTTATGCGTGTACTTTTTGTATTATTAATGATTCAAGAAAACAACGAAACTCCAAATGTGATTCGACAAGTATATATTGAAATAACATACAAGAACAAGATATACAATAATTTGTATTCAATGTATAGATTAAGGGAAAAGAAGTTGCTTCCCTTTTTCCTGTATTTTGATTTGTAATTGATTATTCGAAAGAAAGTTCTCTTGACAGAAAAATGTTCAGGAATCAATGTTAGAACAAGTCTGCTGTTAGAATAGATAACACAAGAATACAATTGATCAGAAAGTGTGTTGTGTCAGAGAAATCAACAGAGTCCCAGTTGATTGAACTTGGCTGAGTCACAGAGAGATATGTATATATATATATTACAAAATTCTGTGTCTGTGTGTGCGTTTGAAATTGTTGTGAGTAAAGTCATAGGTTTGTGTTGACAGGCAAAATTTGCTGAACTCTCCTGGCAGCTTGTGAAAAAGTCGCCTCTTTTAAAGCTACAGATAGGCTTCCAGCGAAAATGTGGGAAAAGTTGATTTTGCACTAAAACATGTGATTGGTTTAAAATTGAGCAATCTCTAAATTTGTACTAACGAAACGAGTAAGCAAGTTCAAAACCGAAAAATTCAAAGCAACGATTGCAATGGCTTAATTGTTCTATAGAAAGGCAGTACTGATTTATTAGCCAATAGCAGATGAATAAATTGTGGGCATGGAAAAGCATAGCACTTGCTACAGGTTATATGGAAATATTCCACTGTTTTATATAAAGGACTTTCAGCATCCACAGATTTTGGTATCTACAGTAGGGATCCTGGAATCAACTTTTTGTGGATACTGATGGACAACTGTATATTACAATATGCATTAAACAACTCTAAGTGGAAAATTTGATATCTTAACATTATAATCTGTGGCAGCAATAAAAATTAGAAACAGTTGCATTTTTTAAAATAGGGCTATTATTATTTTATGACAAAAAAACTTGTTCTTATTTTATTGTGCATGTAATCAATTACAGATGGATAGAATTCAAAGTGTTAAATTAATGAAATAAAAGTTGTTACCTTTCCAGCCCAAATATAGCTTCGGTGACCATCAAATATGACAAACACATTACTGGAGTTCAAAGAAGCTGCTCGCATTGGCACCTATAGAAGCAATAATAAAAACAGAGAAACCATTTTAAAGATTAAGTTATAGAAAATCATTATAGATAATTACTGAAAAAGCTTTTAAAATTAATCTCTATATAATTTGCTCAATTAAAAGTTGTAACAAAGTGAATTCGTCAAATATGGCTCAGCATAGATTTAAATCTAATAAGTAATTATTTTAAAGCCTATAAGAAAATCTACTTTTGAACTAAAATCTTGAAATTCGAACTTCAAATGACAATATCTGGATAAGTTGCTATAGTTTGAAAGAAAACAGATTTGACAAATTGAAGCACTTTATTTTGATATATGTTTATATTTCTGAGATGTGGCATTTTAATTATTTACAATATTTACATTGTTCAGGCTGCTGTCTTCACTATATCCACAATGTTTCAGCCATTGTATGTTCTTCAGGAGATTGAAATTTGGAACTGAATCCTTTATTTAGTCCACTGGAGTAGATTATTCTAGTTCCATGTGTTATGCCTTTTCTTGATGACTCAGTTATCTCCCTTTAACTCAACTCGCCAATCTTTTGTTCACCACTTCAGTAGCCAGGTATTGAACTCACAACTCCTGTGTCAAGTCACTGGATCTAACCAACGCTTTTATCCACTGGGCCATGTGTTCTGTAGGACTTTATCTTGACTCTCCAAAAACTGCTTGTTTCATCCTACTAACCCCTATATAAGAAAAATGTCTACAGGTCCGGATTACGAACTTTTAGGTCCCCTAGGCTAATGAAATTATGGTGGATGGATGCAAAAGATATGACTTTGGAAGAGAAAAGGTTTTGTCACCAGACAATTTAGGAAACTTTTCTTCTCGGTTTTCTGTGTTTATATCTTCAACATGGAGTTAGCTTTCATTGCAACAAGCCTACTGAGTTTTTTAGAATTTTAAGTTTAAATTTAAATTTTCAACATCAACCAAATATTTTCAATAAATCTTTAAAGGAAGGCGCTTGTTTACTTTGTATTAATTTTATGATTTGCATTGTTACAAAATACAGACTTCTACAATTTGATGTTGTCATCGTCATCATCAGCTTCCCTGGGCCTACTGCCCATGGGTGTTAATAGCATTCTGGATAATTGCTCTCTATAGCTGTTGAAATCTATCGTGTTTTGTTTTATAGACATAGTATCTACACTCCATATCTAAACATCTTTGTATAGATTCAGATAGCTAAGTGGTTTTAAATTCAGAGTTGCTTTTCTTCTAGAACCATGGCTATAAAGTCCAGTCTGAACTGCTATTTTACCCACATCTGGGGAGAAGAGATGGATTCATATCTTTCCCAAGAATATTTGTGTAAGAAAAGAATTAAATAAACTTAACTGGAATTTGAACAATGTTTGGCAATTTCTTATTCTTAGCTGTTAATCATTACACAACCTATGTATCCACAAACAGTTCAAAATAATCAGAGTAAAACATAGATGTGAAAAAAACTGATAAATGAAATGTAACTTGTTGGTTCCCAGGAATGAGATAACACATCTTATAATTATGTGTTATTTTTATAATGTTAAAAAAAAAGAATACATGGCAGTGAAAAGTTTAACAATTCTTTAGAGTTTATCTTCAACAAAGATTTATTAATATTTCTTTTGTTTAAACAAGCAAATAAAAAAAACAGAAATTTGAATACCTGAAGAGCTTTTGTGTTGAAAGAGGTTGTACCACAAACTTGAAGCATAAAATTACGTCCAGGACATGCAGCTAGAATGTCATTTTTTTTACCCCAACTGTCATGGCTGCCCTGAAAAAAAAAAATGTATATATCTGTTTTTAAAAATAGCCGAGGAAGGATTATAATTGTACAAACAATCAAAATCAAAAATCTATTACCTATATAACAGCCTTATTTGATTGCTCAGTAATACTTGTATTCATCCCTGATCACAGATAATCCTTTTCTTTTCTGATTGTCAACATGCAGAGAAAACACCAAAGCTTGTTAAAACAAAGTGGCCAGTTTTTAAATTCTACCTTCAAGTACTAATGTTGCTAAGATGATTTTCATTCATTCTTTCATAATCCTGTGAATGACCTTCAGTGATTGCTTTGATTAGAGGACATAATTATAAAATAACTAGCAGCATGGCCCGGCGTTGCCCGTGCTTGATTCAAAAATTGTATGACTCATACAGCAATCGCTATCACTTGACTGAAAATATTTTTGCCCTTCCTTGCCTTTAAAGGAGTGCCCTTTGCCGTACTGATGTTGCTACATGCCTTACTTCTTGCCTCTCTCACACTGTGAATTTTTTCTAAGCTCTATACTAAACATTAAATCTGTTACAAAAAAAAAGAATTAAATAAAATGAACACAAAACGATCAGCTTTAAAAAAGGACTCGTAATTGGAAAAACCAAATGAAAAAAGAATGTTAACAACAAATACTTTTTCACACCCAACCCAGTTCTGCAGAATCAGAATCAATGTTGAGTTTAAGCAAGCGAATGAGCCAATTGGAGTAAAATGCCATGCAGATTTAAATTTTTCCCACTTGTGATGAATGCAGCTATCGATTTTTTTTGCATGCTAGTTAACATTTGTGTCAGTCAGCTGTTGGCTCTCACGCTAGCCAATAGAATCTTCCTGCCTATTTGTGGCAGCCAGCTATAGGCTCTCACTCTGGCCAGTAGAAAATGGCTGCAAACTACATGAAAACTGCCATAGAAGCATGAAAAAATCTGTTTCCACTATCGATGGGAGTTGGGAAATGCAAAGTCAGTCTTGGCCTTCCCGCTAACTTGGAGCATGTGCATGTAAATTTTGGTGCAAATCTGTCGAAAATTGCAGCTGTGCATTCGTTACACACACACACACATCCTACCTTTTATAGATAGAGATGTATGTGAAGTTTTTAATTTTCCTAATAGAATATAGATAAGTTTTATATGATAAAATGTTCAAATTATCAATCCTATAAAACAATTGGGCTTTATATATTTATTGATCACACACCATTATCTCCTCTTCTTAGTAATGAAAAATATGTTATGGTAACAAGAGACAATGCTGCACACTAAAAAATGAACATGCATCCTGTTACCAGAATAAGAAAGGAGGGATTTTTTTTATTTTTACTTTTTTGTTTCATGTTAACTTTCTATGGATATTCTTACCTGTAAAAAAATCAGAATTCTTTCTTACATATGATAATAAAGTTAATTGCGTGATGAAAAATTAGATTGCTTATGATGAAGCAATTACAAAATAATTCAATACTAGCAATCATTTTTTGTTATAAGTAAACTTGGTAATATTAAATTGTACTATGATGATTTCTGTTTAGTTTGGTGTGTCTTACACACGTACACACAATATATATATATATATATATTATTTAATGAAACGTGTATGAATGAAAAAATGCTGCCTAAATACACACAATTTAAATTACATGATCCAGCAGCCCACAATACTATCAATACTTGGAAAAACATTGATAGACTATCATCATTGTCATGTCCGTATATTGTTTAGTATGTTGTAATTGACATCTTTGATAATGGCTTAAGTAAGCCGAAAGCTTAGATTGTATTAAAAAAATATGGATCACTACTGTGAATTTCTTTCTTCTTTCAACGATAATGTTATTAAACTTATCAGAAGTTACGAAAAAAATTTACATAAAATAAATAGACAACACTTGTCTATATTATTTAATGAAACGTGTATATATATATATATATATATATATATATATATATATATATATGTATATATATATATATATATATATATATAGATAGATAGATATATTTGTGTGTGTGTGTGCGTGTATGTATGTGTAATTTTTTATATATCAAGAACAATTTAAGTGGAAAGCAGCTTGACAAAGTGGAAAATTTTTATGTGATGTGTTTTGTCCATTAGGACTTCATCAGATGAAGTTTATGTTGATGCAACTACACATGAACAAGAGATGCTGAGAATTTTAAATATAAAAATTAATTTTTTTATGTGTTTTGTGTATATAATCTAGCAAATTTCATTTAGATTTTTTTTCTTTTATTTCCATCACTTTTGTTATTAAATATTCCCACATTGTGATAATGGAAGATCTGCCAAGAATGGCGAAAAGTTTTAAGAACCTGGACACTCATTTACTGTAGATGATCTAGAAATATATATATATATATATATATATATACCAAGTAAAGGATTGTTGTATATGGAATAAATTCCAATAACCAAAAAATACTATTCTTAAAAGAGTGCTCAATACAGAGTAGAGAAACTATAATTATTTATTTGAAAAATTATAACATAAATATGTTAAAAATTCACTACCAAAATAGCCATTTTGTTTCAACACTTCTGGTATCATACTTTCAACATCATCACTTGATAAGACACCTTAACATTATTTTGTTTAGAAATTCACCAATAGTAATAGAAGAATGTAAAATATTTGCATTAGTATTCTGAACATATCAATGAATATTTTCTCCTGAAATTTACAGGTGTGTTTGTCAACCTGGATTTATAGTAAGGTTATATTAAAATAATAAAACATTGCCCTATAAACCTAACTTACATTAAAATAAAAGGTCCAACAAAGAAAGCTAACAGCATATACCAATTACCAATAGCAAGAACTGATAGACATTCAATTCATTTGGCTGTGGTACATCACCATCTAGGTGAATTTTATGTATATTAGAATAAATAATCAATAATATAGGGTGTCCACTTAAAAACTGAAGGGTTTGATAAAGTCATAACTTGTTCATTTTTAATCTTTTTTATTTTCTTTTTTTTTCAGATTATAGAGCATCCATTGGAAATTGAAATGGCTATGCATGATGTCAAGCAATGATTAAAACTCATTGATTTTTTTCTATTTCACTGAAAGATCAATTGTTTAAACACAAAAAAAAAAAAATACTGGCAGCATTTTAATGTTAGAGTATCTCCTAGTGATAACATGATTTGGAACCTAATCGACTGGTTTGCAAGAACTGGATCAGTCGGTGATCTACCAGAATAAGATCCTAAGTGAACTGTTCTCACTGACACAGCAGTAGAAGTTGTACAGCAGTGTGTCTTTAAGGATCCATCAGCTTCTGTCATTGATCTACTCAACTAGGCAATACCAGAACATTGTTTCAGAAGATTCTGAAACTGGATTTAAAAATATTTCCATACAAGATTCAAATGGTTCAAATTTTACTAGCCCAAGATACTCATGTGTTTGTAAAAGTTATTTTTATTTTATATTATTCAATCTTTTAATGGCCACCCTGATTTTTCTATTAATTAAAATGAACTGACCAAATTTTAAATAAGCAACTGTGTTGCCTACTAGTATGCATAAACGCATAATTGCACTTCCCCATTGAATGGTTGTTAGGGTTACTAACAATACTTTATTTAGTACCTATCTTTTTCCTTTGCTGATTTTGGAAGGTAAGAAAAAAATGTCAATTTCGATTATATTGTATATTTGCAGGAATTAAATTCAAAATTACTAATTTTATATCTTTTTTCTTTGTCCTTTACAGAGTTGGTGATTCTAATAGTTAGGAAAGAACTATTGGGGCAGTAAGATTTTAGTTTGGTTTGGTTGTTTGGGTTTTATGGCATATCAACCACTGTGGGTTATTTAATGCCAAATCCAGTTTATATGAATTTTAAATGCCTATTTTGTCCTGGCAACATTGTTTCCAAAAAAACGTATAGCTGGCAACATTTTTTCAAAAAGGTATAGCTGGCAACATTATTGTTTCCAAAAAACGTATAGCTGGCAACATTATTCTTCTGAAGGACGTAGTTTATCGTCATACCCAGGACGTGGGTAAGATCTGGAAAAACTAGGAGTTCACTATTTGCTCATAGCTGGGACCCTAACAGGTGCTACCACCCCGGGTCAAGGTGGACCTGGGAACACCAGCAATTAAGAGGTGGTTCCACGCTCGTCAAAATCTCCTGATCAGAGGCCTTTCTGCTGGATGTAGTTTAACGTCTTACCCAGGACGCGTAAGATTTTAGCAATAAGTGTCAGACTTAAAGTAGTGAGTACAGATTAAATCCTACATGTTAAATGGACATTTGAAAATTGTCTTTATATGTCCAGTCAGCTGATGCGCCAACATAAAATTGCTATTTCATAAATATTCTTATTGTAGGACTTTCAAATCCATAAGAAAAATGACAAAATACTTCCTCAATATTTGCTACTTACCATTAGAATAATCATTTTGCCTTTAAATATTGTCATCAAATGTGGAGGTTCTTTACCCTGAATCACTCTGATCTGGAAATAAAACATAATTAAAAAGAAGTCATTAAAATGAAGACAAGTAATCAATAATTAATGCTTTTGTAGTTGAAACATTGGTTTCATAAAGCCAACAATTGCTGAGTTAATTAAGTTACAAATCTGTTGAAAAAACTCAACATCTTGCATGTAAGAAAGGCTGATTTAATGTCATAGGCACAAACAATGGAGCCTATTCAGCTTTCTCCTGATAATTATATCTTTCATTATTGTTTTTAATTTAGTAACACAATATATTCATATTGGCTAAATATCTACCTCTTTATGTTGTGATTATAAGGTAAGTTACTTAATGAGAAATTCTAGAAGATACTTGTTACTTTAAGCAATGCACCCTATTCAAGATGTTAAAATTGACATTGTTGATAAAGCAAGAATCTGCATGAGGCCAGAAAACAAACTTAGATAATTTTGCACACTCAGGAAAATTCTAGAATGTACTTGAAGCGGATTTCCATTGGGTCATCTGTATTTTAAGGGCATAGTTTTCTTGGTTTAAGACACCTACAAAAATAGCAAACAAAATGGGATATTTTTAACCAGTTCTTGTAGCTGTTTTACATAAGCCCTATAGATTTTATTGCAAATATAGTCTGGTCACTGCAAGGTGTAATACTTAAAGAAAACAAACTGTTATAACCCAATTCTTCTTTAGTTCGCCTTCCCCTTTGGTACCTCCTTCTCTTTTGATGCCCCCTCTTCTTTGATACCCTACTTCTCTTTTGGTATCTCCTCTTTTACTGACCCCCTCTTCTTTGATGTTTACTTTCTCCTTTGGAGTTTTCCTCTCCCCTGATATCTTCTCTTTTGCTGGTCCTTCTCCTTTGATGCCTACTTTCTTTAAGGGCCTTCTTCTCTTGATACACCCCCTCTTTTTTGGTGCCTTTGATAGCCTCTCCCCTCCTTTGACGACCCTTTTCCTTTGGTCACTCCTCTGTTGATATCTCCTGTCTTTTGATGTCCCTTGTCATTTGTTTGTCATTTGTTTGCTTCTTTTGATAGCTCCACCTCCCTTGATGCCCCTAATATTTTAGTACGTTCTCTTTTGCTGATGACTCTCCTTTTGATTATTACCATCTCTCTTTTGGTACCCCCCTTCTCTTTTGATGCCTTTTTGTTGCCCCCTCTCTTTTAGTTCATTTTATTTTGCTGCCCCTTTTCCTTGATGCCCCTAATATTTTAGTGCCTTCTCTTTTGCTGATGACTCTCCTTTTGATTATTACCATCTCTCTTTTGGTACCCCCCTCTCTTTTGATGCCTTTTTGTTGCCCCCTCTCTTTTAGTTCATCTTCTTTTGCTGAACCCTTTCCTTGATGCCCCTAATATTTTAGTGCCTTCTCTTTTGCTGATGACTCTCCTTTTGATTATTACCATCTCTCTTTTGGTACTCCCCTTCTCTTTTGATGCCTTTTTGTTGCCCCCTCTCTTTTAGTTCATCTTCTTTTGCTGAACCCTTTCCTTGATGCTCCTAATATTTTAGTGCCTTCTCTTTTGTTGATGACTCTCCTTTTGATTATTACCTTCTCTCTTTTGGTACTCCCCTTATCTTTTGATGCTTTTTGTTGCCCCCTCTCTTTTAGTTCATTTTCTTTTGCTGCCCCCTTTCCTTGAAGCCCCTAATATTTTAGTATGTTCTCTTTTGCTGATGACTCTCCTTTTGATTATTACCTTCTCTCTTTTGGTACTCCCCTTCTCTTTTGATGCCTTTTTGTTGCCCCCTCTCTTTTAGTTCATCTTCTTTTGCTGAACCCTTTCCTTGATGCCCCTAATATTTTAGTATGTTCTCTTTTGCTGATGACTCTCCTTTTGATTATTACCTTCTCTCTTTTGGTACTCCCCTTCTCTTTTGATGCCTTTTTGTTGCCCCCTCTCTTTTAGTTCATCTTCTTTTGCTGCCCACTTTCCTTTAGTGCATCCTTTTCTTTTGATGCTTCCTCTCCTTTGATGTCCCTTCTTTTGCTGGCTCCTCTTCTTTTGATACTCCCCTTTTCCTTTGATGCCCACTCCTCCTTTGGTGTCTACTTTGATTATTATTTAATTTGACCTTGAATGTTAGACATTAAAATGTTATTTACTGAAATAATTGATAAGGATAAATTAAATAATAGCCCAATAATAATAGTTATAATTATTCATACCCAGTAGGTATTTTGGGTTTTACAAGAAATTAAAAAAATCTAATCATTAAAGGGAAGATATAAGTCAAACCTTTTCTCAATCATTGCATATGGTTAGTGTGGACTAGTTTCTTTCTTTTTTTTTTTTTTAAAGCAACATGTTTAGACTATTCTTCAACCTTGGTTGTCTATTGTGCTTTGGAATGTTTTTAAATACAGAGAGAAACATGTGCTTCCTTTTTTATGCTTGTCATATCTGGTGTTTGCATTTATATTTCTGAGATTATCTCCTAACCTTTTGAGCTGAACTTGTGAGCTCCTATTAACTTTGCCCATACTCCTATCTCTCAAATTCCAATTTCATCATAGTTTCTTCTTGATTTATAACACCCACCTCAGCAATTAATGCTTCATCTTGATCTGCTGAGTTATCTGAGCAAACTATTTTTTACTAAATGCTTGTGAGTCACTCAATGTAGATGGTTACTGAGTGAGGTATGTGATATGAATGTAAGAGGAGGTAGCAGGAAATAAAGATTATGAAAATAAGATGAATAGATAATGATTAAACATTACATTAAAAAAGTTAAGTTTGCGGAAGCGACCGGGGATTGCAAAAGGAAATATTTGTCACAGATTACTTTCACAATGCAGAGAATAAATCACTAAGTTCAGACTTGAACATCAAGGACAGAAAGAAATGGCGAAAACTCAATTTGCAGGTACTGTCTCACAAATCACATAACCAGTCAGAAAAATAACTCACTCTCTGACAAATGCGGTATCCCAAATACACAAATTTTATTTTCTCTTTTGCTTTTATCGGCCAAGCATTTTTTTCATTCGTTGACAACTGGGAGAGAATGCTCAATTTTTGCATATCAAAATACTTTTATAGCAACTTCTGCGACTGACTTGTTTCTAAACTATTCTGTCTTCGGCATGTCATTCGGAATACATGCCTATTTTGGTAAGTAATTTTCTTTTTTGCCACATTTTCCATTGTAGGATACACACGACATGCTGTCGCTTGGTTTGACGAGATAAGTCGCTATTTTCTTAGCTATAGTTTGTAGAGTTCAGGGAATCAAGCATCCATGTGGGAGTCTGTTCCACAAAGTGGCAGTTCTTGGGAAAAAGCTGAGTAGAATTTCTACACTGAACTTAGAATATGGAGGAAATGAGGGTGATTTGATTTTATAGACATAGTATAGCAAGTTCTAGCTGCAAAGGTGAAATATAGAACTAAAGATTGGATATTATTGAAACATTAGGCATGGAAATAGCACTAGAAGAGGCTTGTGACTTTGCATCTGTGGGAAAGAGGTTGTAGGGTGGAAAATAAGTCACCCCTCACAAAAGATTTTTTGTATGTGGGCAGATTCTGTCAACATTCTAATTCTCTGATGTTGGTCTTTATCAATGATTTTGATGTTATTCCATAAAGGCTGGTGTGTCTTCCTCTCCTTTTAAAGAATTATTGATTGATTCTTTTTATGGCTTATCAACACTTTGGGGGTTATTTAAAGTTGAAATATATTTCAGATTGTAGGAGGTTGCTTACAGTACTCAGTGTTCTCAAGTGGTACCCCATCTAAGTACTGACTGGGTTCAGTACTGCTCATCTAAATGATTAAAGCATCCCATTAAAAAAAATCCATACAAAAACCTTTTTTTAATCATTTCACTCCAAGCAAGGCAATAAAGCCACTAAGATGCAAGGGGTTACTGAGTGTGAGAGAATATGAGAAAAAAAAACATTATTAAGAAGAGAGAACAATAAAAGAATAGGTATTAATAAGACAGATGATAACTATTGAGTTTACATTTAAATTTTTGAAGATCAAATTTGGCTGGGAAGCAAGAAGCAGGAAGAGAGTTTGATATAATGAATATGCATACACCTGGTGTCAGCCATAAAGACAGACTGAGGTGGAGGTACAGGGTTGACGCCGATTGGCTATGCCTATAGTCTTTGCCTGTTGCCTACGCCTATTGCCTACCACTACAACGAGGACCAGTCCATTATGGTTACCTGCTAGATTGTCCTACCCAGTTACAGTAGTCAATAACCACTTTGCTACTTCAAACAAATATATCCCTTCCTGGGACATATCAGAGTTCAACAAGTAAGAAGTGTAATAGAAGAAATTGTTAGCATAGAACTTGCAGTTACATCTAGCCATTTCCTTAGAAGCATGTAATGTAGAAAAATGAAGATAATATGATCAAAATGCAACCCATTCAAAGGATTGAACATAATTGGTCAACAACTGGTATATCTAAACAGACCGTTGCAAAAATTTTAATTGTTCAGACATAATTCTCATTCTGCATGTTTAAACATTATTTAGAAAAAAATGATTAAAAAATTTGATACAAACAAATCATAATACTGACCTGAGTGGTTGTTCCTTCAAGACCATCATCAAGTTCAAGAGTTTTTAAAGAAGCTGCCCCTTGTTCATCAGGGCTGGATTCAATTCCCTAAAATAACAGCAAATAAATTTATTTATAGATGAATAAGAAATTTTAAAAGTATTTCAATATAAAGCAATTTTTTATAAATCATCTACCATGTTTATATAATGATTAGCAAAATACTATATACTTAATGTAATAATTGTATTATACTAGGGTCATTTGGAAAGTGTATAGGCTGATCAAGATATCAATGTAAGTAGATACACCACTTGGTGGAGTAAAAGACATGCAAATATACCAACTGATGTGTCTACTTACATTTATATCTTGATTGGCCTATGATCTTTCCAGTCGATTCTTGTAAAACAAATTAGCCTAATGGTTATTGGCGTGGAAAGTGGAATCTGCAAGCTGAGTTCAAACTCCAGCCTAGTCTATTGTATACACTTTCATGCAAATGCCCTTGGGAAAAGTATGAATCCATCTCTTCTTTCCCCTAGTTATGGATTAAATAACAGGGTAGACAGAGCTCTCGAGCCTTGGGTTGAAGCCAGTCTAGAAGTTTAATTTAGAATGGAGAAGGCAATAGGAAATAATTCCACTATCTCTACCAAGAAGTTATGGCAATTCACAGATAATAAAGGAAGATGTGGAGAGCCACTATCGCTTACAACCTAAGGGGACATGAAGTTAAAAACAATAGTTTTCATTATTCATTTGTTATTAGTCATTTCCCTTTTCATATTTTAAAAAAATAAATTTATAGGTTGCATACTTTCCAGCTTTTAAAGATTTATAATATAGTAGACAGCTTAATGAGAGTAAATTATAAAAAGTCTTTCAGGTTTGAGATGAAGTAATTTTGTTATTAATTTGTGATTATTTTTCTTTGACTTTTTCTTATTTTTAATCTCAATGTCTCTTGGTGATAAAACCATACATGTAAAGTCAATAGATAGACTTTGATGAAACTGGAACTTACATTGGCACTTTATTGGCTGTAATAGTCAACAAGCCTTGACTTGTAGATCAGTAACAGTGAATTTGATCCTAATGGAGTTCATCATACTTGTAACCTTATGACAATAATATGTTACACTTAGTAAATAACATGAATTTGTATTCTATATCCAATGAGTTAATTTTTCATGGACAGTGTCTTAACCAATTCTACAAAAGCTTAACGGTTAGACACGATCTAAAATCATTGATAATCTTCTTCTCGTCTTCATTGTCAGTTGACTGACTAATAAGACCAATACAAAGAATTGAATTGGAATCACATGAAAATTTAATAAAAATATATATATATTTATATTTTCATTCTACTTTAAGGATAAGAGATGTTCAACTTAGTGATGCTGGGATAAAAAAAAAACAAGAAAAAGAAAATTAATTAAAGACTAATAATGTACTTGATATTATGAAAAACTTATTGATTTAACTCATTAAACAATAACTGATAAATCCCCATATATAACGTATCTATATATACAGTGCATCTCAAATTATTAGCCACTTCATGATTTATCGATATATATAAAATTGTATTACATACTTATAAATATTCAGACATCCATACAAAGCCTAGGAAGCTATCCTTTTTGTAAATAGGAGAGTTATTCATTTTGAGTGGAATTTTAAATGACTGATATTAAATTTTTTTTTTTATATTCTCTTTCTTTTTTATTGTAAGATTTCTGTTGAATAAACTTTATTGTTTAGTTATAGATAACATGTTCCACAATCTTTCTCTCTCAGCCCAGCTGCTATTGTAATGTTGTTAGGGTATGCCTTGTATAGATAGCTCTTATCTATATACTATAAACAAACTTTGTGGTACATCACTGATGCTGTTAGAGTCAGCTGTGGACAAAGAGCTACAAGAGAAGGACTGATTTTGAAAAAAAAAAAAACACATGTTGAGAAAAACTTGATGGTTGAGAAATAATCAAACAGATGTGATGTATTGATGTAAAAAGTTTAGAGATTTTTTTTTTAATAATTTCACCCCAAGCAAGGCAATAAAGACACTAAGATGCAAGGGGTTACTGAGTGTTAGAGAATATGAGAAAAAAAACTATTAATGAGAGAGGGAACAATAAAAAACAAGAATTAAGAAGACAGAAGATAATGACTGACATTGCATTTAAATTTTTGAAGCTCAAAGTTGACTGGGAAGCAAGAAACCAGAAGAGATTTCAACAAACAAGTAGTGTGAGAAAAAACTGTTAGCATAAAACTTATGGTTACATGTAGCCATTTCAACTCTAAAAGGATGAGCTCTTGCCACCAAATTAGTGCTGCACTTAAATTTATAAAGTCTAGGTACCCTAGCAGAGAGTTCATCAGAACAATTTTCATGAAAGTTTTATAGAAAAGGTAGAGGGAAGGTACATTATAGTAGTGGCCAAGTGACTGAAACTGAGATGCCAGGTCAGAACCACTAACATTGCAATTTTTTCTTTGGATGAGACATTGTTATACTTTCTATTAAGTTATTGGTTTTATCAAAATATTTTGGCTCCAGTACTCTCTAGGTGTCCATTGCATTTCAGAACCTTCTAGCAATTTTGACCAGAATGCTTTATTTGACATGCTGTTCTCATTTCTTACCTATTACTTTTATTGTTTATTCTGTAGAATTTCTATCACTATCCATGATAGATAAGGAACAGCATAACTGAAGGATCAAATACAATCTCTTCACATTAAATATGTCAATAATATTTTGATATTAAGGAATTTAGTTGATGACAGCTTTCTCATGGCCTTAGGTGTCCTACAAAAAGAACACCTAGAGTTGCTTTAAAAGGGACTCCAACTGGAAAGAAAAATAGAGGCAGATCAAAATTGACCTGGCAGAGAATAATGATAACAGAGCTGAAAGAGATGGGTTTGACATGAAAACAAAGCATAGGCCAAAGCATGACAGGATTCAAAGAGAGAACTAACTGTGGCCTTGTGTTTCAGTCAGAATGAATATGATAGCATTTATCACTATTCCTAACTCAGCATACCCCTCTTTATTCTTTTAAATCTTTACAAATCCTTGTTTAGTATGACACAAGGCCAAATTGAGAGAAATAAGAGTAGGAAGATTGTGTTGCATGAATCTTCTAAATACCAGATTCTTTTCAAAATTGTCAGTTGACTGAATATAACAGATACCTCATGAATGGTTGGAGAGAACAAAAATCAAAGCATTGAAAAAAGTAACAAAGATGAGGAAAATTATTCACAATAATTGTATAATTTTTTTCCAATAGTTTTTAATTGTCATTTTATACTAAAGTTAAAATGTATTTTCATAAAGAAAATAAAAGTTTTTAAAAATGAGTGAACAAAATATAATGCATGATAATGAAAGGGAAATAATAATTTAAACAAGAGGAAATTTAAAAGTAGAATTCTTTCATTTTCATGAGCCCCAGAGGCATCATATGTGCTGCAGCCATAGAAGTAATGGTGTGCCTAGGGCAAGATATCCTGATGGAGCCCATCTCTCTTCAGACTTTTTGAATTCAGTTTTCCTTCTCTTACACTACTTGTCATCCAATATAAGAGAGCAAAATCTGTCCTGCTATTTAACCCATAGCTGGAGGAAGATTGATTTATCCTTTTTTTTTCAAGGGTGTTAGTGTAATGTGAACAATGCAAAATTGACTGGAAATTGAATTTCACTTTTCATGCCAATAACCATTACAATATTTGTGCCTTTAAAATTTAAAAACTCATATAGAATGATAAAAAAAATTGATTACTTACCAGCCAATAGTATATGAGATGATATTCTGTGTTCTTAAAATTATACTTATATATAATGACGTAGCAGTCACCATTAAAGAACTGACCATATTGAGCTTTTTCTACTGAAACCATATTGAAATTCTGCATTCGGTAAATCTGAAATAATAAAATGAAAATGAATTGGTTATCATCTGTTTTTATATTTTTTTTATTATATCTTCCTCACTGAAATTTTCAATTTATTTTTTGATCAAATTTTCACTCTGTCTTATCTCATTTATGCTAAGAATGTCCAAATTGTAGTTCTGGATTTCCTTTGTTCTGTTTTTGAAGTCTCAAACATAGTATGAACATTCCACACTACAAGAAAGATCATAGTTCTAGATCCTAGAAAACTCTGTATGATAGTATGATGAATATTAAGCTAAAGCAAGAAGATAGAATTTTAAAAATTCTAAGATGCATTGATCAAGTATTTGCTCTACTGAACATCATTATTAGTATTAGGTTGGTGCAAAAATAATGACGAAATAATGTCGTTTTTTGACGTATTTTTTAACGTCAAAAAACAACATTATTACGTCATTATTTTTGCACCAACCTAATATATTGTGGAGAATGTTCCATTGCTTACCAATTGCATTCAATTCAGACCTTTCACTGCTTGCACAAAGAGTCTATGATCTGAAGAGTATATGGAATACCAACTGACAAGGCCAGTTCAAAGTTCTTGTGGGTCCCATCAATCTATGATATGGGGCCTCACCCACACTACTACATCTCAGTTTTCATAAGGTAGTATTCTGATAAAATATTAGGTTGGTGCAATAATAATGTCGTTTTCTCGCATATGTTACTATGTGAGAAAACGACATTATTTTTGCACCAACCTAATACAAATACTAATTATGTACAATAATGGGTCATATGCAATATAGGTGAACAATTTATCTCAAAAAATTGTAAATATATACAATGTATCTAAATACAAATTTGAGATATATCATAATAGATCATTCCATCTTAAATAAAGCAATTTTTAACATAAACTTGGGATTTTTCTTGTTAAAAAGTTGAATAATTTAACACATTCAACAATATAACGTTTTTTCGAGACTTAGCAAAAGCAAAACAAATTCACAGATTTGGATGAAACAAAATCCTCAGAATGATGTCAAAATCTGTGATAAGTTTCCATCCTTTAATAGTTTAATTTGTAACATATATGAATGTAGATATATGTGCTTTATTATTTGATATTTACTTAGAATATTTGTTTCTTGTTAATAAAAATTACATTTTTAAGTTGTTTATTCCTTAGATCAGCTTTTATGTAGTGATTCTTTTAAGAAGTGAGAATGCTTTTTTGATTTAAATATATTCACCTCAACTTCACCATCGCCATCATCAACCATTCTCATTTCAGCAGCCAGTTGCCTGTTTTGGTGCAAAGATTTCACATCAAAATTTGTCTGGACTGTTGCTGTTGAAAAACAAGTCAAAAATTTAGCAATGCAAAAAAAAAATATTATTTAGCTTAATTAAACAATAATAAAAAAAGAATAATATTAATAAATTTAATAATCATTAAATTATTATAATTTAATAATGTATTATTAATTTTATAATTTCCATATATTTAATAATATGCACGTATATAATGCAATATGTATCCACAGACACACACATAAGTGGACATTGAGGTCAACACCTAGAATTGACAGAATGTTGCCTCTGGATGTTGACTTCAATGATCTATCTCTGACATTGAGTACTTTGACCTATAAATATAGCATACCTTAAAACTAACGCACACACACACACACATCCATATATATATGTTGTAACTTAGGGAAAGTTACTGAATAGTATAATCAAATAAAGGTTGGTAATGAATGATGATATTTGGAACAAGAACAACACATATAAGATTCGCCAGTGGTGCGTAGAAGAAGTAATCAACTGCTAGAAGTGAGTCAAGTGAATTCCACAATAAATCTCCAACTCTAGACCATGTACAGTATTCACTACTGTATTTATGGGAATGGGTGCATACCCATTATTGTCCATAGGTATGCTACAACAATATATATACATATAATCTCAGTGGTGACTTCAAGGTTTGAGCTTGTCAGATCAGCCTGAGTGAGTCAACATATCTATTTCAAAGCAACAAAAATCTTTCATACTGTGTCTTTTTCATTCTTAACTTCAGATGGATCCAAAATTAATTGTTTTAACTCTGTGCCTCAAAATACTGACCAAAATACATTTCATTGATATTGTTCATAATAAAGAAGAAAGAAAGAAAAACCAACAAAGTATAAAAAGAATGAAATAGAATTAAGATGATTATTTGGGCTGTGTAGATCTGACCCCTATCAAGCTGTAGACGTACTTTATAGGCAACATATTTCTTCCTTTAATAAATAATCTTTTAAAACTCTATAATGACTTGTATACACTGTTTTTCAAAGAACACATATTTATTTCAACTTATTGTTTTCAAATGTTGATTTTAATGGCAGAATGTATCAATTGAAAAAAGGGCAAATTAAATTTAGCCTGACTTAAAGTAGGTGAAAATCAAGGAAAGTGGTAGTTTTAACTCGGCAACTGAAAGGTTGGGGTTAGCACTGTTACCAGGGTAGTGTTGAGGAAATATGATATGTCAGCAGTACTGATCATAAAAATTCACAGACAGATACATAGACACATTAACTAGGTTTATGTACATGCCCACAGACACAAATACACATGCACACTGACCCACACACAATGTTCCTGATTTTAAAAGGAAGACACATCTATCCACAACCTTAGCCTCAGTGAGTGAAATATATTATATATATATTTCTACTTTCTGATCCTGCAACAACTATTCCTACTTCTACCATCAGTAACTTGATAACCAGGCTATAAAGTAATAAAAAAGGGAAAGGGGGCAATAAATAGACAAACATATCAAAGACTTTGTCCTCACTCTTTTTTTTCTTACATGTTGGGGTGGGGAATGTTTTAAAATAAATGTTTATTTTTATAGAATTATTATAATTAATATTAAAATACCAAAATGTGCTTTTTTTTCTTTCTTTTAATTCCATGCACAGAGATTTTAAATTATATTTTTTAGTTAGAGTGAAGCAATCATTTTAGCATCTAAGTTATACCAATAGAATATTTTGTTAAAGATTGTAATGTGCCTGACAAACATTGATGACCTAGAGTCACCACTGAGATATCTCTATAGAGTCCAGCTATTTAAAAAATAAGTCTTGGTCACCACAATAACAAGATTCTAACAATTTCACATGCCTCTGCTGAGTCATATTTAAAGTTTGGGTTATTTCTTTCTCCTTTTCAGTTTTATAGGTGTATTATACTTTGTATCTTAACTATTATCGAAATATGGAACTAGTTAATTTGGACTATTCCACCAACAATATGGTTCCTGGCAAAAGACATTATAAGCCATCCCTTTTACACAAGATCAAGAGCATCATAAAAAGAATGAAATAGAAACTCTTCTTTAAACACAAGAATGAGTATAACAATTTCAAAAGATGTTGAGCTTTATGGATTTAAGTCCCAAAAAACACCACCATGCAAAAAACAGTTATTGAACTTGGAGAAAGATCTATTCTTGATAATAGACAAAATCACCATCATAAAATTCTAGATAATTTACATAAATCCATTTAGATTATCTACCAACTCCAGCAATAAGGAAATATTTGATAATAATAAAAATTAAATATATAAAAGCTTTAGAACTAAGCAACGAGGAAGTAAATTTAGAATATTTAGAAAAAAATCAGAGAAGGTAAAGGCATAACATTATATAGTTTAATCTACCTTTTAATTGTAATGTTCAAATGAATATGGGAAGAATTTTCCTAAATTTAATTCATAAGCAGTTTAATCAATAACCAACACTAAAAAAGATTTTTAACAAAAATAATGTTAAGATCAGCTATAGCTGCATCAGTAATATCGATGATCCAAGCATAACAATATTATAAACAAATACATGTCCAATGTAAGCAACAGATCTAAGCTTTTAAAACATAAACTGCTAAAAAAATATCTGTCCCTTAAATGATCAATGTATGACTGATAATATTGTATACTGAGCTAGCATATATTCTTGTAATGATGTAAAATTTTATTTTGGTTCCACTGAAAATCCTTGGAAATTTTGTTTCTGCTATAATCAAGCAACTTTAGGCAATATAATATACATAAGCAACACTGCTCTCTCTAAACATTTCTGGCAATTAAAGAATCGTGGTAATACACCTATTATTATGTGGGATATTGTAGCAAGAGTGAAGGCTTACACTGGGAAAGGCAACAGTTGTAATTTATATCATGTTCAAAAATTAGTTATCTTAAAATACTTTAATAACACTAGCTTATTAAGCAAGAGAAATAAATTGATGGTTATATGTAGGCATAAAAATAAATATATAAATATATGTTGATCCAAATTAATTTTTAATAAAAATTATGGCTGTTTTTCGTTTTTGAAAAAAAACCCAGTAATATCCCTTTACGCTTTATATAAAAAATTAATATTCACAACTTAAAGTTTTTTTTACATATATATATTAATTCCGTTTATTTTAAATGCCAAATATATATTTTTTAAAATTAAAAACTGTAATCCCCATATAATATATAACTGCCCAAACATTGTGATAACCACATATTTTTATTCAAATTTAAAAATACATAATGGTTAGTCTGAAGATTGCATTGTGCATGAAGCTCTGAGCCATGCTATCAGTGAGGGATAATATGTATATTTATTAATGTATACTTAATAGCCCTGTTTCATTAAATCGAGTACTGTTTTAATATACATATATATGTATATGAAGAAATATAGTTTTTAAAGTGTGCTATATTTATGGGATAAAGTGCTCAATGTCAGAGATAGAGCATATGTAAATATAAATTTAAAAGTGAACATTGAAGTCAACACTCAGAGGTGACAGGCTGTTTCATGCTGGACACAATCATACATCCAGCATGAAACAGTCTGTCACCTCTGAGTGTTGACTTCAATGTTCACTTTCATATATATATATATATATATATATATATATATATATATATATACACTCATGAGTTTTGATCAAAAAGTATCAGGAAAGTTGTCATGGTAATGAAACTAAAGTACTCAGAAAGAATTCATTTGGCACAGACTGACTTTGAATGTTGCCATGCATACACACTAAGTTATAGCATTCTCACTCACTTCCATTGTTATAGCAGTGTTTGGAAGGAAAGTGTATAGAGTGTGGTCATATCATCACATCACAGATGTTCTATCAGTGAGCATGACTGAGAAAAATAATCATGAAATTTTACCAAAAACTTTGTGATACCTGTGCAGAGGAAGAACCGCAATCTCTCTTAGACCAAAGAAAGCATGAATGAATCAAAGCAATGCAAAAGTGTTAAGAGTTTTCTACAAATACAAGGACATTATTCATCATGAGTATCCTCCACATGGTCAGCCAATAAGTAAGGAGTACTACTATGATATGTTGCGGCATTTGCAGGTTGCTGTTAACTGGAAAAGGACAGAATTGCATGCATCTGGCGACTGGCAAATACACCATGACAATACACCTGGTCATTCAGTGAAGTTTGTGCAGCAGTTTTTGGCCAAGTAGAACATATCCCAGGTTCAACATATTCTCCAGATCTCACCCCTTGTGACTTTTCCTGCTTCCAAAAAGCAAATCCCATGTGAAGGTAACAAGATTTCAAAATGTCAAGGCAATCCAAGAGAATGTGACAAGGCAGCTACTTGCTATCCAAAAAAGGAGCTTCAGAAATTCTTCCATCAATGGAAACAACACTGGATAAGGTGTGTGGCTTTAGAAAGAGAGTACTTCAAAGGGTGATTAAATACCAAATTAATATGCATTGTAGTTCTCGTTTTATAGCATCAGTCCTGATAAATAGCATCAGTCCTTGATCAAACCTCATATATATATATATATATATATATATATATATATATATATATATATATATATATATATATATATATATATATATATATTAGCTTCAGCAAGTGCTGGTAGTAATTATAAAAAAGTGATCAATGCAAAATAACAGCTAAAGTTTATATTAAGAATAATTAAATATATGTTTGTAATGGAAAAATATATATATATATAATTATTCTTAGTATATATATAGAATAATGATATATAAATTTTTATCTATTAAGAACATTTTTAGAGGAAAGATGTATGACAAAGTAGACACAGTTTTCATGTGACACATTTTGTTCCTTAGGACTTCATTGGATAAAATTTGTTTCTGTTGATGCAAATACACATGCACATGAATGAGACACTGGGAATTTTAAATTTAGAAAAATTTTTTTTTTTGTGTTTTGTGTATATAATCTAGCAAATTACATTTAGATTCTTTTTCTTTTTGTTTCCATCATCTTTTTTATTAAATATCCCACATTGTGAGAACAGAAGATCTGCCAAGAAATTTTGTAGGAACCTGGATACAAATTTACTGTGGATAAACTGGCATTTAAAGCCCTTTCTAAACGTTTTTGTCTTAGTGAATTATTTTCTTTTTTAATTAGAGTAGCATTTTTTAAGTCCAAATTGTGGACAGTCTCATTACAGTGAGCAAGTAATGTGTTTAATGTGTTTAATGTGTTATTTTTTAGAATGTTTTGTGTTCATGTAATCTTTTATTTAAACTTTTTGAGGTTTCTCTGAAATAGTAAAAAAAAAACTACTGTAAGATTATTTGAAATTTTTAAATGAACTATTGTCAACCAATTTTAGTTGCATTTTACAACTACTTCAGAGCTTTTGCTTTGTTTTTTCCTGATCCATGCTGTTTATTAATGGTTGCAAACCGTCAGTCTGATTAGTTATAAGAAAAAGCAAAATTAAAATGAAAGAAAGACTAAATAAAAATTAGTAAAAATCCCGAGATGTTTGGACTATTTTAACTTTTGTACTTTATTTACTCAGTAGGGAGGGAAATGGAGAATATCCCTCAATGTAAATAAAGAAAGAGTCTGCATTTCACAGGTTGCAGAGAATAACATCATCTGTGTGGCTCCCATTGTTGGGAATAGACCAAACTGATTTGTATATTAGCCACCATTTCCTTTCTCTCAACACAATTTTATGGCTGCTTTTTTTCCTTTTTTTTTTTTTTTTATAGTCCAGGTAGTTTACAGTTAATTTTGTCTTCTGATGAAGCAAACAGAAAATGAATTGAAGACCTGGTTCTGCAATGCCCATCTGGAGTCACACCCTGATGCCTGTGGTTAAATCAGTGGAACTATGTTTTATTTTAAACACCACAAACGTGTTTAGGTTCTCATTTTAAAACCACATGTCAAATTTTTTCTTCAGTCATCTAAACAACTTTTAGAATGATAAAAAAAAGTCTCAAATTAATAGATGATCACTTAACAATATTATTCTTGAATAACAGTGCTATGTATTAGATTGATGGTCCATACCAATACGGCTCTTTGAGGAAACTCCAGAAGGATTTGGTTCAGGCCAATTGTGGAAAAGATACTTGAATTCTTCCAATTCTGCACCTTCTACCACTCGGATAATTTTGCTCAAGTCAGCATCCTTTTTTTTGGCAAAACCCTGAAAAACGTTTAGATAATGTTTTATTACAGGCTCTTAAAGGAACATTTTCAAATTTAAAAACATTTAAATTTGTATCATCAAAGAAGTCAACAATTAATGGTACATGTCACCTCTAAATTCTTAAAATTTGAAACTGTCTTATCAAAAGAGGGCTTTATTAAAATTAAAAATTTCAGCTATCATATCAAAATTTGTATTGAAATATATGGTTTTATAAAAATAGTTTTTGGCTTTATTCAAGACCGAATTTAAAATATGAGATGTGGCCAGAAATTTTTATGAATTTGTATAATGTATGCAAACAAAATATATTGCACAATTTTACTATAATTTTTTGTTAGCAGCATCCTTTATGAAGCAGTGTACTAGCTCAGAAGAGCATCACTTTGAAAGAATGGCAGAAACTAGAATTTTTATTTACTTATTTTTAAAATTTAGAGTTTAATTGTTAATTTACAAATCTTAAAATTATGATCAAAATTAAAGAAGCCCAATTTTTTTTTTTAATCTTTTCACCTCAACCAAGACAATAAAGCCACTAAGCCACAGGGAGTTTCAGAGAGTGTAAGAAACTGAGAAAAGAAGAGAAGAGAGAAAGGACATTCAGAAGAGAGAGAGAGAGAGAGGACACTGAGAAGAGAGAAAGAGGACATTAAAAGACCAGGATTCAAGGAGACAGATAGTGATTGATATTGGATTTAAACTTTTGAAGATTGTATTTTACAGTAAAGTAAGAAGCCAGAAGAGAGTTCCACAAAGGAGAAAAATTATGAGCATAGAACTTAAGCTTCCATTTAGCAGTTTCAACAATGAAATTATGAGACCTAGCTGCCAATCTAGTATTGTGTTTAAATTTGTGAAGTTGAGGTACCAAAGAGGAAAGCTCATCAGAACAATTATCATGAAAATACTTATAGAAAAGGCACAGGGAGGCTCTTCTTGCTTCCATCTGCCAATATATAGTAAGGAATAAAGTTTCAGCATCCCTGTGAGGAATTGTGACTGGAAATAAAACACTTACTATCCTTTTTAGAATTTGCATATCTGAAGATAATCTTTAATATACAACGTCCTTTTAAGACATAAGCAATCATGTCTATCCACAACTACCTGTCTTTTGTTGCTGTGAGTAATTTCTGATCCTTATCATTCTTTTTTGTCCCTCTTCTGTCATTCTATTTAAATCAACTTATTAAGAAGGTTACTCACTGTTTCCTACTGCTCCTCTTTGACATGTAGTGTGAGTATTAAATTCTATTATTCCTGTTTTCCTTAAGACTTCTCCATTGCTCATATGTTCTGTCCATGGTATTTGAAGCATTTATTGAGAAAATCACATCTCTGATGTTCACCCTGTATAAGGTTCAAGAGCCACTCGAGGTAGAGGTTACAGAGTAAAAGGAATTGTTTATTGGGATATGGAGGGAAGGTAACAGTTAACCCTAAACTTGAACAGGTTAAGATTGTAGTGATCAGTGAAGTATCCTCTTGGGAGTCAGTGCCACAACTGTCAGATTGCTCAGCATTTACTATCATATACAAGATTAAACAGCAGATCACTGCTCTTGTCTTTGTTTCTAAGGATAATTTTTCATATGTCTTAATAATTTGTTTGGAAGATAATCTACTTTAACAAATGAACTTTCTACAACAGACACATGGCACAATTAGGATAAACATTCTGTTATTTTTACCATTTATTTAGAGTTTCTTTGAACCATTGATTTTCAAATATCTTGGCTACAGTATATGTTCTTTGTATACTAACACCATTGACTATTGTTATTGAATCATTCTCTGGCTGGTTTTAAAAGAAAGCTTAATTTCCTTGTTAATTATTTTTTCATGTGTGAAAATTGGTTGGAAGCACACACAGGAAAAAAAAAAAGGAAAAAAAAATATACACAAGTCCAGTAGGTCCAATCAGTAAAACAAATCCACAATTCTCTCTGTTTCTCAATCTCAAATATGCCACTCCTCGCCAGAAACGAGAATCCCCCTGAATGAGCATATTGCACTTTTATGCACCTGGCCCAGCCATTGCTGAACCAATGAGCACCCAGAACCAGTCAATAAAAATGGCTATAAGTGATACCATCACTTCTGCTCACATGAAGTGTTGCCTGATTCACCTTCAGTTTGAAGCTCACCAATTTGTCATCTCCACACTCCATTGCAAAATATACATGTGACTCTGGTTCTTTTGGGTCGCCAAGGTAAGTCTCCACTACACTTCATTTGCCTGCTGTGGACAGTTAAATCACTACCATACCATCAACCAAATTTGCATTAATTTCTGTTCACATTCTTTTACTTTTTGTCTATTTTACTTCATAGCAATAACCAATTGGCTAAACACAACCAACATTTACACATCTCACAAAATATGTGTGTTAAAAAAATCCCTGAAAATAGAAGCAAAATTTGATCTTTGTATCAAATACTTACCATAGCATTATTCATAGCTTCCCTGCGTTCTTGATTTAATGCCAATCTGCCAATCCAAATCCAGATATGGCTTTGAGTGAGAATGATGTAAACATCCTGTACAAAAAGATTTTTGAAGTAGTCAAAGTAACTAAATTTAGAGAGTTAATACATTTCTAATTAGAATACCTTAAAATTAATGATCTGGGTGTTTTGTTGATGTTATTCAAATATGATTATTTTTATTTTCATGTTTAATTTAAATATTTCAGAAATAAAAATCATATATTAACTCATTTGATCTTGTCAGAAAGTGATGACAATATTTAAGCAATTTTACAATTGTATTGTACTAATCAAAAATGGAGAAATTATGGAGGATTTAGGATTGTAATGGAGAGTTGTAGATATGTGTTTTTTGTAAAGGATTCTAAATGACTTAACAATTAATTTACATGTCAAAACAAAGCTTCTGTTAAAATTTTTTAGGTAGTTTCAACATTTTTTATTAAAGTTATTGGATTTATTATAAAAACTGCTGTTTGAAGTTATGGTGTTAAACCAGAAATTCACATTTTAGTTCAATAACAAGATAATAAAATAAATTCATAGACAATTAATCTAATTTATTTGAGGTATTTTTAAAAACATCTCAGTTGTAAAACAAAAATTTGTTTATTTGCTGAAAAGTTACAATGGTTGGGTAAACATTTTCAATGTAGAGTGAATCCCCTTAATTTTTACCAAGAGTTGTAGTTGAAAATTTTCTTGAACAAAGTTTATTATTCAAATGAGAAAGAAAATAGGTCACAAGTATAGTGAACATTATTATCAATCACTTTATTATCAATGGGAATATTGTTTGTACTTTTATGTATTTGGTTTATTGAGACTTTTAAAATCTTAATGATAGTTTATGCTAATGTAAATTCAACCTATGTCTACCATTTTGACTTTAGTATAAACTGGCTCATTGCCTTTCATTTTTTTATACTTTAATGTAAACTTTTTGACTTTAGTGGAAACCTGACACATGTCTACCTTTTGATTCTAATCCAGACATATGTTTGCCTTATTTACTTTAATGTAAACTGGACTTATGTCTACCTTTTAGAATCTGGTATAAATTGAAGCTATGTCTAACTTTTTAACTCTCATTAAGTGCTATGTCTGCCTTTTCAGTTTTAATGTCGATTTGGTTGGTTGATGTTGTTTAGTGGCATATCAACCTCTATGGGTTATTCAATTTTGAAATCCAAATATTTAGAAAACAATTTTATGACTTCAACTACAGATAAAATATATTGCTGGTCATTTTGCTTTAAATATATATTGCTGGTATTTTTACTATAAAAACCTATTTTTATACTTTCATAGTATTTTGTTTTTGTTTGAGGGATCACTATTTACCCATAGCTGGAACCCCCTAACAGGTGCTATCACCCTGGGTCATAGTGGACCTAGGAATAACAACAATTAAGAAGTGATCCCATGCTTCTCAAAATCTCCAATCTCCTGATCAGAGGACTTGCTGCTCGATGTAGTTTAAGTTTTAGTGCAAATTGAAGCTAAGTCTAACTTTTTGACTCTAGATAAAAAGAATCAACATTGTATGACCCAGCATAGGCTGAAATGTCTTTTAAACACACCAAGCTACCTTAATGTTTATCTAGACAGCATAGACTATTAGTAATATTTGCCTAATTCCTTATAATATAATATTAAATGTACATATTTAATTAAATCCAAATAAATGCCTTTATACACATCCTTTTACTTAAGGAAATATAATCAAAACATTCAATGACATAACCAGTAAGAATTGATTTACTAGGTTACTTTGGTTTCCATGAAAAATTACATAAATTATACAACTCCAGAATATTTTATTATCACTATATTAGTTTACCTATAAAAAAAATATGAGCCACTATTTAAGTAATTTTGTAATTGTATTCGTTATATTTTTTGCATGACTAATGAAGGATTTTTATCAATATCACTGTTGCCATATAAAAGAAAAATTCTGACTTTTAAATCATTAAAAATATCCAAAGAAAGTTAACTAAAAGCAAAAGAATTGTATTAGTATCATGATCTGTCCTACTTACTAATGAAATTTTCCGTTATTATGATAGCAATGAGGCATGTTCACTTACTGATGTTAAGCAATGCTTTCTATTAATATAACAGAATACGTCTATAAAAAGGAGACTGCTAAATATATAAATTCATACTTATATAACAGATTAGATTTGTAAGATTGTGGGCTACCTTTACTTGGTTTGCCAAGATACTGTTCATGATGCTATTAGGTGGCACTGTTAAACGGCTATAAAAAACATTCCTGTTTCCGTTCTCATTTTTTCCCCAGCATGCTGAAGTGACAACACCAAGCAAGACCATGTCCCAAGAATGGGTGCTATTTTTCCCTAGATGGCTGAGCACACACACACACACACACACACACACACACAATTCCTAAATTTTAATGTCTTCTTTCTTTTACATGTGTGTATTTTCTTTCCTTTGTTACTCAGTTATATAAAAACATCACCTTGTTGAATTTTATTCTGTTTCCTTTCACCTCTACTAATAATGATCATTTACATGTGCAAATTTTCTTTGCCACTGCTTTTAGCTGAACTAGGAGCAGTAGCGCAATGAGATTTGTTTGTCAACTGATCAAACATCATAATACTTGGGGAAATTATTTGAAAATTGTTTATATTTGGAGGTTTATAAAAATGACTTTTTGGCTTAAAGTGTGGCTATCATTTGTAGCGTTGAAAGGAAAAGACTCACTTACCTTTGAGGTAAGATCACTATAAACCAGTGGTCCACATTTAACTTCTGAAACTTTTAATATACCTTCGTCATCTGAACAGCTGTTAAAAATTAAAAAGTCTGTGTTTTTCTATTCACGATTAAACAATAAAAGACATAACAAGCAAAACTAGAATTCATTTTTTTTTGTTTTGTTTTTATAAGTGTGAGAAAGAACAAAGGAGGACCCCCAAAATAAAAAAAATTGACAATGTCATTGCCCCCCTTTGAATTCAACTTCTGACATAGTAATTATTTCATGCATTCTTCACTATTATCTTCATCATTGTTGTTTTTAACCTCAATATTTTGATTGATATATTCTATTATGCTCCTTTTCACTACCTGTACTTGTTGCAACATTCATCTGGCCGGTTGAACTGGCTTTGTCAAATGACCCCCCACCACATCCAAATGAAAGCTGACCAAGCATACCTGAGGTCGTGTTCATTCAGACATGCAAATTCATAGTAGGTGTTTCAGAGGGAATTTGGATTCCCAGTTGTATGTATACACACTTTAGGATAGTGGAATCCAGTTTGAATTCTAGAGTTTTCTTCTAGATTGGTTGCCAACCAGTCTGTCCTGCTATTTTACCCATAGCTGTGGGGAGAAGAGATGGATTCATACCTTTCCCAAGGTTATCGGCATGTTAGTTAATGTAATGAACTCAACTGGAATTTGAACTTAGCTCTCCAATTCCTCTATCCAAGTTGCTAACCATTAGACCGCCATGCCCTTTTGAATGACAAGAACCATTCTCCAACTATGTGTTAAACAGGAGGTTAGACTGACCTTTCTATTCTTGGGTGGCAGCCACTCTAAAAGAAGGACAACTCATATTCAATACCATGGAGTAGGCAAAAGGAAATCACTCCACTAAATTTCATGGTAGTTCACAGTCAAAAAATAAAGAAAAGGAATCTGTGAAGAGTCACAATTGGTTATATCCTGAAGAGACATGGAATTAAAACATATCTTTTCCATGATGTCATGGTAGTATATAGATAATACAGAAAGGGAATCTGTGGAGAACCATGAATGCTTATGTGTTGAAGTGGCATTGCATTAAAACAAATTCTCTCCGCCTTCCTCATTTCATCATCATCATCATCATCATCATCATCATCATCATCATCATCATCATCATCACCACCTTGACTTTTATAATCATAGGTGGGGAGATCTGAATGCAGAAGTCACACTGAATCTCCTCCATAACAGTCTATCAACAGCAGACATCAGCAATACTAGTATAGTCATACCTGTCCATCGTTTTTGCATTGACGTCCTCTTCTATGTCCACCTTCAATTGTGCCTTGCATGATGGTTTTGCACAGGCTGATGCACAGATGGTCTTCCTCAGTTACTATCAGTTAATTTGTATCAGTAAATCATTATCATCTCAAAAAATTCTTACAATCTAAAAATTTATTCTGGCCTTAAATAACCTTCAAATGGTTGATAAGCCATAAAAAAACAAATCAATCAATCAATCCTTATTTTTTTAATTTTTGCATTTCACCCCAAGTAAGGCAATAAAGCCACTAAGACAAAAGGGTTATGGAGTATGAAAAGTAAGTAAAAGAAAAACATTATTAAGGTGTGAGAACAATAAAAAAAAAGTTGTCTGAAAATCAAGAAGCTGGAAGAGAGTTTCACTGTTAGCAAAGAAATTATGGTTACCTCTTGCCAATTCAACTGTAAAATGATGAGATCCCAGTACATTTATCTCATTAAAATTGTGAAGAAAATCTAGCTATAGGAGGGATGTACATTCATAAATGTTAGGTCCCTTCAAGACATAGGAAATCATGGCTCTCCATTGATTTCATTTTTTTAATACTGCTGAAATACCATGAAAAATAGTGGGGTGATTTCCTGTTGCCTTCTTCATGGTTTTGAATTCAGAATTGTCCTCCTAGTTTGATTGCTACCAAAAGCTCAAGAGCCCAGTCTACCCTACTATTTAACTCCTAGCTAGGTAGATGGAGAACAAATGTATTCATATCTTTTCCAAGAGTATCCATGTGAGTGGATGTGCTGGTGGTGTAATGGATAGTGGCTTGGAATAAGAAATAGGAAAGCTGAGTTCAAATTTCAGTCTCTTATGCATAAAATTTTCAGATTTCAGTTCATTATAGTCACTTATACACAAATATCCTTGGGAAAGGTATGAATCTATCTTCTGCCTCCAACTGTGGATTAAATAGTAGGGCTTGTATCATTGTTATTCTCAAAATATTGTTAATGCAATATTCACTTGCAAAAAAATTTATTACAATCCAAAATATTTTTCTGTTTTCAATAACTCACTAAAGGTTGATGAGTTATAAAAAAACAAATCAATCAAGGAAAAAGTATTATTGTGAATTGTGCATAACAGAGTTGGTTGGAATATCTGCACATCTGATACAAATTTACCCTTTCATATTGCTAAGTAAATTGATTTGCTTGATTAAGGTCCATTTGTAAAATACATGCATTTGTTGATTTTGTTTTAAATTTGCAGTCAACCTAATACCAAGAAATAGGTGTGTATTCCTTGTATGTATGAATGAGGAGAGTCAGGGATGTGGTTTGGAAGCCAAGAAGCAACAATCTGAAAATATTTGAGGACCAATGGCTTAGACCCATAACTCATCTCTAAGTTTTAGTCGTAAACACAAAGGACAGGAGGGGTCAAACATCTCTTTCTCTATGGCTCCCAACTAAAAGTGTATGCAATTTTTGAGTTAGTAATATTGAAATCAAAATTAGAAATAAGTGTTTGGGCCTATTTTACTCTACCAAACTATACACAACTTTAAATATACCTTTTTGTCTTTGCTCACAATAGAACAATCTATCATCATCATGACCATAGGTGATAAAACTGCTGAAAGAGAGATGTCTGATAATTGCATGATGTCACCAAGCATCAGGCAACAAGTGACAACAAAACATCCTAAGACACTCTGATTTAACAACCTTATTTCTTTCATGCTTTATTAATAAGATGTCTTCAGTGGCATCACCAACCCATCCTTTAAAGAACTGACCATTCATCAAGATCAAGCAAGAAGTCCATTCCCCCTGCTGCATAATATCTATAAATATATTCTCACATATGCAAAATTATGCATATAATATACAAACTCTGAATATGTAAATATGAAAGTACATATTTACATTTTTTCATGCACAAGTATACATTAAAACCTAAAAAAAACATGCACTTGCCAATTCATTCCATACACACATGATGGATAGTGGCTTGGAATGAGAAATCAGAGCACTGAGTTCAAATTCTACTCAGGTTCATTACATTCACTTATGTGCAAATACCTTTGGGAAAGGTATGAATCCATCCCCTCCCTCCAGCTATGGGTTAAATATTTGAAAAAATCATTGTTATTCTCAAAAAAGGATTATTGATACAATATTCACTTGCAAAAAAACAATTATTCTTATAATCAAAAATATGTGCTTTAAAAAACTCACAAAGGGTTGATAAACCACAAAACTAATCAGTCAACATACACACATAAATAAATGAATGTATTATGGCTAAAACATTCATTTTCTTTTGTTGTTGGGTGATATTAGCAGTGCTTAATTTTAACTAACTTCACTTAAAGAGCACTTTTGATTGTATTGTGACAGCTGTCATTTCAACAAGCTTTTTCAAAATTGTCAACATTCACATATTTTTCTCTATTGCACCTAACACAATGGATGAAAATATTCATATTATGTTTTTTTTTTATTCAGAGAAAGGTAAAAGTGTAAATAAAATGTAATATATATGCAGCTTATGGAGAAGCTACTGTAAATGGTCACATGTAGGAAAAGTGGTTTGCTGGAGAGTTATGCAAAAAAGAAGCTCCATGGTCAAGTATACTAGTTTGATAATAATTAAATCAAGACCTTATCTGAAAATAATTAAAGTTATATGATATATCCAAATTGGGTAATGAAAATAACTTACTCGAGTTTGACTATGTTAGTTGCTTTCATGTGCAGCTCCCATATAAGTTAAACACAAAAAAATACTGAACCAGAAGTGTTATTCATATCATAAACAAAATAGAAATGTTTTTTTTCTATATTCTTCTAAAATATGTTGATATTGAATACTGAGTTAAATGCATGTGATCATTATTGCCTCTTCTATGTTCTCTTTCTTTGTTTCACTGAAACCAAACAGCATCTCCGATATATATTTTTCTTCAGTCTTTCCTGACGATCAAAGTGGAATATTCCATTGTTTATCAAAGGTAATGGCAGGTTGTGACATACATACTAACTAATGAAGGAACCAGCAGAAATATAATCTGATACTGCTTTTTTGAAGATGTTAAATTTGTAAAGAGATAAAAAAAAAAAAAATGGTAAATGCTTTCTCTGTCTGTGGCAGAATGCTCAACTCACAAAACTGAAGAAATTCATTTGCTGTGTGATGCAGCCACATGAGTGACCCAGGCTTGCTGGGAGAGGAAATGATTTCCTACATTTCCCTAGGGTATTTGTAAGCAAACATGCAATAAATGACTGGAATTTGAACTCGGGTCTCTGATTTCTCATTACACCACACATGCATACTAGACACTTTAAAACTTCAAACAGGATTTTCTTTCTTCCTGCATAATGATAATGTATGAATTACTTGAGGTTCTCATATGTTGTAAATACTTACATATATAATTTTAGATTCTTTTCATAATGCTGATTGAGAGAATCGTCAGGAGACAAGTCACTTTTATTGAGATTTTTCATTGCTATTGGTAGATGTTTGTTGAAAAGCTGCAAGGGAAATTGAGATGTTAGCTGATTTGCTTTGAAACAATTTTTCAAATAACTCAGTTGCAAAATAAAAAACACAAAAGTGGCATGAGAAATAAACTAGCAGACGAATATTAAAATATAACTCTGCCTTTCTTCATTTATGAAGAAAAACAAGGTAAATAGACATAACAGGAATAAAATATCACTGATATTTTTTTTTTTACTCGTATATTTTTATCTTAATTTTAGTTTTTTTTATCACATCTACCCAGACTGTCACTCTGTGATCTGTGCAAAAGAGCACAGATCAGAAATAAACAACTTTCAGTGAGACTTGAGCATCAAAAGTTGTGTGTTCATATCACGGTGTGGTCACCATTGTAACAGGGTAGGTATTGTCGGAGTTGATGTATTATTTTCCCCATAGTTAATATTTGTTGACTGTAATGGAGTTGATATTAATGACAGAAATTAAAATGCATAAAACATACTTTAGCAACAACAATAAAAACTTGGGACACGTGTTGACATAAATAACAAGAATTTGTATTTTCTTTTTGTGATGTGAATTACAGAATATTTGTATGGTGTGTGTAAAAAGTGTTCTCAGTGTCTCTTTTGTTTAGTTAGTGATTAATTGGTTTGGTTCCAAGAATTTTGTTTCTGAGGATGCATTTGAAATCATCTGTTTTCAGTCTTCCCAGAGTCCTGGCAGATGTTTGTTTATGTAATGCTACTTGTCTAGTCTGACAGGTACCCTAGTCTACTCTATTGTCCTCTACTCTACTCAACTCTACAGACTCTCTTGTGGTGGAAGAGTATTTTTTTTAAAGATGAGAGTTACGATGATGAAATATCTTTCTTTTCTATGATCACTGATGGCAAGGTTATTTTTAGAATGATGAAATATCATCATCATTTTGGACCATAACACATCACTTTTACTTTGGAAAACATATTCCATAACAGCTGCTCTATTACTTAGACTACAAGAACTTTCTGGTTGACAAAAGATAAAATCTATCTAAACCCATCCTTCCCCCTGCTTGCTTGTCATCATATTGGATATTATTTTGTTTTACATACACTAATATTAATAGTAGCAATAATATTATTTTGAATCCTTTTTAGATGAAATATTGTTAAACATTATAAATTTCAAACTGATATTTTTCTGAGATGTGATGAAAAGCAACTAAAATTAAAATGAAACAAATACAAGTCAAAAAATCACTAATGGTTAACAATGCTTCATTTAATAAAGATTCAATATAATTTCATTACTATTAATAGTAATGCTGCTAAATTTCAGGCCATGAAGGCATTGAGTCCACAAGAACCACCTTGTCCCACCAGCTCTCATGGTCTTGGCAGAGCATTGGAACATCCTTCAGCACCAGATTAATCTGCTAGTGGTCCTGATGTGAGGTTGTTGCCAGTTTGCAGATGGTGTTTTGAACTGGTAGATGATTTGGTTAGGGTGGTTATCAAATCATTACAGAACATGATCAAGTCAGCGAACATGGCGCTGAGCAATAGTGTGAAGGATGTTTGGCTGGTTCTTTCTACCTCACCTGGCATCTATAAAATCATTAACATTAGATCTTATAGGAATTTAAAATAAGAAAATGAGGACACTGAGTGGTTAAAGAAAGTATTAATTACTGCCCCCATAAGCGTCACATGACCATGGCTATATAAGTGCCATTTTCAAAGATCCATTCTCTCTTTTTCATCCACCACAATTAGGCAATGCTGTTCCTTCACCACATGCCTGGTCAGTGGTATCAGGAAGTTGAGTAATAACCTCAAGAGAAGTTGTTACTATGCAAAGAAACTAGTCAACGACTGAAAGGGACCTTTTCTTCAACCAAGACTCTTAAAAACATAACCAGATGCCTTTCCTCCATCGGAAGTCTTCAGGCGCAAACTGTCTGCAACCCCACTCGTTTTTTTTCTTATTTCTCTTTTCTTTATTTGTATATTAATTATTATTTAAATAATACATGTTGTTGCTGTTGTTTCTTTCTCTTGAAAAGCTGTTGTACTGTTTATTTGAACACTTATGAATTTAGCATTTAAACTTGGGTTTGTATCTTGGTGTAATATCATGGATATAATTGCTACGATCTGGTGTTGACTGATTGGGAAAGAAAAACGAAAGTTTACATGGTTATATTTGATCTTGTGCCAACCAGAAAGACCTTATAGATCAAGAAATACAACAGATATTATAGAATTAAAGTTTATATTTTATAAAAATTTAATTATTCTTATCTGATTCATACTGTTAACTGATTCTGACGACTTGAATAATTCACAACATAAAGCAACTGAAATTTTTTTACAGTGAGGTTCACCCTTTGCAAGGCTCGAGGGCCCCTTAAGGTAGAGGGTCACGTTAGGAGGCCATTTATATGTATAGGAGTGGGAGATAATGGTTAAACTGAGCCTTGAACAGATTAAGATTGTAGTGATCAGTTTGTGGGAAGAAGCTGCTTATGTGTAACTGATGAAATATGGAGGGAATGTTTGAGCACTTTCTGTGGAAGTAGTGGTAGAGTAGTGAGAGGTGTGCCACATGAAAGAAATACTAGTCAAAAATTAATAATGGTTGATAATGCGTCATTTACAAAAGATTCAAGATAATATTATTATTATTAATTCTATTATTATAAAACAGTTTTCAAAAATTGTAAAAAGGTTTTAATGATAAATTCTTCAAAATCATCTTTAGCAAAGTAAACCAGAATCATAAAGAAAATACATTTGATACAGTCTAATGAAAGAGGCAGGGATAACTTGTGTCATACCTTGTTGGTACTCCAATTTTTTTAACCTTTAGCACTTTGCATTATTAATATTACTTCCGTTTCCACTGCATGCTTTTTTAAGCTCTTTCAACTGTAGTAACCTTATTGTTAATTTCACTCAAAATTGTTTGTTTTCTGTTGCCATATCATGATATAGCAATCAGTCAGCTATGTGCCATGTGTGATACATGCTTAGGGGATCATGTATCTTCCGATACATAACTGATGAGGCAGATTTTTTCCCACAGTAGGTTAGCATTTCTTTCTGTAGTAGACCAGTTGCCATACAAGGCTATAGAACTCAGTCTGTCCTGCTATTTAATCATAGCTGGGGAGAGAAGAAGAGGATTAATACCTTTCCCAAGGGTATTAGCATGTAAGTGAATGTAATGGATTCAAATGAAATTTGAACTCGGCTCTCTGATTCCTCAATCCAAGCCGCTATCCATTATTCCACCATACCTCCCAATACAATACAACTATCAAATTTAAACAAAATATTGCTCAGGGTAGGATAAACTTTTTGTACAGTAAATGAAGTCACATACAGAGTAATAAAGGTTAACTCAAATAGAAGTGCTCATTTCGGCATCCATAGTTCATATAACAAAAACAGACCTTAATTTCATTCTGTTCTGCACAGCCACTTTTAGAATACTGCCAAAAAAGTCATAAAACATCTTTTCCAAGCAATCAGAAAAAAGACCATGCAGTTTTCACAGCAGCCATTTCTGAGCCACTGGCTCACTATAAAATGAATGCTGATTTCAGCTATAAGAGGAGGCATTGGTGGTGGACCCCCACAACAGGTAGATTAACCGAGTGCTGCAAACTACATGACTGCCTAGGTCATCAGCAGCAACGCCAAGGTGTTTCCATCAATAGCAAACCTTTTGATCAATGACAAAATCATCATCAGCAGCAGCAAGTAATTCTTGACTATTACTATTAGGTGGGTGCAAAAATAATGACGTAATAATGTCGTTTTTTGACATATTTTTAACGTCAAAAAACGACATTATTACGTCATTATTTTTGCACCAACCTAATACAATGACTACTACTACAATGACTACTACTATAATGCGATAATTTGTGGAATATTTCTCCCATGAGTTTATTTCATTCAACTAAATATTTATGTTGATTTTCTCTATGTGCCTATCTCAAGTACTACCTTGTGCTAGACCTCAAACAAACACTCAGTCTCTCACAACTGATATGTAATACCCTGGAATGAGTAAACAATCAAAATTTTAACTCATAGGCAGAAAAAACTCTTTTATTTATCTCAACCACATCTTATCACTATTTGTTATTTAGTCTTCTCCACTTTTTGTTAATGGTAAGGCCACTGTTATTCTTTTTTCACCAAGTTAACAGAAAAGTAAGTTCATTTACCTGTAATTCTTCTTTTGGTAAATTCTTCTCATCACCATCATTGACGACAATTATTTGTACCTTGCCAACTCGTTCTGTATTTAATTCTTGAGTAACTCGAGCTGCCTGTAAACATTAATAATATTTATAATGATAGAAGATAATCCACCTGATTGTTCTGTTTGTGCAAATTTTGCTAAATTTTAAAGAAACTGTGGATTATCCTCACATAGCTTTGCTAGTTTTACCAAGAAGTCATTAGGCAGTTCTCTCAAGCAGCCATGACAATGGGACACTTTCTGTTTTCATTCTCTTTCTTCTCCTTTTCCTTCTAGCATATGATGGAACTGACAATGTCAACCAAGACTTCCATGGGTATGGGGATATATTTCCCTTTAGAAAGTGAACTTTTTCTCTCTCACACACGCACCTACACACACACACGTGCATGCATAACCCACATAATTCTTAACTTGTAATATTTTCCTTCTTTTGTGTACATACATGGGTATTTTCTCTCTTTTTACTCAGTTATATAAAAACCAAAAGTATGAAATATTGCTTTGTTGAAACAACATCACCTCATATATCCAGAATGTGTCCCACTCAACTCACATGTATCATCCCATTTGGTGGAGGCCTAAAACGACACTTCAAGGAACAGTTGAAGACATCCCTGACACAGGCCAACATCGATATTGAGAGCTGGAAAACTGTTGCTTCAAATAGGCCTTCTTGACATAGGACTATGGGGGAGGGCTAGTTGGAGACCAAGACTTTTGAGTCCAACCGTCAACATGAAAACAATGATGATCCCAATATGAATGGGTGCCAACTACGACTACATATGCAAAATATTATTGCCACTGTTTTTAGTTTAACTAGATGTAGTGTTGCAACAGTTTGGTAACCACAACACAATTTCAACATTTTCTGTAGTTCCAGTCTTTAAGAACTCAGGTGAAATGTCTGATCCTTCTAACTATCAGCCTATTAGCATTTTACCTCTTTTTGGTAAAGTAATAGAGACTTTAATCAACACTGAATTGGTTAAGCACTTCACCTCACAGGGTGTTCTTTCAGATAAACAATATTGTTTTCACTTCTCTAGGTCAATTACTGATGTATTAATGATTATTGCTGAAAGAGTCTATCAATTTTTAGATAAGAATGGTGATGCTTGGGTTGTTGCGTTTGATATCTTGAAGGCATTTCATAGTTTGATCTTCTTTATAAGTTGGTATTTCTGAACAAATATTTGAACTGATTCAGTCTTATCAAATCATGAAATAAAAGTTATCTTGAATGGCCACTCTTCTACATCTTTCTGCATTAATGCAGGTATTCCCCAGTGCACTATCCTTGGACCTACATTGTTCCTAATTTTTTTAAACAACCCTCCTGATGGCATCAGTTCTCAGCTTGGTATCTATGCTGATGACACAACTATTTACTCCCACCTTAATAGTAAATCCGGTCAGTTCAATAAGGTAAAATTGGCAGTTTATCTCATAAATGATCTACAATCTGTTGTCAACTGGAGCAAGAAATGGTTTGCTAATTTTAATGCTTCTAGAGCAAAACAATACTCTTTTAATCATCTGAGAGAACCCTTTTTGCTTTCCGTCAACATGGCTGATGCTAACCTCCTGGAGAGTAACTCATTGCATCTTCTCAGACTAATGTTTTCTGCTGATAAGAAGTGAAAAGCTACCCTGTACCTTTTCTATAAATGCTTTCATTGTAATTGTTCTGATGAACTTTCCTCTATGGTATCTAAACTTTATGAATTTAATCAAAGAACTAGATTAGTGGCAGTGTTTCATCATTTGCAGTTGAAAATGGCCAGATGTAACCATAAGTTTTTTCTTTCACACTTCTCACTTGTGGAACTATTTCAGCTTCTTGCTTTCCAGTCAACTTTGATCTTTAAAAATTTATATGCATTGTTATTCGTTATCTTCTGTCTTCTTAATTCCTGTTCTTTTATTTTTCTCTCTTTTTAATAGTGTTTTTTTTCTTCTCATATTCTCTTACTCAGTAACCCCTTGCGGATTAGTGGCTTTATTGTCTTGCTTGGGGTGAAATGATTAGAATAATGCACTTATTGCAACAGAACTATTGAACTAAACCAAGCAATATTAAAAGCAAATTTCATCTCAACATTTGAAACAATGAATTATAATCATTATACACTTATTTATCCAATCTAGTGAAGAAAGATGGGGGCGGGTACAATATACAAAAATGTGACTTTAACAACCAAGATAAAGATACTAGTCCAAATAAATTAGGGGCAATATGAAATCTATATTTCTAAGTATGATGAAAAGATATGAAATCTCTTGAAGAATTATTTATTTACATTATTTGCTTTTGGTCTAATATCCTCATCTTTGTTGTTATTGCCACAACATTTTAGAAATTGTACCTTCCTGCCTTCTTTGGGTATCTATTGATCTGGGTAACCTTCCATAAATTTTGAACTGAAGATTGTTCTCATTTCACTGCCTATAGCTGCACTACAGATTGAACCATCTCTAAATTCATAAACCACTGCTTTAATCCCTTAGGTCAGCATTTCTCAACCATTTTATCCTTGGTAACCCTTAAAATAAATTACATATCTCAAGGAACTCTTGGGCAAAAACAAAATTATATACCATGTCTTTCTCATTTTATTTTCATCATAGTTCACGTGGTAAATATCATAGTATATATTTTTGAATAACAGGTGTAAGGAATAATTAATACTTTTTTGTCAAATTTTTTGGTAATACTAAATAAAATTCATACTGTTCATTTATAATACTTCATCAGGGAGTTTTCATTCACACAAAAATAATTCTACACTCAAACATAAAAAATAAACATAAGTAACCAATATCATATACCTTTAATATAAATGTCAACAGAACGAAAACAGATAATTGCTGCATCAGTTTTTTTATTTTTTTATCCTTTACTGGCAATATTGAAAAGACATTAAAAGTAAATCAAGGCAAAATGTCCTGTGAACCAATAAATGGGCTAAGAAAATATTACTTTCAGAGTCATTTGATAAAGTGTAACATGCTTCTCTAATGTGAAGCCTGTGCCCGTCATTTGGTACACAAATACTTAATTCGAGGTCGAACTTTAGATAAACACACACGGATTTCATTCTCACTTGAGATGAGATGATTTCTGTCTTTGCTTTTGATACTTGTTAAATAAGAAAAGGCTTGCTCACAAATGTAAGACATTGAAAACAGCAACAATATATTAATTGCTTTTCTGTGAATAGTAGGAAACTCTTATTTCACAGAAATCCAGAACTTGCCCAGAGATAAATCTGTAAATCTTATCTTGAGTGTACAATCTCACTACAGCTCACAAAGTTCTTCCTTTTCTTTTAATGTCAGATTCTCAGGATGACCAGCAAATTTTTATATTTTTTAATAACATAATAGGTTAGATAGGGTGATGTCTATATTACAATAACCAAGAATATATTGCGTGTGTGTGTTTAGTAATATTACGTATAAGAAATTAAATAAAAAGTCAAAAACGCATTAGCTTATCTCACCTGTTCTTGCAAGTCCCTTGGGGACCTTTTTTGGAACATTAGGGTTCCAAGGAACCCTGGTTGAGAAACACTGCCTTAGGCTAAGGCAAATGATAATGGAACAGTACTAAATAAGGCAAGATATCCCTAGACATGGACAGTGGAAAGTGAACTATCTACACCATGTAGATTAAATAAAGGATTCAGTTCAAAATTCATTGATCAACAGAAACCTAAAGAAGGCTAGAAGGCACAATGCCAAAATATTGAGATAATAGCAAAAAAGATGAGGATATTAGTCTGAATGTAAATAACAACTCATCATCCATAAAATTTAGACATGATAATAATTTAACCTGAAAAAGATTATATTTTGTTATGTTCTTACTATTAGGGTTTCATATATATAAATATATTTTTTCCAATTATTATTGTAGTCTCTTCTCTCTCAGTGTTGGTAATTTCCTCTTCTGGCTAAGTAAACATCTTGGATCAATTTGCTAGTGTATTATTAAAGACACGGCCACATAGTGTCATGTGCGTAAGGCAGAAATCTTTAGATATCTAACTGGCACTGACAACTTTTAAAGTTACAAACACTGCAGACAAAATGTATATAAATACACTTAGTAAGATTATGAAAGCTTCTCATATTACAAAAAGTGAATCCCCTCAAAAAAAATCCCTTATTTTAATCAAGAATATATGAATGACTATAATTTCCAAAATATATTTGCTGAGGATAAAGGATCCGCTACCAAAATTTATTCATGAAAGTTAAAAAAAATTATTTGAGAAATAAAATTTTTTTAAAACGTGAAAACTCACCTTAATTTTTTCAAAATAATTTGCTTTTTTGCCAATCCATAGGAACATACATTGTGAAATGTCCAGGATGAAAACATCTTTGCAGTTCATGCTACTCCAACTCATTGCTTTCTAACCAAACAAAAGAAAAAAACTATAAAAATGATTGGGTAGAAAATAGTTTAATAATGTATCATGGCCAATCTAAATTGGGAGAATATCATATATAAGCTTTATATATCAGAAACATGGTGGGTCTTCTTTTATGTAACATGTCACTTAAGGATGTGGGTGATCATGGTCAACATATGGATTGGGACTTGTTCCATGATTTCCTTTGTGACGTCCGTTGAAATGAAAATTTTAATCTTCCTGTTTAAAAATGTGCATCTGAAGTCTCCTGATTGATGCTTTCATTCCAGCAAGGAAATGCCAAGTTAAATCACACTCATCTACTTGGTTGCCACTTGCATCCTTGGTTGCTATATCCCACAAGAATCATTTCTTCTGGCTGCACCAGAGCGACATATCTGATTTCAACAGATGTCTATTTGTCTCTACTTGTAATGAGTTCAAGCGTGTCATCAAAGAAGTGAAGTTGCTGTTTCCTGATAGAATGAACCAATGTGTAGCATTTCACAAGTTTAGTTCTAGAGATTATTGGCAGCTCTGCAAGGGTATGCTGACAACAACAAAACCTCAGTCCCTCTTCTATACAATCAATTTGAGGTCCTGACATCTACAACTGATATGGTTGAATGCTTCACTTGGAAATTCTCTTCCAACTCAACACTCTATTCATTTGTAGTACCCACACCTGATTTCCACAATAGAACAGAGGTTCTACTGAGTGAGGTACACATTACCCCATTACTCAGACATGGTCTCAGACATCATTTCTAAATTAGACTCCCATAAGGCAAGTAGAGGCGGTGGGATCCCAGCCAGCATTCTAAAGAAATGTGCTCCTGTCCTGGCTCTAGTTCTCTCCAAACTCTACAACTATTGCCTCATTCTGAATGGGCTTGCTTCCTGATTCTTTTAACACAAAGGTGGGTGTCTCCCAAGGCTCTATTCTGGGTCCTACACTGTTTCTAATCTTCATTAATGATCTTCCTGATGTCATAAGTTCCCAAGTAGGCATTTATGCTGATGATGCTACCATTTACTCCTGTCTCAATAGAAAATCCATCAGAGCTGACAAAGTGAACTTAGCCACCATTCTTGAAAAGGATCTCCAATCTGTGGTTAACTGGGGCAGAGAATGGCTTGTAAATGTTAATACCTCCAAAACAAAATTTCTCTCATTTAATCCCCATAGAGAGACTTCCCTGTCCACCATCAACATGGCTGATGCTAGACTCATGGAGAGCAACACACTATGCCTTCTTGGCCTCACATTTTCAACTGACTTGAAGTGGAATGACTACATCGAATCAGTAGCTGCATCTACTGCAAGGAAATTTGGGTCACTATGTTGTGCCAGAAGGTTTTACTCATCAGAGTCCATCTTGCACATTTACAAATCTACCATTCATCCATGTATTGAATACTGTTGCCATATCTGGTACGTCAAGGTTCATGACAAAATCCAAAGAAGGATCTGCAATTCTGACTTGGCATCTCAACTTAAGTCACTTTCTCACTGATGTGACATGGCTTCCCTCTATCTTTTCTACAAATATATTCATGGCAACTGCTCTAATAAGCTATTTCTCCTGGTGCCCAGGCTACGTGAGTTTAAGTGTGCTACTAGATTGGCATCTATGTCCCACTCTTTTACTGTTGAATTAGGTAAATGTAACCACCACTTCTCCTCCAACAGTTTTCCTTCTTGCACTTCCTGCCTGTGGAACTCCCTTCTATTTCCTTGCTTCTCTGATAACTACAAACTTCAATAATTTAAATGCAACATTAATTGCCATCATCTCTCTTCTTGAACCCTGTTCCACTTTTATCCTTTCCTCAGTCCCTGTATACTCAGTCTTTTCTCTCACCTTTACTATCTGTAACCCCCTGCATACCAGTGGCATTCCTGCCTTGCTTGGGGCGAAAAAAAATTCCAATTTTTTGTACTTCTTATCAGCCAAAATAGGAAACCAGAACATCTATATATTTCTGTCATCAAGTTAAAGATTATTTATGACTTTACAATAAAACTCTAAAGGTTTGGGTACCAAGAAATCTTTGAACGTAGTTTCTCCAACAGAACGTTTTTGGCTTAAATATACTTGAAAAAGTGGTAGCCAGTAGGTGAAAGACAAGATAGATATGACAAAGTGTTGTATCTCAAGATGGTGACCTTCTACAGTGTCATCATGACAACATGTGGCCAAGCATTGCTATGAAGCAGAATTTGACCTCATCAATTAATCAGCACTGGCCACATTTTGTTCAACTGAATTTGCATTTTCATCCAGTTGCTGGCAGTAAACTTGGTAGTGATGCTCTACTTAGAATCCAGAAAGCTGTAATGGATAATGCCAATAGCTGACCACCAGACAGTTACCATAATCTTCTGGCCTCCCACCCCCACGCACATCAAGAAAATCATTTAACCCAACTTGTGGAAATGGTGAACTAATTTTAGTGTGCAAATCCTTATTCACAGATCTCTTATGGCTTAAAGGCCAACTGTCACACCTCAAAGTACTTTGGCAACAAAGTTTATTCAGAAACGTTTTATACCAAGAATTGATTGATTTTGTTTTCTTTTATAGCTTATCAAACCCCTTGTGATTAATTTAAAAACATATTTTTGATTGTAAGAATAATTCTTTTTTTTTGCTAGAGAATTAACAATTTTTTGAGACTAACAATGATTTTTCCAGATACACATTCTACTATTCAACGCATAGCTGGTTTGGGGTAGTGGCAAATTTGTACCTTTTCTCTTGGTATTTGTGCATAATTGAATGTAACAAAACTCAGCTGGCTTTGAACTTGGCTCTTCAATTTCTCATTCTAAGTCACAATCCATTACACCATCCACACATACTATAGCAAGGATGCAGGAGACAAAAGCAAAAGAAAGTTTGCAGAGATGACAATGATTGAAATAATATATAAAAGATACTTACTTGGTTGAGTGTAAGGTTTCTTTTACCTTTCACATACCACAACTTGTCATCATAGTTTTGCTTGATGGTTGTGAATGTGGAATAGTAACCACCAGATTCATACCTACAGAAAATGAAAATAGACACAACTGAGTCTCTCAGAGGAATTATAGCATAATCTGAATAAAAATCAAATAATAAAAAGACAACAGCAAAACCCTCACAAAAGGGAGATAACCAAAAAAAAAAGAAAGAAAAAAAACTGTCAAGAGTCATACGGACACCTTTACCATCAGCTAAGATTTATATGAAAGAGAGGCATTGATTGGCTAGCACAGCTCAATTACTGTATATCTAAAGTATCATGTGCCAGTTCAGCTTTCTCTGCCAAGGTTTTAGTGTATTTAAGTATGTAATGTTTAAAGTAGCCTATTAGTATACTACAAAACCTTAAAGTTAAAAATATAAAAAAATACTTATGCTATTCACTAGAAAGAAAGAAGATTGCTGAACTGCTATGTAATATATAGAGGACAATTTTCAGATGAAGAGGAAACTTGAGGCAACAAAGATGTGGTTCTACAGAAGAATGCTGAGAATATCATGGACAGATCATGAGAGCAACAAGGAATTTTTATAGAAAATGGAAACAAAAAGAACACTTATATTTAGAATTAGAAAAAGGCAGTTGAAATGTCTGGGCCTTATGTCTGAAACTTATAATGAGGAAAGATAATGTAGAGATGTAAAGGATGATTATTTTCCTTTGGGAAAGACAATGTCGTATGATGACTGGTGAGTGAGGTCAGTTCATAGTGTTGAGTCAGTTACTGTTTATTCTATCCTGAGGCTAGACATCATACCTGGTGATATCCACCCATATCAGTTGCTATGTAGCCCATGGAGAAGACAGACAGTAGTAGGCCATAAAGAGAAAACTGACCTACTCTTTTTCCCATTGGGAAATATTACAAGGGCCTCTCTTTTTTGCTCCTTTCACACAGCCTGTTGTATACATATGTTATAGTTTATCTGTGTGGGAGAAATTAGTAACAAGTATGTATATATCGGTATAAAAATCCCTTTGGGAGCAATATATATTCATCATTCCTTTCCTTCAGATATTGGGTTCCATCTGTTTATTAAAGTGTTACTATATAATGGATATAATAATGCCTATAATGAGGAAATACCAAACTGTAAGTAGTCTTTCTTGCATAGTACAGCCATTAATAGTATTGGAGAATATGAAACATACTGAAGGAAAATGGTGTTAGTTAGACTTACTAGTATAGATTCAGCAAGTACTCTCAAATTCCCTCAACTCAAATGAATGTCAGGAGCTTTTTTTATTAACCCAGAAGTGCTCATTTTAACTAGTAGTTAGAAGAGCTTATATAATAAAGAAAAAGTAGTAGGTGGAATAAGCTTATATAATAAAAAAAATAGCTTATATAATAAAAAATAATACTCTTATAATATTTTTTTTTAAAACAAATCACCCCAAACAAGGTGGGAGTGCCACTAGCATGCAAGGGGGTTACAGAGAGTGAGAGTAAGAGTAAAGAGGAGTGTTTTGGAAGAGGATAAAGAGAAGGACAGGGATCAAGGTCAAGGCATTAGAAGATGTCGATTGACATTACATTTGGATATTTGAAGATTATAGCTATCAGGGAAGCAAGTGATATGAAGGGAGTTCTACTGACAGGAGGTGCAAGATAAGAAGCTGTTGGAGTAGAAGAGATGGCTACATTTACCCGTTTAGACAGTGAAAGGGTGGGACTGAGACACCAACCTAGTAGCATGCAGCTTAGGAACCAGTGAAAGTAGCTTGTTGGAGCAGTTGCCATGAAAGTTCTTGTAGAAAAGACAGAGGAAAGCCACAGCATGTCTGTGAGAATGACTGCAGATGGGATGCCAGATCAGGACCAACCATGTTGCAATTCCGTTTCTGGAATTTGGAAAGGACCTCGAGATGAACAGTGGGAACACCAGACCATGTATGGCAGCAGTATTCCATGCAAGGACGAATGATTGATTTGTAGATTTGAAGAATGGACTCAGGTGAGAAAAACCTTCTGGCATAACACAGAGAACAAACTTTCCTTGTGGTAGATGAAGCTATAGATTCAATGTATTTGTTTTACTTCAGGTCAGTAGACAGCATCAGACCAAGCAGGTGCAGAGAATGGAGGAAGGGAGGGTTCTCTATGTTGGGTAACTGAAAGCATAAGGCTTATGTCCTTCGTTGATCTTTGACTTCTAATTATTCTTTGCTATAAAAATTGGTCAATCCCAAAAAAGGATTCTAATTCTTTTTCAGTTCAGAGAGATGTAGATGAGGTGTAGGTAAATGAGGCGCTGTTATAAAGCAGTATGCTACAGCATAATATCAGTTGAGCTATCATCTGTTGACCTGACGTCTATTCCAGAGAGTACTTTACTTCATAACAGAGACAAAGAATAGGAAGTTGTGGAGAGCTATGATTGTCTATGTCATGAAGGGACATGGCACATAGTAGAAGAAGAATATTACATATTAAAAAAAACATGTATGCATTATGTTTGGAATAAGAAAGACATTTATATGGCCATGTCATACTGAAAGCATCAGTTTTCATCTGATCCTTGGTGTTAAGCTGGTTATTACTTTAATGCATGAATGCTTAGGAACACCAGCTACTTAAGTTACCTGAGGCTATATGCTAAAATAAGCAAGGATCAATTTATGTAATTATATTATCCTAATCAATAGGGTAAGGGAGGTAAGCATGAAAATATTTTGAATAAATTTGGGCCTTCATGCCTGCAAAAATATGGAGTGTCAAAAGGACTATTTTTTCCACTGACAATGCTATTATTTAAACTACCTTTTATCCTCATCAATGTTTGTTTTTAAAAGTGATGATTAGTATTTTAATAAAGACTAGACATATGATAAAGATGAATTTATACATTTTTTGTTCTTGAGAATTTACAACAAAAATAATTAAACACTATTTATTTACAAGAATAATTTTATATTTAAAACATTCTAAAAACTAATACAATTAAAACTAATTTAATGCAATATTAATCATTTACTAATTAAGAAATAGGAAAACAATTTTTTATTCATAAATTTATAATAATTTACTAAATTATTAAAATATGTGAACCAACTATAAGGAAATCCTTATTTACCAGTTTATAACGTTTGAATCAATTAGTAATTAGCTGATATTTTGCCAACCATTCCAATAATCAATCTAATAAATAAATAGTGTTTATCATTTTTGTTGTAAATTCTCAAGAACAAAGAAAATGTATAAATTTTTATTATTGTATACAAAATAAGCTTTTATTACAATTCTAATCATCACTTTTTTAAAACAATGAACATTGCCAAGTAGTGAAAATAGTTAAAATGGCCACAGTGTCAATGGAAAAACCATCCTTTTGACACTGTTTTTTTTTTGCAGTCATGAAGGTTCAAGTTTTCCATTATTTAATTCTTTGATCGACTTTTAACAATATTTTCAATTGTTAGAAGTAAAATGTTTTTTGTGTTTCTTTTTTTGGTTGAGATTATTTTTTTTTAATTCAGTCTTTTTTTTATACATGATACCAAATAGATACATTCTTGTCCAAGTAAAATGCATTCCCTGACATAATTGAGCAAAAGCCTTACATGATTCTTGGGAAATAACTGAGGAATACTTTAGATTCATATCCTTCAATCTCTCGGAACTGTACAGACTGGCCGTCAAAGTAGTCATCCAGTTCCACAGCTTTCATGGCAGCCATTCCAGCCTCATCCTGAAATAAAGAAAAATCCCTGTCTAAATTACTGTGGAGTGTTTATGAACATAAGCATTAATAAATCTATATAAATTAAAATTTGGTAAAATGAACAAATTATTATACAGATTCAAAATAAAGCAGACACATTATTAGAAGATATTTGATAAATTAATCAGTTTCAGACAAAATAAAAACATATCTTTATTGAAAATTAGCAATAAGATACAATATCCCTACTGAATGTATACCAACTTACAATGTAATTTAATTCATAATTTATGGAGAAAGATAAAAAAATTACATAGTATTTAAAACTCATATGAAATACTTAATCTGTAACATTTCATCTTTTAAACATTTTATTCTCTTCATGTAACAGAACAGAGTCTAACATTTTCTGTTACATATTTATGTGCATTTATGTGTCTAATACTATGTCTGCATGCCAGCTATAAATAATAACCAATGTATCATGTAGTCAGTCTGAGTAAGTGTCAGAGTCAAAATAGTAAGAAGAGTCATTAAATAAATCTTTCTGTGTCTAGTTTATTTCCTGTTGTATGAAAAATATCTTCATAGAAGAAAATTGACAAAAAAAAATGAAACATTTTTTGTAAAACACCCCCAAAAATTTCTGTAAAATAAAAATTTTGAATTTAAATTTTATCAGCTTTCTTCTTTTCATTTTTTTTTCTTTGTGGATGAGTTGAATATTTTTACAAGAGCAAATTTTCACCTAATCAACCTTTCATAAAATTTTTCCAAAATCAAAAGAAAAGTGAAAACAAAACTAATTTAAATCTGTCTGACAATGTAGAATTTTATTCCCAGTAAATACAATAAATAAGACAGTTTAAAATATCTCTAACCTCAAAATTATCAGCAAAATTTCATAATTTAGAAAAATGAGTAAAGGAATTAACTCATGTACTTCAAAATTTTTAAATATTAAAATTTGTCATGTGATAAATACTCCAAATAAGGATGTATGACAGTTGTAGTGGTTGCCGAGAGGATCAATATATGAGATCCCAGGCTTACAGATTTTGCTACTTGGTAGTAGTTTGGTAGCAAGAGTAATAAGGTTAAAATTAGGAGAATAATTCTTAATGTTCTTTAAAAATATAGAAATAGACATTTATCACATATATATATACATGAGTTTAGCTGTAATTTCTGTGATTCTGCTACCATGTGACCCCTTAGGGGTAAGGAAAGTACAATGTGTTTTTTAGCTACTGTTATGGTCAAAAAAGGAATACATTTTTAAAATAAAAGGATCATATCAGTATGAAGTATGGCTCTTTTTCATTGAGACCAGTGGTCAGTTACAGCAGTGGTAGACTGAGCCTAAAAATATTGGTTGGCAAGAGACAAATGAGGTTCACCCAAAACTTTTCACTTACTTTGTTGTGGGCTGGTTGTGTATGCATTGTGAAGATGAACACATGTGTCTTCTGATATGACCCACAACAAACGTAGCAGACTCAGAAATTGAGTCCACCAAAAGAAATGTAATGAAACAAGAACTAATATGTATGTACAGACAAATAATTTATTAAACAAAAATCACTTCACAAAAATGACATCGACAATAATGTGTATGTATAAATTAATATGGAAAGTTTGTGTTTGAAAGTATGTGTAAGTGAATGTACATACATACGTGCATGTGTGTGTATGTATGTATTCTTCATGGTATTTTCCCTAAAGGAAAAAACACAAATCTCTATGAGAGATTTACATTATTGTAGTCTCTGCAGAAAAGTGAGAAGAAAAACAGGGTGAGGAAGAGATTATCACCAAGTATTTATAGAACTGAAGAGCATCCCTTAGTAACAGTTTGGAAAATTAGGAAATTAGGAATGGTTAACTCAGGTAACTTCATGACCCTCTACAGCAAGTGTGTGTGAATTTAAAGATAAACACCCAGTTTGTGATTTCAGATGGTCAGCTACTTGAAAGGATATCAATCAGTACGTAAGGTCTTGAGGTCACTGAAAAATTGTAGGTGATATATATATATATATATATATATATATATATATATATATATATATATATATATATATATATAGTAAACCTAAAGAGCCAGAGAAACCTACCTAGGTTTCACCTACTCAGATCATCAGGGTAAACTTAGCCTGACGATCACGTAGGTGAAACCTAGGTAGGTTTTTCTGGCTCTTTAGGTTTACTTAGCATATTGAGCACTTTTCTTAGTTATTTTTACTTTACTCGTGTTGGAGCTTTTTTTCTTTGGACTCTGAACTTAGATTCTAGACGATTTTTTTCGCCAGAAGTACATGTTCTTAGTTCTGTCTTTTTTTCCCCTTTTTTTTTCCCCTTGGGTATTAGTTTGTTCATTTACAAGCTGACACACCTAAGGTTTTGCCGGACGAGTATAACTGCTTATATTTATAAGATTATTAGTATTATATATATATATATATATATATATATATATATATATATATATATATATGTGCAAATAATTTCAGATAGAGTGTATCTGTCGAAGAGACAAAATGAATCAAAAGAGAGAAGAGTAAAAACTATTCTCAGCTGATATGTTTCATTCTCTGAGGGACTTTATCAAGTCAATGTAGGATTTATTATGCAGCACATGTTTATATTTAGGGGTGATGAATGTCATCAAAAAGGAGGAAAATTCTTATGAGTGCTGTCATCAAATATGATCAAAATATAAATCTAATCCCTGTTTTTTTTTCCAATTTCACCTTTCCTGAAAGAATCACTAGTTTCCAAGCCAACATATACAGCAACAAATATGTTGAAAAATCAAAAGAAAACAGTTCATGCCTTTGAAGATGTACAGCACAAATGTCCATCGCATACCATAACAATCTAATCACAATCCAAAGAATATTCATTTAAAAAAAAATTGAACATTTTTTACTTACTTTACTTTTTATCAGACTCTGAATTCTGACACTTTGGGTTCTCCACATGTTTTGACTGATCTTTCAGCCACCTGATGAACATTCATAAATGCTATCAAATTTATAAGCCTTGATAAACCAATGACATCCATCACTTCTGTATATAAACACGTGCAGCATTAAGTGTTAATACTATTAAAAGAAAAAGCCAACACTTAATAATATTAACTATGAACATGGCCACAATGTGCTAATTATGTTCAGAAAATAAAACATCTCTGTAACACTAAAAACATAGTCAAAACCCACACACCCAATTAAAAAGAAAGAATAAAATCATCCTTGATAATAGCTAAAAGTATGGCTGAAAGCACTTGGAATTATAGAACATTTTGACAGTTTCTACACACTCTGTGTCCAAAAAAGAAAACACTTGTTCAAACACAAAAAAAATTATATAAAAAGCTTAATCATAGTACGTTGTCTGTCATCTTTAATGAAATATGAAGGATTGCTGCCTAAATATACAATACAATACATACACACACACACACGCACACACACACACACACACACATATATATATATATATATATATATATATATATATATATACACATACATTATGATAAAGTACATTGTGTATGTAGATAAATTTGTTGTTTATTATATGTTGACATGTTTTTCTGTTTTTTTTTTCAAACTTAGGGCATATATGTCAAGCATGCAAAAGTGTTTCACTGAGTGGTTTGATTCTGTTATGCAAACACAGAAAAAGACTTCAAAAACAGGTTAACCACAGGAAAAAAAGAAAAGTAACTCATTCCAAAACCATAAATTATGGAATGTATGGTCTACTATTGTAGCAACTTACAAGGTTCTCCCAACAGGGGCACAACATGTCTGCTTCTTCAAGTGAATCCTTAAATACAATTCAAGCTGATGAATACTCATCAGCCAATGGTTCTATAAGGATTGCACTTCTCACATTGCAAATGTTCATCTTCATGTGAAGCCACAAAGTAATAGGATTGTCTAGTTTCAGGTAATTCTTTGTAAAAAGTTAGTGATGTTATTTTAATAAAAACTTGGTAAGCATCTCACTAAACTCCAAATGTGGGAAACCTAAGCACCCTTATATAATTTTTTCTTGAAACCAGGACCTGGTGTTTTGTAAATAGGTACCATGTAGTGGAATAATTTACCAACCTGTGTTGTTTCTGATCCAATCCAGAAATGTATATGTCTGTGCATATGCCGCCCCTCTGCTTTGATCTAGGTAAAGAAAACAAATAAAAAAAATGTAATGGACAAAATAAAAAAAAATAGCTAAAAAATTCATGAAGAATTTGTTAGTCTCATTACTATTTGGTCTTTATTAAAGTATTTTTAATAAATTTTTGCATTTCTATAAGCAAATAGAAAAAAGAAATCTAGTACTGAATTGTTTTTGACAGAGGTTAAAATTTGTAAAACAAAAATGTCTTTTTTATAGTCTATCAAAGAGAGGAAAGCAATATATTACTATATGATTGTTAGAATTATTATTTAAATATAGTCTATTTAAGAGAAGAAGGCATATAAAATATACAAGTTTCCCACGGGGACATTTACAACAAACAAATACAAAAATCTTGCTTGAAATTTAAGAAAACTTTTATTAAAATTCATTAAAAATTATTCAGTAAGATTTTTGGACAATTGAACTCATTATTTTTTAGTTATTTGTGTTGTTTCCATAATGTTTTGATGAATCAATTCTATGGAATTATTCTGGCATAATGTCTATATGAAAAGACATGTTTCTTTTTTATGGTAATACAAAATAAAAAAAAAATAGTAGCAAACAGAAAATTTGAACATAGCATCAACACTTGTTAAATAAGTTATTCTACACACTGCCATGAAAAAGAAACTATCTCTTTCCATACACATGAAGAACATTGTAGAAAGGATTAATCAAGAACTGCATGTACAATAGTTATTGCAGATGTGGTAAAGAGTATATATATATATATATAAGAATTAACTGAAACTGAGATATCCCCCCCCAAAAAAAAGGTATGGCATGTGGAAATAGAACAATCTACACCTGTGGATCTAAATAAAGGGTTTGGTTCAACATTTCAATTTATATTATCTGAAGAAGGCTGGAGCATACAGCAACCAAAATGTTGTGAACATGGCAATAAAAATGAGGACAACAGTCTGAATGATGTAAATACTATAAACAGTTACAATACCTCATTTCAGAAATATAGACAGATCATTATCATTTTTATCAGGCTTTTCTAACTCCCTCTTATGTCCTATTTCACAGATATTAATGACATTGTGGTTTTGACAAGATATAGTCAATATACTCAGCATATTTAGCTCGCAGGTTGGCAAGAAGTTTCCATTGAGCATCCTCTCATAGCTGAATATGACCCTGCACGATGTTTCTACAGGGTTTTTTCATTCAAGAAAACTTAAAGAAAATGTACCCTCCAACATGATTCAAAGTTGTGTCCCCACTTTATTGTAGGAACTACCATTTTATCTGGTATGCTTTAAACCACTCAGCTATGGGGAGCTTCACAGTTAAGCAAGGATCTTTTAGCCTTAACAAAACATCATCTTTTTTTTTCTTGGTTGGCCATATCTGCTCAGTTTAATATTTGAAATGTAAACAAAATCTAAATGAGGGGACTTTGTATTAAGGCAAATTGAACCATACTTAGCTATGAGGATCTCCATAGCCAAGTGGTATAAGGCACTCCAGATCAGATGGTGGTTCCTCCTATGAAGGGGGATACAAGTACAAATCCTGCTGGAGGGCACAATTTCTCTATTAAGTTTACTCAAATATGACGATTGGTAGATAAAATATACTCTTTAAAAATGGTGTGATATACTCAAATATAGCCATCCACTAAAAATAATTTTCAAAGCAATAGTCATATTTCTTACATATAACTGTGACTTTTTTACAATAATGTTCACCCTGTGCAAGGCCTGAAGGCCACTCAAGGTAGAGGATTATTGAGTAAGAGCCAAAACTTATGTGGATATATGTGGAAGATGACAATTAACCCTAGACATGAACAGATTAAGATTCTAGTGATTGGGGAAGCATCTTCTTGTGAATTGGTTCCACAAAGCAGTTTGTAGGAAGAAGATGCTTGAGTGGAACTTACATTCCATTAAAGGAATACAAAAGGAATGAGGAATGTAGTTCATCTGAACACTTTCCATGGAAATAGTGAGAAACAGTGAGTGGCTTGCAATGTTTTTATGAGAAACTAAGACTGTTCACATGGTGGTAGTTTTGAATGTTAGTTCTAAAGCTGTAGTTCTTATTGTGAGTCACATGCCAATTTTTATGGGGGTGCAATTTGAGAATGAGTTATGAACAGTGAATTTTTTTCGAGTAAGTTTGTGTGAGTATGCGTGTGAGTGTGTTTGTGTGTGTGCATATGCAAGTTAATACATACAGTGCATACATAAAAATATTTGTGTGTATGTATGTACATGTGTAATTACACATATGTACTGTATTATAATATATATATATATATATATATATATATATATATATATATATATATATATATATATATATATTATTTTTTAACAATTTCTTAGTAATTCCATCCTTAGTACTTCTATTGTCCTTTTATTCTTTTATTTTTCTCTTTCATGGATGCCATATTCTTTGGAAGCCTGTTTAGACAGAGTTAATGGCCTTTTAGGCTTCTTCCAGATGAAGAGTAATTAACTTTTTGAATAAGAATTATATGTCACATGAGGGGCATCAGGATTTTAGAGATGCTTAGGTGGGTGCCTGGACAAAAAAAAGGTTGGGAAATTCTAGAGATCAACAATTTAATTCTCAGCATAATGCATAACAAGTTTTAATACAACTTATACAAAATTTACCTTCAACGCAAGGAGAATTTATGCAACTCATTTCAAAGTAACCAGTTATAGGCAAATCCTATTGTGAACATGAATCCTTTACAATAAAAAGTTTTGGATGCAGAATGGACATTTCTAAGTAGCAATGTTATGAAGATATGCCCCTTATATTTTTTAAGATATTGTGAATCCTAACAGATTGACATCAGTGAATGAAAGATTAAACAAAACTGCATCACAAATTTGAAGACTGAAATGGATATCTTTAATTCAATTTCAGATGCTGGTTATGTGAGAAGTTAAAAAGAAAGAAGAAATTGATAGCATTACATCAGATAAAAAAGCCTGATGAATACATTTTTATCTTGCCTATTGAGAATCCGTTCATATTTCTGTGTGTTAAAAGAACAAAGAATATAAAAGAACTACTTTATTACTTTATCTCCACATAAAGTTAAAGTCATTAATTATGTTTAAGAATCCAGTGAGTTAAAAACTGAATTAGAAAATAAACTCAATAAATTTAATGTTGAACTGCTACCAATGGTGATATTTATTGGAAGGACCAAAATTTTTGTTTGGTTAATAAAATAAAAACCCCAAAAACATTCTTTTCTTTTCAACATTATATAAAAAATATAATATGAAAATATAAAAACAAATATAAAATATAAAGCAAATGCAAAATAGATAAAACAAAAAACATTCTTTTCTCTTCAACATTGTTGAACAATTTATTTACTGCTTTATTCCACTATCTTCTGTCATATTTCAATTAACTTCCAGGAAAGAACTACTCAAAGTGCCTTTTGCAGTCTTTTTTATTCAATGTGAATTATGTAAATACTGAAATAATTGTTATGTAATGGAATAACCAGTCACCCCTATGAATGATTACACTATTATAGGTAGTAAGTACCTATAAAGTCAACTGTCTATAAGAGACTAAAAGAAGAGTGAGAGAGAGATGATGCAAGCACGTCTAACCTTCCAATTAGTGGCACTCACTACTAGATTGACCTGTGTATATAACTGTACTGTATTTCATATTGTACTAGTTGTGTACAATAAACCTTTCTTCTATTATCCACTTGGTGTTAAGTATTTATTCCCTTAACTCAGAATATAACAAATTAGTAATGTAAATATGTAATTTTTGGTGAAATCAGAAGATGAATGAAAACATACCAACCAAGTTGTAACAATTTTTTTCTGGTCACCAAAGAAACTTGAAGTCTAATGTTATCATGATGGAATGTTACACTTTCTCTCTTAACTAATTCCCAATGATTTTCATTGATTGCTTGCTTTGGTGGTTCTAATTTAGAACAGTACTCATTCAAATTCATCATTTATTTTTCAGAATAATCACACCATATATATTGGATGAAAACCAGATTTTGGCAGAGTGAGTGGTCGTCAATTTAGCTTTCCTGAAAATCTCTTGCATTTCCAGTTTTCTTGCATATTCAATTTTTATCATCTATCCTGATTAATTTAAAAAATAGAATATCTAACTATGCTGTAAGAATGTTTTTTCCATATATCTGGAAATCAACCATCAAAATGACTAACATAATCATGCTGTGCAAATAGTTTTCAGCATTTAATTTGGATATTTTGAATATATTGGTCATCTCTCTCATTGTATTATATGGCATTGATTATTGTCAAGCAATATCTTCATTTGTTATCAACCCCAACTGATCTGCACAACTAAGGAACATCCTTAAACAAAAACATCTCCAGCATGAAACGTCACAAACTGCATTTGACATGTTAGAACATTTACAGTACCTTCTTAATAAGCTGCACAATATTTAAAATGCAAATTGATATGCCATTTTCTATAATACAGTCAAAAGCAATATTTTTAATGAAGTTGAGGTCTTCCAATGACATCTAATGACTATAATGAAGATTTTGGCAAATCAAAAATGTTAGCTTCTTACAGCGTAAAGTTAACAGTGAATAAATAGGATAAGGAAATGTATGAATCTATCAAGTGCAGAAAAGCTGTCTACCTTGAAAATCAGCTGTAGAAAAGAACCAAGTTGGCATGAAAAAAGGGTGTGTCAAGTGTAGATTAGTATTAAGTCCTCCTGAATAGTTGTCTTTTTAGAGGAAGCAGTCTGTCAATCTAGATAACATCACTATAAGATTTGCATGGCAGTTGCTGTGCTAATTTGCATGAGAATGGTGATGCATGGTAGTTACTGAGTCACAGATGATCAATGGCTACAAGTATATAAGACCAATATTTTTTACACTGTTGACAGAATGTGTTGGTTTGTGGTTACAGTTGGGAAAGCAATATTTGGATTTGTGACCGATTGTTTTGGTACACTTAAGATTTGTAAGCATTTATTTTGCTACACTTCAGATTTTCTAGCATTTCAATCGACCTACTCTCATTGGTTGCTTCAAGGTTAATAATTGTTAATTACCTGAAGAGATGTTTTATTTAAACATCGAAACAAAATGTACAATTTTGTAGTGGATACATACATGTTCTAATGTAAGAGTGTATAATAAATATTTATTGCTCTACTTTTGTATTGAGCCCTGTTTTAAATTAATGTTTTTAACATTGAAATTTTATTCTTCATTCTTTTACATTTAGATACATATATATATATACATTAATATATATATTAGATAGCAGGTATTACTCTTCACAATGAAATTATTACTTCAAGGTCAAACTAAAGCTGAATCTACTTGTACAGATTGACAGAAGATTAAAGAGGATTAACTATCATTAACTGGTTTACAGACCATTTGTTGTCAAGTGAAAGATCATAGCCTGCGGCTTCTATGTCAATGGTTTACACACAACTGCAATTTGGCTGAAGTTGTTTACAATTTAAACCAAGTCAGATCATTATACTGTTTAAAACTAAACATCACACAGCTGTTACCGCATTGCAAATAGAAGATTCTTCTAACTAATGGAGGTGAGAGAATACAAAAATAAATGCACCACAAACTAGTAATGACCTAGACATTCAATGCAACATTGATCTCAATTTCTCGAATGTTGAAGGAATGAAGATTCATTGAATTAAAATGGAATATCTGTGTTGACAACAATATAAATTGCAGACAGGGATAAATAATTCAATTTAAGTGATCAAGTATCAGGACCAATAATTGAACAGGCAAAATAATCTATTAATTGCTTAGTAACCTGACTCCACTGATAAAGAAAGAAAAGACACCCAGAAAAAAATTACACCACCTGTGTCAGGATGCATATACAGTTCAACTAACTTTTGCTGCTGAAATCAAATTAACTGCTCAGTGTCCTGACTCATCTGAAAGTAAGAAAGGATACTAATAATAAATTGCATCACCTGAGTCAGGACACCCATACACTTCAATTGACTTTCCCAAATGAGAACAGATTAACTGATCAGTGTCCTGACTCATCTGAAAGCCTCTAATCAAGTAAGAAAGGATACTAATAATAAATTGCATCACCTGAGTCAGGACACCCATACACTTCAATTGACTTTCCCAAATAAGAACAAATTAACTGCTCAGTGTCCTGACTCATCTGAAAGCCTCTAATCAAGTAAGAAAGGATACTAATAATAAATTGCATCACCTGAGTCAGGACACCCATACACTTCAATTGACTTTCCCAAATGAGAATAAATTAGCTGATCAGTGTCTTTACCTTTGTCATTTGGTTGGTTGGTTGGTTGATTTTATTTAGCAGCATATGAACCTCTATGGATTATCTAATGCCAAAATCTAAATATTTTAAACACAATTTTATGGCTTCAACTACAGATAAAATGTATTGTTGGTCATTTTGCTATAAAATGTATTGTTGGTCATTCTACTATAGATATATATTGTTGGTAATGCTACAATAAATATGTATTGTTGTTAATTTGACTATAAATAGCTATTGTTGGTAGTTTTACTATAAATATGTATTGGTTGTATTTTTAATATAAAAATGTATTATTATATTTTCATAGTGTTTTGCTTTTGCTTGGGAGTTCACTATTTTCTTATATCTGGGACCCTAACAGGTACCCCAGGTCAGGGTGGAACTGGGAACAACAGCAATTAAAAGGCAGTTCCACACTTCTCAAAACCTCCAATATCCTGATCAGAGACCTTGCTGCCAGATATTGTTTATCATCATGCCCAGGTCTTTATCATTTGGTCAGTGAATTCCCAAAATTCCTCTCATTATTGAATAATGATTGTTTTTGATGGTGATAATAATAATAATAATAATAATAGTAATATTGAAAATTACATTTTTAAACATAAACTAGAAAATTATGAAAACATTATCAGAAGTTATATAAATAATCCTTAAATATGAGTAGAGCCTACATCTTGCATCCCAGTAAATTGATAGATAAACAACAATATGTAATTGTACCAAAGGTATTCTTGGAGCACTCAAGGTTAATGGTAATGATCAGTTCCATGATGATGCCTGACCACTATTTTTATTATCTTTATTACCAAACCAAATGACATCATCATTGTTTGGGAGAATATTTAAAGCTCATGTAACTGTTGAGTTCTATTTTTTTTTCAAGATAGGATCATAAGATGAATATGGCTTCTGATTGGTTTTATTGGAAAGTGAATTTTTAAAAAAAGATATTTGGATGACATGCCTATCCTTAAAATAATAATGGATCATTGATGACACCCAATAAACAACAGGTAAAAATATTGGCTTCCAATAATAAAGAAGCATCTGTGAGGAAAACCTTGATAGAATTTAAAAGCATCTATATGACCTTGTGGATGATGAATTATTCCTTCCTACAGCCCCTTTCCAACAGACAAAAAGATCACAAGACTATTGCTAATCTGTTGCTATTTCCATGGCAAGTGTTTTGACAAGCTATGTTCCTTTGTTCCACTACTCTTGACCTTATCAATTGGGACTCACCATCTTACATACACAAGAATTAATCATCCCCATTCCCTTTGTATTCCATTAGTAAGGAAGAAGTTTAACTGAATTGAAGAATTGCTGAACTGCTGCTTTGTGGAATAGAATTCCAGCAGGAAATTTTTCCTGATTACTACAATTTTGACCTCTTCAGTTGTTACATTTCCTAACTTCATGAAGTGCATTCTTAGCTTCTCTTATTCTCATACAACACCACACAGTAACTCTCTACCTTGAGTTACTCTTTGGCTTTGTACTGAGTGAACATTAGTATGAAAAAACAAAAACTTATTTCTTTTTATCAAGTGAAAACTATAAATTGATGTCAAGAAAATATATTCAAAGACTGAGAACTGCTTTATCTTTTCCAGAATTCATTTGGTGAAGTGTTTAGATATATGATCTGCATTGATAGGATGATTATGACTTGTAATAATGTTGAGTTCTAAGATGAATCATTACAGATCTTTCAGGTAGCAACATTTACAGTTTATTACCTATTTTTTTTTAAAACTAAAAACAAAGAAATCACCCTATTATTATTGGTTATAAGACAGCCATAATTTAACATATTTAGTGCTAGGAAGATTAATGGTTTCCTGTACACCAAGTACTAATATTAGCATTAGTGTAGTCATTGATACACTAACATTGAATGTGATTATGGAGAGATGAGATACATGCCTGTAATAAACAAAACATTTAATATGACAAAAACAGCTCAAATACACATTTTAAAATGGTTTCCACATATCCAAAAACAAATGATTGTTCACACAGTTCAAAAGATGAAAATGTTTGACAGAAAAACAAAGAAATAAACATATTAGCCATATGTTCTTTGACTGTTCTTAGCAAGGTGAATCAAAATGACTTTTCACTCTATGTTAGGCTGTGTACATGCTGTCTATTTTCTGTATGTCTGGATGTCCCAGTGGTGAGGAAGGTATTAACCATTCCAAAAAATAGAAGCAAAAAAGGGAAGAAGAGTTCTCCTCTCTAAAACGGCTGAAATTCCATGTGATCAATATTAGGGAAAACAACAGTTGTCTGCCTATAGCCTATTTTGATATAATTCATTGCAAAGATATCAATAAATGCCAGTTCACGTAATTATCATCAGTTGCTTACTCTACTTGTTGCAGACTGCGCATCAACATGAGATATTCTTTTCTACAAATCTAGTCCATAAGTGGACATTATCAAGCCATCATTTTGGCTTTCGACCTTTGCTTCTGTTACTGGCCAACTTACCTTCTAGGCATAACTTACATCATGAGGTTATCTTTTGATATGACCATGCAGTTTAACTACTCTTGATTTGATAATTGATGTGATTGACTTAAGCTTGTAATATAGAGTAACTCATTGACTGTGATATGGTTTCTGAGGCATTTTTAGTTATAAGTCTGATGATGTGGTTCTTGAATGTAGTAAGTTTTTAAAGTAATTTAGTCATTCAATTAACACAATTGAGACCCTATAACACAACTGGTAGGATGTAAGTGTCAAATGATGAGAAACTTATTTCGATGTTAGCGTTTTTATTCCTGTTGAAGGTACCCAACCTAGAGTATGTGATGTTGCATAACAACCATTCCATTGTTGCTTGATGATAGCTTGTGACCAAGATATATAAACTCTGTAACTTGAGTGATTTAGCAGTTTTAGATTGTGATTTGCAGATTGCAATTGTTTTTATCAGTTGTCATTCACTTTGTTTTGAGATGTTTATGTTTAATCCAAACTCTAGTGCATGTTTGGCCAGCACATTCACTTCACATAATAGGCAACACTTAAAACACTTAGATTCTGTTGTCACAAGTCAACTTTCTATGCATGAATTCATTAATGGTTTTATTATAATTATTATTATAATTTATTATTATATAAGAAAAATCAACATTCAGTGACAATAAAATGGACCAAATTTCAAAATTTTATCAATGTTCAGATATGCTTGAATTTATCTACAGACAAATATTTTTCATACAGTCAGTAAATAAAGAAATAGGTTGAGGCAGAAAAATCTGGAAAAATGGAAAAGAGAAATACATTTTTGAAAAAAAATATAAAATTAAAAAAAATCAAGTATATAGAATCTTTTTAATGAGGATTATTAATTCATAAATGAATAAGAAACTGTTTAAATCTGTAAATGGTAAATAAAATTTCACAGGGAAAAGATTCTCCAGGGATATTTTTATGACCTCAAATGGCTTTACTTAACAATTTTTCTGTAAAAAAATGAAGGACAAAATTGTTCCATGAAAACTTTCTATTTGAATGACACACTTTTAAATATTTTTTGACTCTGCATTCTTCAAAAATATTATTTTCCTTTCAATTGACATCTTTTTCAAGGCCTTTTGATTGTAGGAAACCTGTTCATTTCAATCCAGATTGTTTTCTGTATATCAATATAAACTTTTGATCAAAATTACTATATTCTTATCAACAATAATTACTCACCCAAACCACCAAGTAGGAATCTCCTTTGTGAAATTTTCCTTTCTTTGGCCATGTGACAAGGTTGAAATCCTGCAAGACAATTTTATAGAATTTGATTAAAAAAAATGTCAGTGTTTTTGGTAAAAATGTAAAGTTAAAACTTTATTTACAAGTTAAATTCCGTTCTCAGGATAAATATTTCTCTGCTCAGTTTATGAGTATTGATTGATAAATAAGATGTTCAATTCTTAAAAAAAATGAGTTTTAAACCAGATAGAACAATGAAACTGGTATTAAGATGAAGTAAATTGATTTCTCATCAAAATGATGTGGGTTGATTGATAAGTAAAGTTTACAGTCCTATAAAACTAGTTTTAGATCAGATAAAATAATGAAGCAAAATGCTCTATCTGTTTGATTTTTTTTCAATCTTTTTATGAACATTTGATCTAATTATCTACAGTGATTTAAATTTCAGAAATGATTGAAAAGTTTTAACCTTTCAATGGCTCTTTCAAAATTGAAAAAAAAAATCCAAATTAGGTTCCAAATTATGGCTGTGAGGAGGGTGGTCAATAACAGTGAATGGAAACTTTTCAACATTTGAATTATTTCTTGACTGTAATGCAACCTCACAATGTTTTGATACAAAAAACTGTTCCTCTTTCAGACCTTAATCTGTGAATGCATTTTAAGTGCACATAAGGTTTCACTGATTTCATACATCTGTGAATTTTGATTGGCACCAAACCTTCTAATGTCAAAAATCTTATGACTTACTGTTGTTTTATAATTCAAACATTGTACCCAAGATTAACAAATGCCCTCACACAACAAACTGAAATGAAGCATGTTTGAGCACAGCATCATAAACTCTCAGATACATATTTGAACAGGTTTCTTTAACCATTATTAGTGGTGCCATTCTGGAAAAAGACATTACTTATTGATTAATCTTTATATTTTTCTTCCCAAAATAGAAAATATCAAGAGATTTTCATAAAGGAAACAATATAGAAAAAAAAAATTGTGGGGGGGGGTAGGAAATTATATATATATATATATATATATATATATATATATCCAAGCAAGTTTGATTAAATTCACTTGATAACATCTATCAGTTTAATTTTTGAATTGTATTATTCCAATTTTCAAATAAGGTGTTCTATATCGGGATTAAAATTCAGATCAAACTGTCTGGAATTCATATTTATTCTGTTGTTTTTTTTCAAGTACTTTTGATCACCTCAGTCAATTTCAAGAACCATGTGCTGTCCATATTTTAGGCAAGATTCAGTTGGCTACATCCTGGTATTTTTTAGAAAGCTGAAAGCTTAAAACAGTTCATGGTGATGTCATGTCCAACAGTTAAGGAAAGCATGACTGGACCCAAAAGTATGCATCATTGCATACACATACAGTTTTCTCTCTCCACACACACACACAAGCACACACACACATATATGCATGTTTCATCAGAAATGACAGACAAGTTACTACGGTTAAGCTTTTTATTTAATTTTTCTTGTGTTCAAACAAGAGCTTTCTTTTCTGGACAAAGGGTGTATATTAACTGTATCCACCTTCAAAAAAAGACTAAAAATAATGGAAGCTTTAATAATAAAAAAGAATAAACCAACTCTTAACAATATTAACTATGAACAAAGCCACAATTCGGAAATTAAAAACATTCGTATTCGTATTCGGAAAATTAAAAACATCCCTACCACACACCATAACATACACACCCAATTAAGCTGAAAAATAAAATCATCCTTGTTAATGGCTAAAGGTATAGCTGAAAGCGAAAGAAATATAAAACATTTGGTCAGTTCTTATACACCCTTTGTCCAGAAAAGAAAGCTCTTGTTCGAACACAAGAAAAATTAGATAAAAAGCTTAACCATAGTAACTTGTCTGTCGTTTTTAATGAAACATGCATAAATAAAAAATTGCTGCCTAAATATACAACTATATATATATATATATATATATATATATATATATATATATATATATATATGTATATATGTATGCATTTGCTCCTTCCTTGTACAGAAAACTACATACACTCTCTTTCTTTCTCCCGCACTATCACACACTGGAGTACCAATCATTTCAAAAATGTTATAGAAATGAATGTTGAATGTAGAATATTATAGAAATGTTAAAGACTTGACTCGATCAAATATATTTGCTAATATTTCCTTTATATTGTTTATTATTTTGCACACTCAAGCTGATGTCAAAAACAGATTAAAAGTGAAAATAAATTTTTCATTTCACACATCCTAGAACTTTTTATCTTTCTCAACAAACAACTGAACAATGTGCTTTTTCTATCTTCCAAGGAATTGATGTTTTATTATTCAAAGACTAAATTAAATTGTAATCTAAATGTATAATATCTAATGAATACAGCTGTGGGTAAATAGTAAGAAAGACTGGGCCTTATAGCCTAAGGTGGTAACTGGTCTAGAAGGACAACTTTGAACTCAACCCCCAACTATGGGTTAAATAGTCTCACCAATCTACAATTGGCCAAGAGTGGTGAGTACAGATACACTCCTAAAGACTTGATCAATCAGAGGGGAATTCATCCAACAAGAGGGTGAAGGCTTTGGATTTAGACTTAGACAGCAAATTAGTGGAAAGTTGTTATCCAAGTGATAACAATTTTTATTGCCAAATAAATATATCCTCTAGTGTAATCATGATGGGATACAATGCCTTTTCTTTGAAGTAGTTCCAGGCATTTTTTTTTGCTGATTGCTGCTTCTGGTGAGTCTCATTTAGAGCTGTACTTTTTCAAATCATCCAGAACATCATCGTAATGATGCAAAACTTTCCAATTCCCTCGTATATAAATAGTATAACCTTCCTTGAATTAAGACTAGACATTGGTCCAGTTAGTAGTGGTTCATTTCATTTGCTCTATGATCTCTGACATTTTACATTGTTATAAAGTATCTACTTTTCATTGTCTATCATAGTTTATGTAAAAAAGAGGAGATCTGTGTTAGTTGTTTTTTGCTTTGCTTAACACACATGTAAATGATATATCAAATCTACTAACAAGCTGGTGGAAATGATTGGATATTTTGAGTATATTGGCCCTCTCTCCCAAATTTTATAATGTAATAATGTTGATTATTCTTAAGTAATGTTTTCATTTAATTCCTATCAACCTGAACTTATCTGTGGCAAGATGAAACTGCTCTATAGTAGGATTTTACAAGCAAGTAGTAATTGTGTGTGGTATTTTTGGGTGAGTTGAAAAAATGAACAGGTAACATTTTACTTTTTTCACTTAGCTGGGATTTAGTTGAGAAAATAGATAAAAGATATTGACTTATACAAATAAATAAACTTTGGAATTTGTAGCAGTGTTTGTGAATTAATTTATTACCAAATATGGAAGTTGCCAAACAGCTGAAGAGGACCATATTTAGGTTCATTAAAAGTAGATCATATTTGGCAACAGGAAAGACTGAGCTGTTAATGAGATAATCTCATAATTGAGTACCAGAAATCTGGCTAAAAGGGATTTGGACAAACCATATAGATCCTAATCTAATAAGGAAATTCTGGAATTTAAAATATAATTGGAAGGATTCCCACCAATTATGTCTTCATCTGAAAACATAATGTAATGAATTTTGTTCGGGATTCCAAACAGTTATAAGCCACATATCAAGGGGATCCGTGTTATTTGGTTTTGTCATTTTTAACTTTATCTTGGGTATCGAAATATAACAAAACCCCAACCAACTTTGTCAATAGAATTGTTGGAATAGACCAACGTGAAGAAAAAGCAAATCATCTGTGTAAAAAGGAATAAATCAGTTCAGGTAACCTCATTAAGATGACTATAATTGTCAACATAGGACACAGTTGGAAATGAAGTTGGTAGTTTTAGATATCTGCTAGAGGATGGAACATAGTTTAGTTAAAAATCTCCAGCACAAAGCTTCTCAAACTGATTTTAATGCAATTAATCATTTACAGTGCCTTCTTTATAAATTGTAGAAATCTTTTTCTTAGTATTTGAGTTTCATTTTTACCTTTCTTAAAATAAAGCATAATATGCCAAAGATATTGTTTATTTCATCTTTAACATAAACAAAAATATGCCAGTTTGGACAATATTTTTGTTTTCTCCTTAATAAGCTTATGTAAATGGTTGGAAGAACAGCAACTACAAGCAATAGCAAAAAGATAAAACTTACTCAGTGTTACATAAGACATCTTGTGGAGGACCATGTTTGGAACATAGAAGAAAGAAGAATAAAAAAGATATAGGTACCCAGGCACTTGTTAATCCTGAAAACTAGTATAGTAAGATACATATCAATGTTTAAATTGACAAGGAGCCAGCATTATATATTGTGAGAATTTTAACACATTATTAAACTAATAACAATACATCAAGTTTTATCCATTAGGTCTTTCCCACCAATATCATGTCAACAAATATGATTGAGTCATTGAAAGGAATACAAACTGAGAAAATGAAAGAAAAAAGGGTCCCTCCATCTGGTGCCAGAATAATCAATAAAGCCATAACAATTGTCTAATTGATGACCATTTATCTGCTTATTCTACTGCCCCTGCTTCAAAGATACAATCAATGTATTTATTTGAATAACTTTTCATAATTGTATATGTGAACTGCATTTGTCTATGCACTCCTTTTTCATGCTTCTAGATAGATAGACTTTCAAATTTGCTTACTTCCAAATTACCTATGACAAACCTGACATGTGGATAGTACACCTAAAACTTTGTTGGAATATTGTAGTGGTTAATATTTTGCAGTCTATTCAATGCAATGCTTTCAGCTGATCAATGCAAATGTATTGTATGTGACATCAGGGTCGATAATGTTATTCTGATCGATGTGGCAATTGTTATTCATATAACTAATATCCTTTCTCTCTATGTGACATAGTAGTTCCAGAAATTGTTAATTATGGTTCTCCACAGCTTCCTGTCTTTTGTTACTCTCAGCAATACATTTTTTTTTATTCCCAGCAAGGCAATAATGCCACTAGGATGCAAGGGGTTACTTGGGGTGAAAGAGAATGAGAAGACTAGTGAGGAGAAATGACAATAAAAGAACAGAGGTCAGGAAGACAGAAGATGGTGATTAAAGTTGCATTTAAATTTTTGAAGGTTGCAGGTGACAGAGAAGAAAGAAACCAGGAGAGAGTTTGACAGGTGATAAGTGTGGGAAATGAAACCATTAAACTAGTACTTACAGTTACATGTATTTCAACAGTACTATGATTACATTAGACTTTTTCCTTACCAACATAACTCAACATGACCATAAACAACCAAAAATATAAACCTAAACCAGGTCAACAAAAATCACCTAAACTCTTTAACATTTACTTCTCCAACATCTGTGGTATTCATACCAACTTCGGCAGTGTAGAATCATTCCTCTTTCATAAGTCTCCTGATATACTAGCTCTCTATGAGACTAATCATAACTCTTCAATCCCTTCCTCTGATTTCTCAATTCCTGGCTACTTTCCTCTCCTTAGAAAGAGCTCTAAAGTCCACATGTATGGCCTGGGAGTTTATGTCCATGATCATTCCCCGCTGTCTAGGGAACTCTCTTTGGAATCTCCAGGCCATTCATACATGTCTCCATCTATATCTCCACAATTCAGTAAGCTATCTCTTCTTTCTCTATCATTCCCCTTCCTCTCAAAACTGTTGTGTACTTGATAGGATTTATGATAATACTAGCAGCATGGCCCGGCGTTGCTCGTGCTTGATTAAAAAATTGTACGACTCATACAGCAATCGCTATCACTTGACTGAAAATATTTTTGCCCTTCCTTGCCTTTAAAGGAGTGCCCTTTGCCATGCTGATGTTGCTACATGCCTTACTTCTTGTCTATCTCACACTGCAAATTTTTCTCTGCTCTATACTAAACATTAAATCTGTTACGAAAAAAGAACTAAACAAAATGAACACAAAATGATCAGCTTTAAAAAAGGACTCGTAACTGGAAAAACCAAATGAAAAAAGAATGTTAACAACAAATACTTTTTTACACCCAACTCAGTTCTGCAGAATCAGAATCAATGTTGAGTTTAAGCAAGCGAATGAGCCAATTGGAGTAAAGTGCCATGGAGATTTAAATTTTTCCCACTTGTGACGAATGCAGCTATCAATTTTTTTTGCATGCTAGCATGCTAGTTAACATTCATGTCAGTCAGCTGTTGGCTCTCACACTGGCTAATAGAATCTTCCTGCCTATTCGTGGCAGCCAGCTATAGGCTCTCACTCTGGCCAGTAGAAAATGGCTGAAAACTGCATGAACTGTGTAGAAGCATGAAAAAATCAATTATTTCCACTATCAATGGACTTGGAGCATATGCATGTAAATTTTGGAGAAAATCCGTCAAAAATTGCGGCCATGCATTTATTACATACACACATCCTGCCTTTTATAGATAGAGATAAACAAGGCCATCTCTCTACATCTATTTATGCATATATTCATGTTTGGTAACTTTAATGCCCACTATGCCATGTGGCTTAAACACACTGTAACTGACTTCACTGGCATCCAAACCCTTAACTTTTCAATCACTCAATCCCTCACACAAGTTGTTGACTTTCTTACCAATTTCCCCAGTAACTCTGATGGTAATGCTTCCCTTCTCAATCTCTGTTTTAGCTCCATCCCTGACTCCTGTCACGCTATGCAGCTCTGCCCTCTTGGCAACTCTGATCATGCCATAGTGTCTATTAACATCTCCTTTCACTCTTTCTCCAGCCAAGAACCTTCTACTGACAGAATATCTTTCTGTTACCAACACATAGACTGGAATTTGTTCCATGATTTCCTTTGCGATGTCCCTTGGAATGTGGTTTTTAATCACTCCATTCAAAAATGTGCCTCTGAGGTCTCCTCCTGGATAAAAGCCAGCATTGAAGCTTTATCCCAGCAAGAAAATACAAAGTTAAATTGCACTCATCTCCTTGGTTCTCAGCTGCTTGCTCAGCTGCGACATATCTGATTGCAACAGATGTCTCTTTGTCTCTGCTCGTAATGAGTGCAAGTGTGTCCTCAATGAAGCAAAGTCACTATTTGCTGATAGAATGAAACAACGTATTGCATCTCACAAGTTTGGTTCTAAAGATTATTGGTGGCTCTGCAAGAATGTGCTGAACAATAGCAAATCTAGAACCCCTCCTCAATTCAATCAATTCGAAGTCCTAACTTCCAGAGCTGTTAAGGCTGAATGCTTTGCTTGAAAATCCTCATCCAACTCAACAATTGACTTGTCCAGAGTACACACATCTAATTTTCCCCCTAGAACTAGGTCTATATTGAGTGAGATGAGCATAATCCTGTCGATGGTATTGGAAATCATCTCTAATTCATATAGCAAGTGGGGGGGGGGTGACAGTATACCAGCCAAAGCACTAAAGAAATCTGCTCCTGAGCTGGCTCCAGTTCTCTTCAAACTACATAACTATTGCCTCACTGACACTTGCTATCCAGCCTGTTGGAAGTCCTCATCTGTTGTCCTTGTTTTTAAGAACTCTGGAGACCCTTCTGATCCATCTAACTACCATCCTATCAGTCTCCTACCACTCTTCAGCAAAGTCTTTGAGACTTTAATCAATGCTTAAGTGGTTAAGCACCTTACCTCCTATGATCTATTCTCTGACAAACAATGTTGTGATGATGTTGAAAGTAGATTCTACTTTCAACACCATCATTTGATAAGACACCAGAATTGTTGAAACAAAATGGCTGCTTCTGTACTGATTTTATAACATATTTATGTTACAATTTTCAAATAAATAATTATATATATATATATATATATATATATATATATATATATATATATATAATGTGAGCCGAAAACTTAGGAGCAACTTAATAAAAAAAATAACCCAATGTTGAACAATTTTTGTCTTAATTTTCATCAGAAATAAAAGTAAACATTCGAACATTAGAATGGCTCATGATCAGTCATAATAGAGATTCATATTTAAAATAAGCAGAGGTTAATATTTTATTTTATATTTGGAATGATTAGTGAAGATGATCCACATTTCATATAACCCACAAACTCTTGCATCCAATTCGCATCTTCTGTCAGAATCAATTTGTGAAGATATAAAATTTGAAATCTACCAAAGAAGCACAATGCATACCAAGAGACCCACTGTTATTAGCTAACAAGAAATACTTTGATCATGGTTTATGAGAGCCAAAATTGCTTATAAGTCATTGGTCAATTAATGTTGAAACTTCTTCCGGATACTAAAATATAAGAATGAAAACAAAAAAATAATAAATACTCACCCTTAATATATATATATATATATATATATATGTATAGAGACATATTTAGATTAACCAAGAAGTCCTTCCTGAAAAATTCTGATATATAATTATTTAAAAGTAGATTTGACCAAGAAATTTTTCAGAATACTCTAATATTGATGTAATGGAATAACCCTGCACCCCCATGAATGATTACACCATAGGTAGTAAGTACCTATAAAGTCCACTGTCTATGAGACACTGGGAGAGGAGGAGAGTGAGAGAGAAGACGCAAGCATGTCCGACCTTCCAATTAGTGGCATTCACTACTAGATTGACCTGTGTGTATAACTGTAGCATATTTCTTATTGTACTCGTGTACAATAAACCTTTCTTCTAGTATCCACCTGGTGTTACTTATTTATTCCCTTAGCACGGAATGTAAAGTTCTGACAAGGATTTTCAGAACATAACAGTGGCTACGAGGATGTTTGAAATGAACTCGCACTAACATAACAAATATTAGGTTGGTGCAAAAATAATGACGTAATAATGTCGTTTTTTGACGTTACAAAATACGTCAAAAAACGACATTATTTCATCATTATTTTCGCACCAGCCTAATATATATATATATATATATATATATATATATATATATATATATATATATATGTTATTACTTTATATGTTATTTTTAGTGGATACTCATATTTGGTTAGATGCTCTGTTTATTTATTAAACAGTATATTTATACCATTTAATAAATAAACAGAATGTCTACTCAAATATGAACATCAATTAAAATTACTGTTTAAAGTGATAAAATCTGTCAGTTCAATAAATAAAATATCCATTATTTCTTCAGGCCATGTGTGTTGGATGGTTAGCTTGATTATTTATAGGCAATTATGTCTCTCCACTGATTCCTTTTCTTTATTATCTAAATTGCCATACATTATTGGGAAAGGTAACAGAGTTTGATCTGATTGCCTTCTCTATGGTTTGAAATTCAGAGATTTCTTTCTCTTAAACTGGTTGCTACGCAAGGCTAGAGACACTAATCTACTCTGCTATTTATATATGGGGATCAATGTAGCATTATAGGTAGCAAGTAATGTGCTGTCCATAATGCCCCATAGGGCAGCATATATAAATAAATGCACTACCATTCAACGCGTATGGCCTAAATATTGCATTCAAGCATAAAACACTGCAGCTAGCCAATGTGGACTTCAGTACATACATGCATATATATATATATATATATATATATATATATATATATATATATATATATATATGCATGTTTCATCAAAAACGATAGACAAGGTACTATGATTAACCCTTTTATTTAATTTTTCTGGTGTTTGGACAAGTGCTTTCATTTTTGGACACACTCTGTGTCCAAAAAAGAAAGCACTGTCATTTTTAATAAAACATGCATAAATGCATATCTGTCATTTTTAATAAAAAATGCATAAATGAAGGATTGCTGCTTAAATACGCAATTATATATATATATATATATATATATATATATATATTTTAATATATATATATATATATATGTAGTACATCTAGGTAAGGGAATTTTTTTTTATTAATGTCTAATTCTATAATGTCGTTAACTGTTTTACTTTGTCTAAAAATATCAGTGTATATAATTTAGAAGGCAAGAATTAGTACTAGGTGATGTTTTAAATGGTTCAGTGGCAAATTATCTATCTATCTATCTATCTATCTATCTATCTATATATATATATATATATATATATATGAACTGGGTGTATCATTCATGAAGAAAAAGTTTGTTTAAAACCAATGAAATTTCTTTGTTATGGGTATTTTGTTTTATTTTTGTTTTTAGGAAAAATAAAGAAAAAATCTTTATCAAATAACTTTTGTTTGTCATTACCTGAACACACACACACAAGACCAAAAAGCCAAAGAAACTAATAGAAAAGAATAATTAAAATATAATTGGATTCTTTATCATTCAGTTTATAAAATAACTTCAATGGTATTGATTTCTGTACTAAGAAGAGAATTAAGAACAGAATGAAAGCTTGTAAATTAGATAGATTTTGCTTAATTTTACGGAATTCTAAAAAAGATGACTATAAGAAAATATACTTACTTCAATTCTCCAAATATTGACATAAGGTGGACCTTCTTTAACTATTTTTGGTACAGGTCGGAATGCTACTTCCAGTGGACTTTTCAATGCTGAAATTAAAATGAAAAATGATTAGAATCATGACTTTGTGGCATAAAATTCAAAATTGTTTCTTTTGTTTATTTTCTAGAAATGAAGAAAAAGGATTATCTTCATAGCTTTAAATAAAGTCTATTTGTTATAGAAATCACAGTGCATTAAATACTTTAATTTTAATAAAAATATTAATTTTGTTTTAGTGCTACCTTTCATGCTTTAGGGAAAGTGAACAAACACGGATGTGAAGCTATTGCACTGCCTTTTCTTAGTTGGCAGATGTGAAACTATTTTATATAAAAGAAATAAATTTTGTGGCTGCAGTAGTTAGCTATGAATTCATTAGCATTCAGGTTTCCTAACTTTTTCTATTTGAATATTATATTTTGGCAGTGCTAATCATTTCAATTTCTGAATGTGTAGAGTTGTTTACTTCTTTGCAGATCTGTGGTTTCATCATTGACATTTTGTTAACAAAATTTTCTAAGAAAAAAATACAATTAAATATACATTTTTAAAATTTAATTTTTTTTTCAATAATTACAAAATTGTTGGAATTTATTAGATGAAGCATTGCTATTTTTATTAATTATGCTAATTTTTCCTTAATTTTTTTTCCTTTAGAACAGAAGCAATCATGGCTCTCTACATAGGTTCTTTTCTTTATTATCTGTGAACTGTGATGCATTTTTGGGGAAAGAGAGTGGCATGTTTTCCCAATACTTTCTCCATGGTTTGGAATTCAGTGTTTTTTATCTCAAAGACTGGTTTCATCCAAAGCTAGAGAGACCAGTCTACCCTGCTATTTAAGTCATAGCTAAGGAATATTTACCAATTTTAACTTAGTGTGATGCAATATAGGAATATTATGTTGCATGTAAGGAAGGCCTGCACATAAGGAATGAGGTTTATTTTTTTAGACTCGTTGCTACACAAAGCTAGAGAGCCCAGTCTACCCTGCTATTTAATCCATGGCTCGTGGAAGAAGAGACAGACTTTACTTTACTTTACTTTTTTGTGAAAGAGAACATAGCAGATTAGCATGACAGATTAGCCTGAAATTAAACATGGCTTTTTGATTCCACTTTCAGCAATGATATCAAATTACACTAAACTGCATTCACATTTCTTAGCTGAATCATTGTAATGATTTGTTTCTATTTTCATTTTAACTTTTCTAGTCCGAGTTGTAGAAGTTTTACTGTTTGAGTGCCTGTTAGCACAGCACAGACCTCAAACATACAATACTCATGCATACAATTCATCACTAAAGATCCTGGAAAAATGGTCACTTCCCTGTACTGCTCCAATAAGTACCTGATGCCTTTTGCTATCCCTTACTTTTACAAGAGCCAGCTAAGGCTAAAACTTTTGCCATATATTGGCAGGAACAGGCCCAGTCTTGATATTTAGCATTGATAAGGTCCAAAAGCATCTCTACATCCATGTGGGTGATTAATTATTTTCCACCCTACAATCCCTTTCTCACAGATGGAACGTCACAAGCCTCCGACTGCCCTATTGCTATTTGCATGGAAAGTGCTTAGATGAACTACATTCCTTAGTTCCACCAGTTCTCACCTTTACAACTGAACTCCACTTTGCTACAAACATTGTAGCAAACGACCCTCATTCCTTTCATATTCCATTGGTGAGATGCAAGTTCCACTTAAACAGCTTCTTCCCATAAACTACTGCTTTGTGGAACTTGAGGTGCGAGTTGGTTGGAGCAAAGAAAAAAATTAGACACTGGTTTGGAGAGATGGCCAAAGATTTATTTTCATTTACAACATATGAAAATGTGTTTGATAAGTCGTATAGTGTAGTGTTTGAATATATGGTGTATGAGGTATGAAATGAGAGTGTGAAAAAGGAGTGTGCTTAATCCAGCTGACTGCTTGTTGGCTATCAGTTTAGGCTTGTTACATTGATAGTAAAGTCTGTTTTTCTTTCTGTGTTCACGGGAGGTTGTTTTCACAGCCTAATGGTTGAACATGCTCTTGAGTGGCATCCATGGTTAGTGTGTGTGTGAAGTCTCTCTCTCTGATTTCTCTCTCCTGTCCAGCTTCTCTTGTAGCCTATATAAGAGAAACATATGGATGTAGTTGTAGACAACTGTGGCCATCAAGAGTTGTGTCAATAATGGCCAGCATTCTGTTATATTTGTGTTTGTTTTAAAATCTCTTTTGAGTAGAGTGCAGCATGTGTGTGACTTAGCTAGTTGAAAATTGGTGTGTAGTCAGAGATATAGGTTTTCTAATAATTGTATAAAATTGGCTTTAATTTGTGTAAATTGAATTTTTCTGCTACAAACTGACTCCTAAGAGAATTTTCCCTGATCACTACAATCTTAACCTGTCTAAGATTAACTGTTATCTTCCCCACATATCTGCATAAAATGTACCTCTTACTACTGCTAATGACCGTTAAGCCTTCTATGGGGTGAACAACGTTATAAAAAGAAAAAGAAAAAGCGGATGTAACAGTCTTAAATTACCTGAATGTCTGAGATGATTTGTCATTATTATTAATGTTCCACTGTCTTTCTTTCATTTTATTTTTTGTTATCTGACTAATTGTAGAGGCAATAGTTTTAAGTAGTTCAAATTTCTTAGGTGAAAAATTACCATTCTTATTAACTTTTGACTATTTTTTCCTATCTTATACTTGTTGATTTTTATCATAGCACTCATTTCATTTTATATTTGATGACCATCAAGTAAGCAGATTTGATCAGATTGATTCAACTGTTTTATATTCTGATCAATGCAGCTTTTCTTTTAATCAAATTTACCTCAAGCCAGGCAGTAAAGCCCCTAAGACACAAGGAGTTATTGGGTGTGAAAGAATTAGAAAGCAGAAACATTATGAAGGAGCAAGAACAATAGATAAAATCAGGAAAACAGTAGATAATAACTGACATTGCAAAGAAGCAAAAGGATATAGATTCTGTCGAGGGAGTGATAGCTATGTATTGTTTTATCAGCCTCAAGGTGGTGACAACTCTAACTATAGAAACACAAATATACACACACACAGATTTATGGAACAAACAATAACAGCTATTTATTTGGTGGAACACTGACACTGTTAAAGAAAAAGGATGAGTTTCAGTTAGAGTAAATAGTTCATTATGGGAACGGCAAGCGCTGGTTATAAATCACATGGGTAAACTTTCTAGGAGTGTATTTGGTTTTTGTATGCAAAGTTTTTACTTACAAATAAATCCAACTATCAATCGGTGGTGTGTTAGTTCTCATGTCAAATTTCTTATCCGGGAGCAGTAAGTGAAATTTTACAGCACTGATGAGTAGTAAATGGAATTTTACAGCCTTGATGTGTTGTGCAGATGTGCTGTTACTGGTCTGTCAATATGGTTGCTTCTCCTCTGCCATTATACCACTATCTGTTTAGATGCTGATTCTCCTTTGCTTATATCAGTAATGATAGGCTCAACTGAGACACAATTTTAGATTTTTGCACCTCTGCTTGATTTGCCAAAATTAAATTCTTAATTATAATTTGCTGGTTTTGTTATTTTACTGAAACTAAATCCACATGTTATTTATATTATAGCATTTAAATGATTAAGTTAACTATTAATTTAATCTTGACTACATCTGTACATACATAGAAAAATATCTTTTAGGTTTTTTGGAAGTGCAACAATTCTACAAGTTAGAAATTAGGATTGGTTAAGCATCTCACTTTGCATGGTTTTCTTACATACATGAAATCTGGTGTTTGCTTCGCTAGGTCAACTAGTGATGTATTAAAAGTTATTTCTGAGTCTCTCAAGCTTTAAATAAGAAGGGTGAAGTTCAAGCTGTTGCTTTGGACATCTCAGAGGCATTTGACAGTGTCTTGCATGCTGGTTTTCTTCACAAATTGAAAGGTTATGGTATTTCTGGATGAATTTTTAATTTAGTACCATTTTATTTTTATCAAATTTTTTATATTAATGCAAGCACTCCCCATGGCTCTATTCTTGGACCTATTTTGTTCCTTATTTTCATCAAACAGCATTCTTGATGTCATCACTTCTCAAATCGGTATCCCTGCTATGACACAATGATTCATTCCTGTTTTCATAGTAAGTTTGATAAATTAAATGAAATGAAATTGGCAGCTGATCTCAAAAACAACCTTCAATCTTTTGTTAACTGGGGCAAGAAATGGTTTGTAAATTTTAACGCCTCCACAATTAAACTGCTCTCTATTAATCATCTTAAAAACCTTTTTTGCCTTCCGTCAGCATGACTGATACTAACCTCCAAGAATCCACTCACCTCATTTCTTGGTCTAACATTTTTCACTCACATAAAATGGAGTGATTATATTGAATCAGTTCCTAAGTCTGCCACTAGGACAGTCAGTTCATTTTGTTGTGCTAGACAGTTTTTCTTGCTATAATCTATCTTGCACCTTTATAAGTGTACCATTTTTCCATGTTTTGAAGGTTGCTGCTTCTGGTATGTATTTAGTGATTCTTGATAAAATCTAAAGAAGAATCGACAATGTTATTGGTCCTAACCTGGCATCTCATCTTCAGTCACCTTCCTGGTACCTTTTCTATAAATATTTTTGTGGTAATTGTTCTGATGATCTTTCATCTTTGGTACCTTGACTTGACAAACTTAAGCACACTACTAGATTGGCATCTAGGTCTCATCATTTTACAGTTGAGATTGCTAAATGTAACCATATGTTCTATACTAACAGTTTCTTCTCTCACATTTCTCACTTGTGGAACTCTTTTCTGGCTTCTTGCTTTCCTTTGACTTGTCTCTTTAATTCGTGTTCTGTTTTTGATTATTTTATTATATAAAAAAAACATTATTAAGGAGAGTAGCTCTTAATGTTTTTTTCTCAGACTCTTTCACATTCAGTAACCACTTTGTCATAGTGAATTTATTGCCTTATTTATGGTGAAATAATTGAAAAAATTATAGAATGTGAAATAAACACCTTTACATTGTGAATAAAAGCAATAAAAATAAAATGAAAGAAAAGCAAGTCAATAATAATAATAATAATAGTAACAATGTTAAGAAATTTGAACAATGTATGAAGAGTATTATGTCTGTTACTAAACAACAAGATACATTGAAAGAAAAACTGTTTGAAAATTATTAAAATGTTAGTGTGACATTGATTTTGTAATGGACGGACTGCAAGGGAAGATATTTCAGAGATGTATCAGTTAACATGCAGATCTTACAAGTTGAATGTTTGGAATTGGGTGCTTTGTAAATATCATTGTGTCTATCAAACTTGGTTTAGTTGAACAAATATCAACAAAATATTTTAAAGTACTTGAAAGTACTTCAGTCCTTTCTCACTTTCTGGTTTGAGACATTATGTTAAGATATATTAACTATCCAGAAGTTGGTAAATATAGTGTTGCATTGTTTATAACTGAGCTTTCATTTTAAAACTGAAGTTATTACTTTGTACTGGAAAGCAGGAATAAAAGTGGTAAGTAAAAGGGTGAGAAGAAAGTAAAGGAAATTTTTCCAATTTTTAACCTCCCAAAACATTACCATATGATCAATTCATTTATTATTGAAATTTTGAAAATAAACAGAAGAAAATATTTTTCCTTTTCAGTTTTAAAAGTTCCAACTTCTTCCTGTTTTTTTTTTAAACAAGAGTAGAGATTTGTCCTTTGTTCCCTGTTTAGGATAGGGTTTCCAGTTCCTTTGAAAGTCTATTCACTCTTGTTTTCCTGATCACAACAATCTTGACCTCTTCAAATCTAGAGTTAACCATTATCTTTCATGCATAACTCCATGATCTTCTCTTCTTGCCCTTTCTTATACTCAAGCAACAGCACACAGTAAACCTCTACCTTGAGTGACTCTTGGGCCTTGTATTGGATGAACATCAATAAAAAAAGGACAAATTGGTGTTATTATTGTTTATAACAGTATCAATAATGTTGATTATGATTATGATGATTGTAAGTACTTCTGGTCCCACTACAGAATGCTGGGAGAAAATTGTATCAAGTAGCAGTTTGAATAAAATAGTTGTTAAGTTTACCACGTCTTTGTGTTGCTTCAACTTTTCTGTGGTCAGTCTTATATAATTCATATTTCCATTCTAATCCCAGTGGAAGAATTATAACTTTATTATTAATTTTGCCATGTATTTACTTTCAGCTTCAGTTTTTAGTTGCATTTTATCACAACTTTAATCAGGCCATCAATTTATGACAGTAACTAAAGTGTGAAGGATTAGAAATAAAAAAAAATATACTCTGATTGAGATTCAAGACCAAAAGAACATGAATTTGAATTTTCAAAAGAGAATAATAATTTCTGATCCTGCACAATTTACACACAGTCATCAAATTGATAACCGAAGTGAAATTGTAATAAAAAAAGCAACTAAAAAATTAAGGTGTATGAGAATATTCATCAAAATTAATAATAATATTTGACAATACTTATAAAAAGTAAGAATAATACCACTGCTACTGATACTATTTGTATAAAAAAAAAAAAAAAAAAATAATGACACTGAAAGAGATCATAGAATAGTGAGACATTATGGGTTAAATTTGTTCTTTTGCAAAGCTTTCAAATTATTGTAGCTTAGTGAGTAAAGCAGGTGGGGATCTATCAAATTTCCCTGAGGCAAAAAAGTTCAAATCTCTTTGATATCCTTTATTTTCAATCTGTTCTGTCTGCTCACAGCTAGAACCCAAGTAAAGTTGCAATATAAATAAAGCAAAAAAAATGAAGACAGTAAACACTAGTCAAAAATGATTGACATGGCTTCATTTAATAAATGAATATAAAAATAAATTACTTGTTGAAATTAATAATAGTGGCTGACATTGATTCATCAAATAAAAAAAAAATGAAGTTGAAAGTAAATACTAGTTAAAATTGATAATAATGGCTGACAATGCTTAATCTAATAACAAAATGAAGATGAAAGTAAATACTGGTTGAGATTAATAATAATGGCTGACAATGCTTTATCTAATAAAAAATGAAGATAATTCAGCTGAAGTTCTATTTTGAAAGAAAAATATGTCATTTAAAGGATGGCAGAAATCTAAATTTGATTTCCAGTAAGATTTTTAGTTTATTCCCAAGCTCTGCAATTATTATAGCAATTTTATTATTTCTGGATTCATAATGTAATATGTTTAGAGTCTCACTTTAAAAATAATTTATGTAGAATGTGCGATGCACAAATTGTCGTCCAAAATTATGCCAAAAAATAACACTGACATCTCATTTTAACATATATATTTAGCAAAATTTAAACAAAAATATCTTGAAATACTAAAGAATAAATCTATTTAATAAAATCATCATTGGCTTTAACCACAACTTCCAGATGACTTTGGAATCTCCTGCAACTCTTCTGGACTGTTTCCTTCTTTAAGTTGGTGAATGATACCATAATCCTTGCCTTCAGTTCATCTTTGCTATTACAAGGAGTTTTGTTGGTTTCTCACTCAATTGCACCCCATACATAATAATCAAGTGGGGGTTTCAGTCTGGGGAGTTAGATCACCAGATGTAAGGAGTGATGTGGTCGCAGAAATTGTCTGACAGCCATGACTGGGTTCTGCTGCTTGTGTGGCATGATGCAGAGTCCTGTTGCCAGACATAGGATCTTCCAGCAGCCAACCTCTTGACCCAGGACAGCACTACTTCCTTAAGGCACTTGATGTAGGCGTCTGTGCTAAGACTGAGGTACTGTGAGATGAATGGAAGTATAATGTTGGCAACACTAGTGATCGCTGCAAACACTTTTGTAATCATGATTAGACTCATCCAGCTCATTCCAAATTCTCCACACTGTCGTCAGATTGACACCCAAATACTTTGAAATGTTCATATTGGAGCTTTCAATGTGAATGCCGAGCAATACAGTATGTCATTTCCAACTGAGCCTACTATACTGTGTAGTCAACAAAATCAAAAACAAAGAAAGTACTTTTGTGAAATTAGAATTATAAATATAAATTGTGAAAATATATATATAATATATATATATATATATATATATATATATATATATATATATATAATATATATATAATATATATATTATATATAATATACATATATATATAATGTATATAATATATTATATAAATATATATATGTATTATATATATAATATATATATATATATATATATATATATATATATTGATATGTCCCCAGAAAGGGATATATTTGAATGAAGTAGTTAAGTGGTTTTGGCTACTATACCGAAGTATTAGGTTGGTGCAAAAATAATATCGTTTTTTGACATATTTTTAACGTCAAAAAACGATATTATTTTTGCACCAACCTAATAGAATATGGTAGCAGTAATTGACTGGTATGCATCATAGTCGCAGGTAAGAAGTGTAGATCAATGGCATAGTCCAATGGGCATCATTATAGACTTAGCTCTCAGACTAAGGCTCTTTGACTCTGTCGTACCTACCAGCTAATCATATTCCAGTGAGGGGGAACACAGGTGTATGCATATTCCATTATATCATATATAAATATATATAAATTATAAAAATTTTAATATAAGTTATAAATATAAATATAAATTAAAAATATAAAATGGCGACAATTTACCCATCGCAGACTGTATTTGATCCTCAGTAGGTGCCTCACAAATATGACAAATGAAGCAAAACCTGGTACAAAGTATATAATTTCTTTTGTATATTCTTTTGGTATTGCTTTTATTGTTTAATTATTGTCTAATTTATTTTTGACAATGGCAGCTATCAACTTTCATTAACTCTTTGTTTTTTTCTTCAGCTGGACAAAATAGATTAATAAAACATTCAGTGCGGAATAAAGTCACTACTAATAACACCTATTATTGTTTGATCTGTGATAAGTGTTCCCTTTTGTATCTGATCAAACAAATAGAACTCATTCTGTTAAAAACAAAAGAAAAATTACTTACATTTAGAAGAGTTATTCATTTGTTTAAAATACAGCTTTAAATGATTCAGGAAAAGAAGCAAGTTCTTTGCTTTAAAATTAGCTAAAGAAATCTTCAAAACATTTGAAGACATCTGTTGCCAAGTGAAGGTCATGTGATCTTAAGTAGTGAAAAGTTTATGTGGGCATGTAGATTTATATGCATAGATACTGGTATCTACATTATTAATAAGTATCTTGATGTTTGTGCGAACATGTCTATTGATTCTGCTTTACATTTCTTTGTGTATCTGCATGATCTTTTTTCATAGTTGTTACATGTAAATGAAAATATGCATGCTTCGATTTTGTTTTTAAATATTTTACTGCATGTTAGGTGATAAAGCCACTAAGATGCAAGGAGTGTGACAGAAACAGAGAGAGAGAGAGAGAGAACAATAAAAAACAGGATTCAAAGAGACAGATGATAATGATTGGCATTGCATTTAAATTTTTGAAGATCATTGTTGACAGAAAAGCAGGAAGCTAGAAGAGAATTCCACAAGGGAGAAATACAAGAGAAAAATATTAGCATAGCGCTTACAGTTATGTCAAGCAATTTCAACAGCGAAATGATGTCTCATAACACTGCAGTTAAATTTATGAATGGAAAATACTAAAGAGGAACAAATATCACACAAATATTTATAGAAAAGGCACAGGGAAGCTACATTACAGTGTTGAGAAAGTAAGTGAAGCCAAGATGCCAGGTCAGGACTGATAACATTGTAGATTCTTCTTTGGATTTTATCAAGAATTTCTACATATATTGCAGAGTCACTAGCTCAGATGTTGCAACAATATTTGATGCATGGATGAATGGCAAACTTATAAATATGCACGATATATTCTTTCAAGAAAAATTGTCTAGTATGACATAGTGATCTGACTTTATTAACAGCAGATTTAACAGCTGATTCAATATAATCAAACTACTTCATGTCAGTGGAAAATGTGAGACCAAGGCAAAGTGGGGTGCTTTCCTGAAGGTTAGCATCAGTCATGATTATGGAAGGTAAAAAAAAAAAAAAACTTCTTTAAAATGATTATCAGAGAACAATTTTATTTTGGAGGTGTTAAAATTTACAAGCCATTTGTTACCCCAGTTAACAACAGATTGAAGATAATTTCCAAGATCATCTGCCAGTTTGATTTTATCAAACCTATCAGACTTACTATCAATACAGGAATGAATAGTTGTGTCATCATTATAGATACTGAGTCTGGAATTGATGACATCAGAACGATCAATGATGAAAATAAGGAACAAAGTACTTCCAAGAATAGATCCCTGGGGTGGCATAATGCTGATGTGCATTAGTTTACATATATGTATGCAGGCCTACCTTCCCTAAAAGTTTATAAATATTTTGGTGGGTGAAATGTGAATATGTATGTCTTAGCAGCTTTAGAGTGATGATAATATAACTACTTATGACCCATGAAAAAAAATCACAGATATATTTGAATATTTGAATGTTTATGAGATGTGATTATATAGAAAAGAAACTAAACATTGTTTTTGATTTTGAGAAGAGTCATTAAAACTCTTTTGACACTCAAATCTATTTTTTAATGGTCCAAAAATATTGTTACAAGAAACAAAACATATTTAAATGTATTTATATATTAGTAACATTAAATATATATCCAATTTTTTTTTATTTTTTAATTTCTTAAATTCTCTTTTGTTTGATTCTATGACTAGCTTCAAAATATGACGAGCATACTTTGTTCTACCAAAACAATGGCTTTTCTTGTTATTCATTCAGAATTGAATGGTTAATATTAAGTTGTTAATAATTGCACAGTGATAGGTGAGTCTATTGTTACAGACAGAGAAAACTAAGAATTGGTTGGTTGGTTGGTTGGTTGGTTGGTTGGTTGGGTTTTATGGCATATCAACCACTGTGGGTCATTTAATGCCAAATTAAGGTATATATATATATATATATATATATATATATATATATATATACATACACACACACACACACACATATATATATATATATATATATATACATACACACACACACACACACATATATATATATATATATATATATATACATACACACACACACACACACACATATATATATATATATATATATATACATACATATACATACATACACATACACATATACCTATACATATATTAAATATACAGTACTATCAAACATATAGCTGGCAACATTATTTTTCCAAACGTGTATAGCTGGCAACATTAGTTTTCCAAAAAAAGTATAGCTGGCAACATTATTGTTTCAAAAACGCATAGCTGGCAACATTGTTGTTTCAAAAACGCATAGCTGGCAAGAATATTTTTCAAAAAAACGTATAGCTGGCAACATTACTGTTTCAAAAATGCATACCTGGCAACATTATTGTTTCAAAAATGTATAGCTGGCAACATTATTTTTTCCAAAAAACGTATAGCTGACAACATTATTTTTCCAAAAAGATTATCTGAAGCCTTGTTGTTGAACGTAGTTTATCATCATACCCAGGACGCAGATGTAGTTTATCGTCATACCCAGGACGCAGAAAACTAAGAAGTACTGTTCATTATTACATACAATATACAAAAGGGTGTTGATTTTTATTTATAATGTCTCCCAACCTCAAGGACCTCCCAAACTTATAAATACAATTTACTAAAGGAAATGAAAAGAGAGGTGCTAAAATATGTTTACCATTTTTATTAATTATAACTATGCAAAACAACAATAAAACATGAAATAAACTTTGAGCTTACAATAGGTGATGGCTACACTCTCAAAGATTATTACCTTTAAGTTAACGTGAGGTTGTGGGAGAATGAAAGTAAACTAATAAATAAAATAATAATAAAAAAATAAAAAATTTAATTTTCCCATAATGCAAAAGGAAACCAACAAGGGTTTCTGTCTTGTGTGAATTTTATGACCTCACTTCTGGAAAAGAGATGATCGTTCTCTTCTCAGTTCCCACCCATTGAGTTCAGACATGTTTGGTAGCCATCCCAATGAAAGGGAGATTCAATCACCCTCACTCAATGTCAGGCTGATTTGAAGTCGACCATTCTCTATACCTCCATATCTTGTACCTATGTGCATCAATAAACATTAGCCAATCATTTTCTAATCAAGTCTTTGTTTTGTTTATTGCAGTTCACCAACATTCAACTTCTGTTAGCAACACAAAGTCAAATACTAACTCTCACAAGGTTGTCAGCTACCATCTAGGAATATCTTTTGTTCCCTATTGGTGTGAGTCAGGATGTTGGTTATGACATGTCTTATTCCAATCCTTTCTCAGGTTCAGACTAATTCTCTAACTGAGTAAAGGTCATTAATTCACCTCAGTTGTCTGCTCATTAGTCAAGGGGTTCTATTTAAAACCCTACAAGGGTAAATAGCTAAAACTGTAAGTATAACAAAATAGGTGTTTCTCCAAAACTCAATACACCTCAATAATAATCTATGAGACTAGCTTGTTAATCATCACTTTATGGCAACTGTTCAAGAGATTTACTAAGCTTACTTTAGTCTGTCACAAAGTCACAATAGTAGGTCACCTAATAAGGATCAAACTCCTTTGCAGTTGCCTAGGAGATTAGTTTGCTATCATCTACTCTGCAGTAAGTGTCATACCATCTTTATTTGTTTTTTTCTTTCTATTTTTTAATCAATACACCCCAAACAAGGCGATAATGCCACTAAGATGCAAGGGTTTACTGGGAGTGAAATAGAATGAAAAGTCTTAACTGAAAACCAACCCTAAACAGGAAACAAGAGATAAACCTCTACTTCTGTATCAAAATTAGGATAGACAGAAAAGAAAAACAATGCCAATATATAATCACAGCCTATCGTCAAATGTAAACAAAGTAGCAGACATTTAATGTTTTCAAATAATTATTATTGCAAAATATTTTTATGTGTATCCAAAGTAAAGGTAAAGTAGTATACAAAATACGGAATTGGTCAATTGTCTTTAAACTCAGCTCAGTGCTTCTCAACCTTTATCAGCCCATCGACCATTTTTTCTTCAAAAATTTAAAATGGACAACTCCTACTTTTACTTTTAGTCTGTTCACTTCTCACACTTATTACTCAATGAAAAGACAAAGTAATCTATTTACACTTTAAAATTTGTTTTAGTAAACAAGGATAAAGACAGGATATCAGAATCAATTTTGATGATGTCATTCAGTCTTAGTCCATTCAGCTAGTGACTACTTTGATCTTGGTGTTTCTGACACAAGATATCATAATCATAATAAATGTAGCACTGCATAATACCTACATAATTTCAAAATTTTCAAATATAATGGACATGTGTGTAATCAAACAAAATATATTTTTTAATTCTTCAAATTATGAATAATTAAGATGCATTTTTGTGAAATGGCTTCAATTTTTTATGGCTACAAATTCTCTGTGGACCACTAGAAATATTATGTGGAACACTGAGAAACACTTCTAGCTGCTGTAGTAGGTTGAGCTGAGAACTTTTCAGCACCCCTGCACACAGTATAATTTTGTTTGACTCATTTAATATCTTCTTTTAATAAAACTTGTACTTTAGTCTTTCCCCTCCATCTTATATACTTTTTGCATTCTTTATATTAGGTTGGTGCAAAAATAATGTCGTTTTCTCACATATGTTTCTATGTGAGAAAACGATATTATTTTTGCACCAACCTAATAATAGACAAAGTCTGACAATTAATTAAGACTAGCAGCATTAAAAAATCGTACGACTCATACAGCAATCGCTATCACTTGACTTAAAATATTTTTGCCCTTTCTTGCCTTTAAAGGAGTGCCCTTTCCCATGCAGATGTTGCTACATGCCTTACTTCCCACACTGCAAATTTTTTCTAAGCTCTATACTAAACATTAAATCTGTTACAAAAAAAGAACGAAACAAAATGAACACAAAATGATCAGCTTTAAAAAAGGACTCGTAACTGGAAAAACCAAATGAAAAAAATATGTTAACAACAAATACTTTTTCACACCCAACCCAGTTCTGTGAAATCAGAATCACTGTTGAGTTTAAGCAAGCGAATGAGCCAATTGGAGTAAAGTGCCAGGCAGATTTAAATTTTTCCCACTTGTGATGAATGCAGCTATCGATTTTTTTTGCATGCTAGCATGCTAGTTAACATTGATATCAGTCAGCTGTTGGCTCTGACGCTGACCAATAGAATCTTCCTGCCTATTTATGGCAGCCAGCTATTGGCTCTCACTCTGGCCAGTACAAAATGGCTGAAAACTACATGAAAACTGCCATAGAAGCATGAAAAAATTGATTATTTCCACTATCGATGGGAGTTGGGAAATGCAAAGTCAGTCTTGGCCTTCATCCTAACTTGGAGCATGTGCATGTAAATTTTGGTGCAAATCCATTGAAAATTGCGGCCGTGCATTCATTACACACACACACACATCCTGCCTTTTATAGATAGAGATATTTTCTATAAAAAATTCTCGGACATTCAAGCCGGTAAATATTATTAATATTGTTTATTATAAACAGAGCATTTACTTAAATATTTGTATCTATAAAAAGAATGAATAAACATAAAAAATGTCTTAAATAATCCTTGATAATGTAAAGAAATTACAGATCTCACTGTTTTTACAGTAACTGTTCTTCCAGCTTCTCTTTTAACAAGAACAAAATCAACTGTTCAGCCAATTTTAGTGCTGAACAATTGCATAAGAATAATGTGTTTTCAGCATACCCAGCCAGGGAATAAAGAAATACCATGTTCTATAAAATCAAAGTATTATTCATTTTTCATGAAGTGTATGTTATATGTGACAAATATCTAGCAACCTTATTTACATTATTTATACTCTAACTACCATCCTTATCTTTGTTGTTATTATCATAAGTGTTGTAAACTACAGCAAAGGTGTATTGAGTTTGGGAGAAACACCTAAATGATAGCTCTTCCAGTTAATAGACGGAGAAAAAAATGAGATGACAGGTAACAGAATGACACTGCCTCAGAAGCTACAGCAACTTTAGCAACAAAATGTCCATGGGACTGACTTCTCACGCTGCCGAGTCTTGCCCATTGCTGACAGCTGGTTTTCCTATCACTTTTATTGACAGGAGATGCTGGCAAAAACCTGGATCTAGACAAGTTTCAGAGAAGCCTTTATCTGAACATGCCAAGCTGCTAATGGGGAAAACACAGATGAAACTGGTTTTGACAGACATGTCCACATGTGGTCCAGGGATTCTTTTGCATCTGTACTGACATGCATTCACCACAACAACATTTCAGCCCCTGTGTCCTCCAGCTTTCCTTAGATGCTTGTCAATCCAGGTAACCTTCAGGGAATTTTGAAGTGAACCCTTTATTTAATCTACAGGATTAGATTGTTCTAATTCCACTGACCATGTCATTCTTTAATTTCAATTGTGCAAAGCATAGATGTAATTTTTGACTGCAGACGGGGACTTAAACTTTCTGCTATAGACATTTAAGACAGCATGGAATTTTATCAAACTCAATATGCAACTTATTCATCAAGGACATGAATGTGATGTATGCATTCAACTGTAAAATATATTTAAAAGTGATGGAAGCCTTTATTATAAAAAAACAAGCAACCAAACTTTAATAACATAAGTTATGAATATGGTAACAATGTATTTGTTGTATTTGGAAATTAAGAAATATATCTACCCACATCAACTTTTATACCTATGTATACTTTTATACCTATGTATACTTTTATACCTATGTAATTATTATTTGTATTATATTAGTTTGAGGAATTAAGTTATGCATTTTAAATAATAGCAGGTTTTGAATTTAACTGTTTTCTTTTAATTTTTTACAATTTTTATAGTCATCTACATTGGCTTGGGAAAGGAGTAATTCTTGTAGAAAAGGATATATTTGAAAAAATCCAGGGTGCAGATATATATTTTCATAAGATTCAAAAGCAGCACTCTCTCAAGAATTTTCCTTCTAAGTAATTTCTTTCTCATTTAATAAGTGTGGTGTTTTTTAAAGTAAAGTTGTCGTTGAACTTATTTCTATGTATGACTAATGTATTTGATAAATTGTTATGTATAAGATCCTTTTTCTGCTCATAAGTATATATTTTTTAAATTTCTGCAAGTTTCCCTAATATATTGTTAGGAACAATTGTGACAGTTTATTTAATATATACTTTCTTCAAAATTATTATTGGTATGGATATTTTTGTTTCTGATTATATCCATAATCCATAATACTTTTGGATATGATTGTAACAATTTTGATATTGTTAAGATTTGATAAATTGTTTTGAATAGTAGATGTTAAAGAGTTAGTAGGTATATATATCTGTTTTATCCACTTTATAGTCATTGTTATTTTTGTTGTATACATAAATATATATATTCTACAGTCATTATCATTATATGTGGTGGATGAAACTTCCTGCATTTTAGATTTGTTCTATTAAATTGAAATTTAATATTACACTAAATGTGCTACCTGTGACTACAGTTTTTCACATAATACACTAATTATGCAACCCTGAGGATGACTCCTGAGAGTCAAAAGCTTGGACACAGCCATTATAAAAGTTTTCATACATCAACAACTGGCATTTTTGTGAAGGATCATATGCAATTTGGAGAAGATAGACAAGCTTAATAGAGACAAAATGTCTATACTCTTTAATAAGATATTGTCGCCTAATTACACACCCACATACACACATGCATGTACATACATACATACATACATACATACATACATATATATATATGAATAAAAATGACAATAGGAAAACTGGTATTTTTATTCATAAATATTGTCTCTCTACTGATTAATTCGGAGAAATTTTCATACATATATATATATATAATTTAAAGAATTATCAGTAGTCTGTAATCCATGCAGGTATTATTGACAGAATAGGGCTGTATACATATAAATGCACAAGTTATAATTTTACAATAGAAATGCATTGAAAATTTGTAAAAATTATCAATGTTTATAATTAAAGCAATCATTACAAATATGAGAGTTATATGTATAATTAACTTATCAATGCTGCAAAAAAATGACAGTATATTTCATTAAGTCCTTACTATTATTATTATGTGTATAATTTCTCCTTGCTATTTTAAACTGAAGAAGAAATATATGATTGAGAACTATAGAAGCCTTTAATCATAAAGCTGTCACCTGGTGCTATAACCTTAAGAATAATCACACAGGTGTTGTCTACAATCATAAAAAATAATCATGCAGGTGTTGTCTACAATCAGTTTTTTTTTCAAAAGAAATTAAAACATAAAATTAATTATGCAAAACATGCACAAAAAAATTAAACAAAAAAAAAAGCTAATACAAGTTTAAAATCTTCATCAAATCATTAAGGATTTTCCAACACATATTAATGATGGTTTACAATGAAAATTGAAGCTCACCTATAAATCTGTAACAGTCATTCATTTTATCAGTGATTTAAATGGTTCCACCAAAACCCAGATGGAATATCCACAGAGACCGAAGGACTCTTTGGTGGTAGATCTATCCCTGAAAGCTTCAAAATATGTAAAACAGAATATATGATGAAACTGTCTATGTGTGATGTTATGCAAGGTAGCAACAGTAACAGCAACAAATCTCAGTGATTAATGCCTCCCCACCCTCATTGTTCCTTTCCTACTTAATCTGGGCTTTTTAACTCTGATTAGAGATTGAATTAATCTGCAGAAAAATAGTGGCAAGCCAACACGCTGGCCTTTGTCAGCTGCAGTAAAAGTCTTTGCTGATCAGAGGGTGTGGTGATAATGAATGTGCTACAGAGATTGTAATGAATCCACCCTTAGATTATATTGTTCTGTCTACAAGGAGTGTCAGCAAATATCATGCTAGTGTTTATATAGAATAATCATAAGAAGTGTAATGTTAGTTAATATTATGGTAATAGTTTCAAGGTGAGCAAATCAAACTCCTGTTTACTTTGAGAAAAGATGTGATTAAAATTATATTCTCTTTTATTTAAACATTTTTAAAATGTATGCTTATTTTGAGTTTGCCATAGAAAGCGATTATCTGATAAGGAGATGCAAACCCATCACTCTGACATATTCTTCCTTTAATGACAGAAACTGATGATCTGATACATTTGCGATATTTTTTAGCCTATTTTGCTTTCAGCTAATCAAAATTATTTTATGTTTACACCTAAAATCTCCTTGTAGAACTGCAACCACACAAATGCCAGGAATGTAATCAGAGTTTTGAGGAAGGTGGGGTGGGGTTCAAATAGAAATATTTATGCAAGGAAAATATATAAAGGATAAGATGAAAGACAATTTACTTATATTAGAGAAATAATAAAATAATAGAATATTTATTTTTCAAAGCTAATTTATAATTTCTTGTCATTATTATTACTTTTATTTGTTTATCAAATTTCTTTATTGAGATATTTAAAAAAAAAATTGTGCCTGAGTAGCATTTGATACAGACGCACTGGAACTTTAGATCTGCATTTAAATACAGTTGTCATTTCAACAGCAAGTTAAACTTTTACAGGATAGAGTTGTTAAACCCATGGTTACCCCTCAGGCTTTGAAGTGTCCTTTTTTTAGACTGGACTTTAATCAAGGCATCAGAGCCTAGTCTAACTTGTTATTTTACCCAGTGCCTGAGGAGATAAAAAATTGATCCTTACCTTTTCTAAGGGTATTAGCTTAAAGTGAGCATAAACTCTCTCAGCTAGAAATTGTACTCAGTTTACTGATTCTATTTTCTATGATGTTAACAATTAGGCCAGCTCCCATTTAATCCAAATGATTACTAAAAGAGCAAGTTCTTTTTAAATGGTTGGTGGGTGTCTTAAGTTTTATGACTGTAATATCCTGCTTTGTCAAATGTTAATGATAAACTGAAGTACAAAAAATGAGTAAGTCTTCACTTCACTGGAATAATGGAGGCTTTGTGATGTGGCATAGTCTGCAAGATGCTGGAGTGATTGCATAGGTATAATAATCCATGCACATTTCACAACTGTCTATATGTGAGTTGTGTTTTTTTAGATGCATTTTTTATGCTACTGTTCACTCAATACAATGCCCAGTAGGCACTCATGGCAAGGGTTACTGAATGGGGTTGTTTTTATGTATGTAAAAATTGTAGATTATGAGGATATGTAGGATAGATAATGGTTGACTTTGGACTTGAAGAATTTAAGCTTGTAGTTGTTAGGGAAGCATCCTTTGTCCAACAAAGAACATACTCTTGCAAAGAATTTGTCCAAATGGAACTAACTTCTTACCAATAGAATACAGTGTGAATGATGATAGTCCCCCTGTATACAGTGTATAGCAGGGTCTAATTGTAAATTTCTGAATTGGCAAACTAGAAAATGTAGCTTGTCAGAACATTTCCCATGGAGTAGTGAGAGGCTTGCAACATTGCATCTGTGGGAAAGGGGTTTTGGGGTGAAAAATAATTCATCACTTACAAGGCCATGTAAACATTTGAACTTTGTTGAGACTGGGAAGAGAGGATTGGGCAGCTCCAGCAATACTCCATATTTGGTCTGATCTGACTTACGTAAAGAATGGACGGAGAAACCAGATACTTTCTGGAATGTTATAAGGGACTGACCAGGTTTTGAGTGTCTTTAGTCACGGATTGTATATATGAGTTCCATTTGAGGTCTGGTGGTGAACTTGAGGTCTGGTGGTGAACATGAGGTCTGGTGGTGAACTTGAGGTCTGGCAGTGAACTTGAGGTCTGGTGGTGAACATGAGGTCTGGCGGTGAACTTGAGGTCTGGTGGTGAACATGAGGTCTGGTGGTGAACTTGAGGTCTGGCGGTGAACTTGAGGTCTGGTGGTGAACATGAGGTCTGGCGGTGAACATGAGGTCTGGCGGTGAACTTGAGGTCTGGTGGTGAACATGAGGTCTGGCGGTGAACTTGAGGTCTGGTGGTGAACATGAGGTCTGGCGGTGAACTTGAGGTCTGGTGGTGAACATGAGGTCTGGCGGTGAACTTGAGGTCTGGTGGTGAACATGAGGTCTGGCGGTGAACTTGAGGTCTGGCGGTGAACTTGAGGTCTGGTGGTGAACTTGAGGTCTGGCGGTGAACTTGCTCAAAAATAGGAGCCTCTTTGAGAGTTCATCTGTTCATTGTGACTAGTGAGAATTCAGTGTCAACTTGGAAATGATGAAAAGTTACTAGCTTTTGGAAGTATTAAAAATGACAAGTCAGTTTTCCCCCATTGAGTTGTAAGAGCTAGATCAGATGAGAGATCAGCTGCCAGGGTCTGATCATGTAGATTTTTGTGCACCCATAAACTGTGTTATCATCTACATAGATATTTACTAACAATCCGAGAACGTTCTCAGGTAGATCGTTAATATGAGGCAGAAAGAGGGTAGAAAGACTGAGGAATGAGCCTTGTGGGATACCTTCAGAAGCCTGACCATTGACAATGACCTTCAAGGACCTATATGATCAGAAGAACTCTTCCAAGGACTCCATGGCTCGAGAGTTTATGTAACAACACCTCATGCCACAGCTTATCAAATGCCTTTTAGATATTTAAGATGATTGCTCTTATGATAAATTTATCATTGAGTGATTCACTGATTCTATGTGAAATGAGAGGACATCAGTAGTGAACCTAGAAGAGCAAATAATTCAGGCCAGGAGCATGAAGTCAGCTTTAGCCTCTGGAAGTTCAACTTTTAGAAAGTTTGAATAGAGACACCTTATATTGATGTAAAAGGGGTTTACTTTTATTTTGCAGAAGAAGTAGTATGTGTAACAGCTATCTGCATCAGTTTTCAGAGAGTGCAGCCATAACTTTATTTCATCTTGGAATCAAGGCACCATTTAGATCCAATTCACAAAATGGCAATACAGTAACCCAATATGGTACACCTGCTGATAGGATAGCATCTTTGGGAGTTTAAGTTTCAAAACACTCACTATAATGCCAACCCAGAAAATGCTTGCTTGCAGCACCATCAATGAAGAGACAAACAATCCAAGAAGGATGAAAATGCAGATATGCTATTCAGAGTAAACATGTGTTGTCTACCAAGATTAAGAGTTTTCAAGATTTTTTGCACAATACACCTTTTTTGCTATACAGCATGTAATGGGTAAATTGTTGCCATTTTATATTTTCAATTTCACACATGCACATTGTTTATCTTTGATTTTGTCAACTGCACAGTATAGTAGTCTCGGTTGGGCACCATATGTAAGAGAAAGAGTACTATGATGCAATTCATTCTGCCAGAAAACTGAAAATGGCATTCTCTACTGCTTGGCATTCACATGAAAAGCTTCAATATGAACATTTCAGAATTGTTTGGGTGTCAATCTGAGGACAATACAGAGGTTTTGGAAAGAGTTGGATGAGTCTAATGGTGATTACAAAGGTGTTTGGAGTGATCACTAGTGATGACGATGTTATGTGCCTCCATTCATCTTCACACAGGGCCTCAGACTCAATACAGAGGCCTACATCAAGTACCGTGAGGAGGTAGTGCTACCCTGAGCCAAGAGGGTGACTGCTGGAAGATTCTATGTCTGTCACCATGCCAGACAAGCAGGAGAACCCAGTCATGTCTGTCAGACAATTTCTGTAACCACATCACCCTTTACATCTGGCTACCTAACTCTCCAGACTGTAACCTCCTTGATTATTATGTGTGGGGTGCAGTGAAGTGAGAGACTAAAAAAGCTCCTTGTAACACAAAAGATGAACAGAAGGCAATGGTTTATGGCAGCATTCACTGACTTAAACAAGGAGACTGTCCAGAAGAGATGCAGGAGATTTCAAAGTCATCTGGAGGCTGTGGTTGAATCTAATTTTATTGAATAAATTTACTCTTTAGTATTTCAAGAAAAAGAAAGAAGAGCAAGAGAAGGTGAAAGAAAGGAAAAAGGAGAAAGATATAAAGGAAGAGAATAATAATGCTGATGATAATTGTTGGAAAAATAGGTTATCATCATCAGAATTGTATTGAAGAAGAGAAAAATGCACAGAAGTTGTAACAGAACAAATGAAAAAATCAGAAATTTAACCTTTCTTAAAGGATAAAATAAAATAAAAAGAATTGAAAAAAAAATCATTTTTAGGTAAATAATTTTTTTTTATTAAGCAACCAGTATTTCTTTTACAGTTCATACAATTTAAAAATAATATGGATATAAACTCAAAACATTAACAAAATAAAATATTTTCTTGATTATTAAACCAAATACATATAATCCAGTTTTCTGAAGTTAATTTCCTTGCTATATATTGATGAGCCAGGGTACTAAAAAAATGGTGGAACAGATATAAATAATTGTGCATCAATATATCAAACAAATAAAAAGGTGGTATTAAAAATGACTGACCATACAGATATCAACATTTCAAAAGTAAGATGAAATTTAACACACAATCTTTTAAAGAGTTAATAAGTAACTCCTATTGAATTAGAGATTTAGTGGTTTTTAGTCTAATGATTTAACTTCAAATCATTACAGGACTAAAAAAAATATATGAGAAATGAAGAAAGACTGAAATCTTTATCAATGGTTCTTGTCCTTTTCTTTTTCTATGAATCCTTTTCAAGATATTTCAAAATGCCATTTGCACCTTTCAAGTTTATATGACACAAAAGGTGCATGACAGAACAGTAGTTGTAGAAAGATAAATATTTGAACAGTTTGAATTTGTAATACAATTTCCCACCTACCAGGTTTGGATGATATTTTTAATTTATTTTATAAAATATTGAACTCAGAAATAAATAAAAATAATGAAAATCCAAATATTTTGGAGAAAAGAAAAACTTAAATATTTTGGTGTAATTTGTCAAGTGTAGTTCAATTGAAGGCATTTGTTAATTATTCTAGTGAGGTATGTTAATCCAAATTCAGAACTTTCCCTACTGCATATGGATAACTTGTATCGTTCCTGAGCTATCCTCTCCAGAATATCACTGGTTAGGAGTAGATGGGACATGTGGCTGTAATTGCCTTCTGAAATATCTATGGTAGAAAGTAGCACAATCATGGAAGATGCTGTAGCTGCTGCTATTTCAATATAGGAGAGAAATTAACCATGTGTAGTGGTTCTGGCATTTACTGATAAGCAATTATGCATATTTATATATATATGTGTAATATAAATTTATTCATAAGCATTTTCCAACTATACATATCCAACTAATATATATTAATTAAAAGTACATAGTAAAAATATGTACTAATAATTATTCAGTGTTCAATCATTTTAATTATACACATTGTATATTCTGATGAATAAAATGCTTTGAAAACTTTTGAAATAAATGTCTATGAGATTTGGGTTGGGTTGAGGGATTGTATCAGTCCTTGTTGGATTATTTAATGTTAGAATCATTTTTTATTATACTTGAGTCTACAGGTAAATATTGACCATTTATAATTGAGTCTATAAGCACTTACTTGGTATGTGGTCTCTTTTTGTAAGGGTCTTAACACTTTTCAAGGGATACATTTGTTGCATTGCAAACACTACTGAGAGGGTAGTATGGATAATTTGCAGTAAGCAGTTATCTCCAAAATACTTTGCATATTATTAAAGTGCTCATATCTGCACACAAGCAGATATGGGCACTTTTCATGTCAGAATTAATAGCGGTAGCATAATTAGAAAAAAGTTGGATTTAAGTGCTTATATGGGAATAAGAAGGGACAAAAATGGTCATATTTTGGTTTCGGATGCAAAAGTTATCACAATGAAGGATTTCTGTTGCAGCCGAACTTTGTGCTCCAAAAGCCAATCAGATTAATGTTATTAGTCACACATGGCTCACGTGATGTGTAATGCTTGCTGTTGATTGGCCCATTCACACTCCAGGGTCATGCGAGATCATGTGTGAACAGCGGGTGTCATGCATGCACACATCAAGCATCCCAAATGGAGTAGAGGTTTCAGGTAGCCTACTTTTATTTCAGGATTTAACAATCATACCATAGTTTTTAAAAAGGATCTTTTAATGTTTCAATGCAGGCATGCATTACTTTCCATGTTTTCTGCATTTTCACAATAAATTAAACGTCAAGCCCATTTTAAAAATGATTTACAGAGCTACATGTAAAATTTTACCAGAAAAATCAGTAAAAACAATGTGAAACTGCTATTTTTATGTGTTTGTAGCCCATTTAGTCTACTAAAGCATAGGATTGAATTCAGTGAGCAATCACTAACACATTTCATGCCACTTCACGCCACCACTTTTAGGCCTTGGATAGAATCGTCTCCCTCCAAATGTCCAATTTTTCACATTTGATTGCATTTTTTCATTCGAGAGGACACCAGGCGACTGTTATGTCTTTTCATGCCATTTATGAGTAGCAAAAGGCACCGACTCGCTATAATTTTACTACTGTGAATTGCTTCCAAAAAAAGTTCTCGCACGTTTTCATCTAAATTTGTGCTATTTAAATGCTTCATCATCCATCAGTAAACGAAATTAACATTGCTTCAAATTTTGTTCGTAAGAAGTGTAAAAACTCTTGTATTTTCAACTTTTGATCAATAAAACTACCTCATATCTCCTGGCTGCTCAAAATTTTCAAAGAAAAATGAAACTTGAAAATCCTATTTTCTGATTGGCTGACTTTGAGAGACTGCGCTACATTGGTGACGACGTAAATCAAAAAGGCAATGCATATTTTGGGATAAGGAACTTATAGCTTTCATATTTATCAATAAAAAACCCGATACAATAAAGTCGCGAGATACTATTTTGAAACGTCATCCGCCACTGTGCACTGCTTTGACTAACCCAGCTGGAGGTTAACCAATCGCGGCAACTGTTCAAGTTTGCTGCGAGCTCATTCGCACGGTTGTAAGCGGTTAACCTTACGCGCGAGCAGTCCTCTTACGCACGCGTGTGCACGTGTGTACGTACGTCACCTTAGTATGTGCGCTCAAGGTCAATCTTTATACCATAACTCGCACGCGTGTTTACACTTCTGCGATTAATGTCCCGCATTTGGCTCACTTCATTCGCTTCTTACTGAAACTCCAAGTTGTTGATTACGTATCCAAACTGTTTTTTTTTTGTTTACTTCTTAGTTATAACTACATCCGTTTCCGCGTTTATCGAATCTACTTCACAAATTACCCACTACCGTTTTAGCTTTAGTTGAATTTTTTAAACTTCACTTTTTTGTCTTCGATCTCCTTTTGATACAGTTACATACACTTTGGGGATCCCCCTAACCTGCCTACGTTTAGACTACAGGTATTTTTGCACTCAAAAACCTACATACCTTTTATTACATTTGCCTTTTTACAAGAGCAGCAAGGGCAAGTAAAACCACATAGCAAACTTCGATGCGTCTTTTTCAGATGGCCTCACGCTCTGCTGCCGGCATATTCACGGAAAGTACCGCATCAGTTATGTCATCACGACGCGCTAGACTTTCAACTGAAGAGCGTTTAGTACAGAATTCACAGGACGCAATACGCATTTCTAGGGTCAGGGCTTCCGAGTCCCCAACACAGACAATCCTTCGGCGTTTAAGGTATGCTACTGCTACAACTACAGCATGCTCTAGAGTTTTAGAAAGCCCTGAGCAAACCACTTCGCGTCGTCTTAGGAATGCTAGGGCTACAGCATCTTCCAGGGTTTCGGAACAACCTCAACAAACGGCTATTCGTCGTTTAAGAAATGCCAGCGCTACTGCGTCTGCCAGAGCTTTAGAAAGTCCTGTGCAGACCGCTAATCGTCGTTTGAGGAATTCCAGATCTACTGCGTCTGTCAGAGCTTCAGAAAGCCCTGGGGTATGGCGAAAACGGCTCAACAACAATAGCCAAATCGTAAGGACAAACGCTCAGCGTCGCGGGTCTGCATTTAGGTGAATAGTGTTTCGCCCATGGACAGCTTTACGTAGGCTGCTCCCAAGTCGGGAGTAAGGATAACGTTTACGTTTACTCTCTAACAAACAAAACTAAAAATATTACCTACGCAGCCCATGGTCGGTCACGTTTAAACGCAATGTGCACATCTTTATGTCAGCTGCATCGTAGGTTCCTTCATTTTTGAACCCGGCTTATTTAAAGGTTGTCGTAGTATTCACTTGCCATTACTAAGACATTTCATTAAAGGTTGTCTTGCTCACCAGATGTTCCCTTATCACTTAAACCCCAACCATAGCTGCATTCGCACTTACATGTCGACCATGTAACTATATTCAGTTGCAACACAAAACCAATACGTGGGAAGGTGGATTCATTTGTCAGAGAAGTCGAGTGCATCCACGCAATTCAAGCCTCAGCAAAAAGAAGTGGAATAATAAAAGAATAGCAGGATGCAGAGTTATAATATGCATTATCTGCAGTACACCGTTGGCGTGTTTCTGCCCTTACCCTAAGGGCTGCTTTAGGTAACGCTACGTGCGCGTCATACTCGCCTCAACTGGCTATTAAAAACTACAAAAAAATTTGTGCCACTTACAAGTTTCTCGCCCCGGCACCTTCCCATACTTCTGTTATGTGGTTCTGTTTGCGGTAGTGGCAGCGCTGTCTTTTGGGCAAAAGCCGCGTCTACTTTTCACGCTATTGCGTTTTACTACGTTGCAACTGACACATGGCTTCATGTAATGTCTTGCACTCAGGGGTAATAAAACCATCCCATCGGAATACAAAGCCATTTGCTACAACTCACCAAAAACTTCCTAAGGCCCGTGTTCGTATTGAACTTGACAACTTTTAATTGGAGGTGTCTTAGTAATGGCAAACGACTGATGCTACCATGGCTGTCCATTGCTTCCTTTTAAGCCTTACAATTTTTTCTTCCGTTGTGCTGATGAATACCGACAACTTGTGTACATTACGTTTTTTAGGTGAGCGGCCATCAGTTCTACTAGACTTCAGTCTTACATGCGTGTACAAAACGAGTATGGCGGTTATGACCTTCCATTCAGAGGAAGTTTACACTCGGGCAACGCCGGGCTTTACTGCTAGTAGATACATATTCTGCAAGGTGACATTTCAGTGATTCTTTCTATATGATTCATGTGTGGATTGTGCTTTTCAAATATTTTTATATTAAAGGTGAAAATGAGATGCGTTTTCATTATTTCATGCTGTTTTATTTGCAAAAGAAGTAATCAATAAAGAGAGTCATCTTCCATCAGGACAATGCCAGATCTTAGGTATCTTAATAGACCTTGCAGAAATTGATACTGCTTGGCTGGGATGTTCAGCTACATCTGCTGTACTCATCTGATCTTGCACCTTTACATCTTGCCACTAATTTTAATCCCCCAAAAGAATTTCTTAACATGAACTTCAATTCTCTGGAAGCAAGTAATAAAAGCCTTGGAAAATTTTATCACCCAGAATACCAAGTCATAGGAAGACAGAATCATGAAACTGCCTCAAAGATGGCAAAAGGTAATAGAACAAAATGGCACATATGTGGTTGAATAAATTATGGACAAATAACTAAATATTGTTCATAAAATTCACTTAAAAAAACTATAAACTTTTGTTTCATCCCAATATATGTGTGTGTGTGCGTGCGTGTGTGTGCGTGTGTTACTGATTTTACTTTTCATTTTTGTCTTTATAATTTGGGATATTAATGTGATTCCAAATTGATTATACTAATTTCATTGTGGATTGATCAATGTTAAAACTTTCACATATGATTTTGTAGTTATTTATTCAGCTAAGCTTATTGGTGCACAAAAATACAATGTGGGTGAGGACAACTCTTCTAGGAATTAAACTTCTCACGGTCTTTGATATTAACTAGAAAGCCATTATTCCACAGAAATTGTCATACATTTCAATTGAAAAGAAGATGGAAATATATAAAACAAAGTCAATACAGTAATATAAAAAATAAGTGAATAGTTGTGAATATGGTAGATCTTTCTTGTTTTAACATAAATATACCAATCTTTTGATTAAAAAATGACTTTCAGCACAAAAGCGCCCACAAGAAGCACAAAAGCAACCCAGAAAAAATTGGATGATGCATTATCTGGTGTTGGTGTCTTGGAGGCATTCAGGCCTGAGATTGTTCGGTCCCATTGTCCATACAAAGCTTCTTTGGCTCCCTTCCATTTACCAGGACCAAGTAATCGGTATTGGTATGGTGTACAAGTACTAAAGAAGCAAAACAACGCCAAAAATGGATCTACCAACAACAGTTTCCCTGTAAAACAAAAGCATAAAGAAAAAATTAAAAAAGAACTAATAATTACATTTTCAGTGTGTATCGTTTTAATGTACTATAAGCTGTGATACTAATGAGCTATTTTTTGTGAGATTTTACATGTAGGCTTATTGATATATTTTCTGTATCTTAAAATAATCTAATTTTTACTTGTGGGTGTTTTGCTACAGTAAAATTGGCACATCATAGTGAGATTTTTGTTATGAAAATACTGTTAAAATGCCCAAATTTGAAGAATGGAGCAACTTTCAACCTAATTTGCACACAGTAGTATTGGGATTGTGAATGAACTCTCCTTGATAATAATCTGTTTTTTTTTTTGTATGTTTATGACCGATATTGAACAGAAAAACATATCAATATTGGAAGTAGAAAAAATGAAATGATAATCAATTCTTGCATAAAATAAGGAAATACATGAAATAATAACAGCTTTATTTTGTAAAATAAAATTATTATATATTTTATAGATAAATAAAAAATTGCAATATTATTTTATGCAAAACATTACTCTTTTTTTTCTTCTTCCATGATGAAAATTTTCACATTTTGTTAGAAAAAGAATTTTCTAAATTCTTGACATGTATGTTCCAAATTCATTGATAAAAATTGACCCCATTCTTCTCGTCTTGCTGGTTATGATCTTGATATTAATAATAAAATCCCTTAATTGTCAGTCCTATGATTTTGTTAGACTAGTGTTCTAATTAAAGAGACAAAATAAAAAAGGGAATAAAACTGAAGAAAAAAAAAAAACATAACTTTTAAAGATCACATAAAACAAACTGTTGTGGATTCCGAGATGAAATTCGGTCTCCAATGAATGACAAACGCAGGGATTAAAGATAAGAAATTAAATTTATTTACACAATAATACAATGGGTAACACTATTAGTAAATCCAGGAACGCGGTTAGTAGCAATAATATATATATATATATATATATATATATATATATAGTCTCAAAGTAGGACCTCCTTAGAGTCTACGGGCTTGTAACTGACTTCTACAAGCGGTTACCTTGTATTACTCTACCTCCAACTCACTCACAATCTGTATATTCTGACTGACTCTGGGTATTTAACAGCTGTAGTCCAAGTAACACTCTGGTAGAGTCCACTTATATGAAAAAGGGGAGGATCCCATAACACCCACTCCTTAGACCCCTTTTTGGGGGGAATTAGTATTTTTGTCTCTTATGGTTGATAATCAGGGGTTCGACAAATTTTCTCTTCCTGTTTGACCTCATTTCTGTGTCTTCCTGCGGTTGCGAAATTCTGACTCGTGAGCATTGTGTCCATCGTTTGCTGAAAAATTGCAGGTGCAACTTTTACTCCGAATGGTAATCTGTTGAATTTGTACAACCCTTTGTGCGTATTAATGCAAAGGATTTTCGTACTCTCTTGTACTGGAATTTATAGATAAGCCTCACTAAGGTCTATTTTTGAAAATATCTTACCACCGTTGAGCTTTGTAAATATCTCCTCTGGGCTCGGTAGTAGGTAATGGTGGTCTTTTATTGCCTTGTTGAGTCCCGTCGAAAAATCTGCGCATACGCGAATTTCTCCTGACTTCTTTTTTACGTAAACCACCGGCGCTGCCCACTCGCTAAACTCTGTTTTTGAGAGAATCTCAGTTTGTTCAAGTCTCTCCAATTCTTTGTCTATTTTTTCTATAGTAGCGAACCGTACATTTCGCTTCTTTTTAAAAATTGGTTGGACGTTTTCTTTTAATTCTATTTTGGCCTTTATTGTTGCATCGTCCCAACCCGCTCGAAAATACCTGAAGAAATTGGTTATATAATTCTTCCTTTAATTTCCTAGTATCTGATGGTTCAACCTCTAACTTTTTTGCAAAAAGAGTTGATAGGTAGGTCCCAAACGTTGAACTTCTGCATCCAGTCGATACCTACTAGATTTTCAGTATCTTTCATGGCGTATATCTTAAGTTTTTTTGTTTTGCCGTGAAATTTAACATTCACAATTATTCGTTTGCCTGTAACCGACTTGGCAATTTTTTTTGTGTGTAACATGGTAGGTCTGTTGAGTTTTCTCCATGTCTGTAAGTTGATTATCGTGAGGTCGGAACCCGAATCCAGTTGTAATTTAACCTTTTTATTTAAAATTTCCAGTTCCACATATTTCCTTCCGTTGGTGTTGTCATCGTTATTCATCATTGTAACTCTTATTCTATTAGTATCTTTTCTATATCTACATTGGGATGCCTTGTGGCTCTTTTTTCCACATTCAAGACAGTTTTTATATCTAAAGCGGCAATCCTTGTTCCAATGTAGTCCTCCACATCGATAACATGCTGATGGAGGGGGCTTATATTTGCTTCGATATTCGTCATAATTTGTCTTGTTTGTACTTTTCCTCTTATTATAAAATTTTCTTTTTCTTTTCATTGTCGTAAAATTTTAGTTTTATTTCCGGGGAAGATGAAGAAACTAACCCTTGAACAAAGATGAGACATTTGAAATTGTCCGGGGTTAATTCCGCTAGTTTGAAGTCGTCACAATGTTTATTTACGATTGCGGCAAACGTGGAATAATTCTCATTATCGCCCTTTACCAAGTTAAGGCATTTCCACCTCCATTGGAAGAGCGATGTTTTAGGGCTAAAGAGTCCTTTAAGACATGTCACTGCTTCGTCAAATGTTAATTCGTTCGTCTTTTTTGGCAAGATATAACCCACGAATTTTGTATATTCTTCAGTTCCTAATTTTCTAAGCAATAGACGTAGCTTTTTTGCTTCTGTCCAATTTTGACAGTCGATATTAAAGATATCTTCAGGTCTTCTGAAGTAATCTCCAAAATTTTTGTCCTCATCTAGAGAATATTTGAAAATCTCTATGGTATTCCACACTGCGTCTTGCGAAAAAGTTGCTTCTTTTTCAATATCAAATTGCTTGTTGCCCGCTACTTTCAATATTAGTTCCTGGAGCTCTATTTGTCTTTCTAATTGCTTTTGCCATTTTTCTTCCATTCGTTCTTGTAGTTGTAATTGTTGATCATTTTGGTATTTTTGTAGTTTTAATTGTTGATCATTTTAATGTTTTATCAGTTATACCAAAATATTTTTAAAATCTTCCATGATAACTCAATTTTACGTATTTTTACGTCTCGTAACTGTTTGTCGCTAATTTGTTGTGGACGACGAGGGAAGGATTTTTCTATTTCTTCTCGTGTGAGTTCGAATCACTCGACGCCAATTTGCTTGTTGGACGACGAGGGAAGATTTTTCTTTTGTTGATTTTTTCTTTTCCGCTTGGGTTCGAATCTTCGTCGCCAATTTGTTTGTTGGACGACAAGGGAATATTTTTCTTTTGTTGTTTTCCGCGTGTGTTCGAATCTTCGTGGCCAATTTGTTGTGGATTCAGAGATGAAATTCGGTCTCCAATAAATGACAAACGCAGGAATTAAAGATAAGAAATTAAATGTATTTACACAATAATACAATGGGTAACACTGTTAGTAAATCCAGGAACGCGATTAGTAGCAATAATATATATATAGTCTCAAAGTAGGGCTTCCTTAGAGTCTACGGGCTTGTAACTGACTTCTACAAGCGGTTACCTCACACTATTACTCTACCTCCAACTCAATCACAATCTGTATATTCTGACTGACTCTGGGTATTTAACGGCAGCAGTCCAAGTAACACTCTGGTCGAGTCCACTTATATGAAAAAGGGGAGGACCCCATAACACAAACACAACTAAAGAAGGATGAAAATATGTTACCTGAAGGGCAACAGGCTGGAATATATGGAAAAATGAAAATAATTCATCTCACAATTTTATAAAATATCAATTGTCTTTTATATAAATTTGAGAAATGTTATTAATATACCTAATATTATTTAGACAGTTGAACCCCTTCCTTTTATAATTGCTATTGTTAACACATATAGGCATGTGGCTGAGTGGTTAGAATGTTTTCATTCTGACCATGAGAATCAGGTTGGTGTCTTCTCCCATATCCACCTTCAATGTGGTCTTGCATGAGGGTCTTGCACAGGCTTGTAACATTTTTCTCCATTTGACAGTGGCGAAAAGAGGTTGCTGGTGTTCCACAAAACTTTCAACCCTTTTCTGCCCAAACACATTGGCTTGTTGTTCCCAATAAAAAATGCCAAGATGTTTTCTCATACATTTGTTCTCAAATGCTTGGATCCTTCGCTTTGTATTTACCAACAGTGTCCACATTTCACATCCATATAGGAGAATGGAGACTACCAGCAATTTGTATAGTCTGTACTTTGTTTGAATTCTGATTTGGCCCCTCCATATTCTTGTTGATTTCTCTATCACTGTCATAACTGCGGCAGTCCATGTGCTAGCTTCTCAGTTGCAGGTACCATCTTTAGACAAGATTGCTCCTAAGTATTTAAAACTGGACACTCCCTCTAGTGAATTCCCATTCATGGTAATGTTGACACAGGTGTTATTTTTTGTGCTATTCAACATTACTTTGGATTTCTCAGAGCTGACCTCCATCCCAAATGCTCCTGCCCTTTCAAATGGTTTATTGGTCAAGTCCTGGAACTCATTGTTCCTACCTGTTATGAGGTCAATGTTATCTGCAAAACATAAGTTACAGACTGGTATGACACTGATAGAGATTGAAGGATCATGGTCATTCAAGGTATCTTACATGATTCACTCTAGAAATAGGTTGGACAATGTGGTTGAAAGTACACATCCCTGTCACATGCTGACACTTGTCTGGAAGAATCCTCCCATTTGTTTTCCCAGAATAACAACAATAAATAGTTTAATAACATGGCTTGTGAAAGTCTATACCTCCCTAACAAAAATTTATGAAATTACAATTCATTCATAAATATTTTGCCAATATGTCATCACACAAGAATATTCAAGCCCCAACTGATTAGGTTTTTGAATATATACAAAAGTAGGTATGCAGTAATGGAAAACAAAATATATATCCTTTACATATCCGTAGAAAATGAAGTCCATAGATGTGAGATCTAGCAAACAAAGTGTATACCTACTTTTGCAGCCTCCTGTATATATATATATATACATATATATATATATATATTTAAAAGAAAAACAGACCACTTTAAGGTACCATTATAATAATTTATTTCACCAGAGTCCTTTTAAAGGATGCTGGATCATCAGATAGCACTTCCAATGAAATGAAATGAAAAATGAGATTAAAATTGATGGGTAGTGTAAGTTTTTGTAATTTAACAGAGAGTGTAAAAGGAGTAGTTAAAGAGACATGGTATCTAAATTACAAGGACTCTGGTGAAATAAATTATTATAATGGTACCTTAAAGTGGCCTGTTTTTCTTTTAAATATTAGCTCAGGATTTCATCCTCCTTGGGATTACCCATACGGATTACCAAGTTCTTCATAACTTAATTATATATATATATATATATATATATATATATATATGTATATATATTGATTTAAATATAAGGATCATATTTCCCATTTTATTGTTAAAATAGATACAAGAGTATCTCGTTTAAGAAAAAAAAGGTGGGGATTTAAGGTGCCTTTTGGCCAACACTTCCTCATAAAAATAATTGTCGGCAGTATAAAACAAAGAAGTTGATAAGAAAAATTATTATCAATGACCAATGTTAAAAACAATAGATTACCAAGATGTAATATAAGGGGAAAAATTAAAGGAAGAAGCAAAAAAATAACCTCATGAATACTAAATATTTTCTAGGTTAAGCAGTAATGGTATGAAAACATACAGGTGTTCTTTCAACCAGAACATCCAGGAAGGGAAGCTGATTATTCTCCTCTATCTCCATTGTATATTTTAAAGAAGGATGGAAATTATTAAGCAGGGAGAGAAATATATATATATATATATATATATATATATATATATATATATATATATATATATATAAAGCAAATATTATTAAAGACAACAGATATTTTGTGTCAATTAATTTTGTTGATCAACTTTTCCAAATTATCAATAATCCTAGTGCCTTTATACAAAATCCTTCTTGTCATAGACACTATTCAGCCTTGCTTAATCAAGTTTCTTCATGACTGCTGAGTTGGTTAAAACATGTTGGATCTAATGATGGTTTCCTTTGCCCAGGGGGACACAGGTTTGAATCCTATCAAAGAGTTCATATTTTTCTTTGATAAGATTTCTCATATATTCAGGCCAGTAGACGAAAATAAATAAATAAATATACTTTTAATAAATAAATGGAGTTTCTAAATATATTCAAATATAATATTCACTAAAAATAACATTTAATGTAATAAAATCTCTATCTATATTTCTACCCTGGTGGATAAAATAAAGGGTTCAGTTCAAAATTCCAATCACCTGAAGAAGGTCGGAGCATACAATGTCCGAAATGTCATGAATATGGCAACAAAGTTGAGGACAACAGTCTTAACAATGTAAATAGTATGATAAAATCTGTTGGATTAATAAATAAAAAATCCATTATATATATATATATATATATATATATGATGACATCATAAAGATTGTTTGCAAGCATAAAACATACTGTTGCCAATCAGTGTTGACCTCAGTATTCACTCTCATATATATATATATATATATATATATATATATATATATATATATAAATATATAAAGTAATGAAAATCTTGGTAATCCATATGGATAATCCCAAAGAGGATGAAATCCAGAGAGCTCAATGTTAAATCAGAGCAAATAATTTAATTTAAAGAAAGCAAGACAACTTTAAGGTTCCATGGTTATAATTTATTTACCCAGGGAGTTTCTTTTTCCCTGATTCATCAGACCTCACTTGCAAGGACGAAAAGTGAATTTTGACTGTGAGAAAAAGAAACTCCCTGGGGAAATAAATTATAATCATGGAACCTTAAAGTTGTCTTGCTTTCTTTAAATTAAATATATATATATATATATATGTATATATATATATATATATATATGTGTGTGTGTGTGTGTGTGTGTAGTTATTTTTCTTATAAATATATATACTTTGGCTAAACTTCAAAATGCTATATTTGGTTGAAAATTGGTATAGCTCACTCACCAGCAAATCTCATTAAATAAGAAATTGTGACCATTATTGTATTAAGGAGTTTTCTAAATATTAAGTCATTACTTTCTCCTTGCTTGTTTTATCTTGCTGGGAAGTTTTATAGGATACAGTGTTTATTTACTCACTTGAAAAATGTTTTTGAATAAATTGCCATTTTACAAACTTTTGTTAGGGAGTTATAGACTTTCACAAACCATATTATTATACTATCTTTTGTTGTACTTTTATGTACCATGTCCTTTCAGAATCTGAGGGATCATGGTTCTCCACAACGTTTTGTCACTTGAATAACACTTGACTCTTTACCATGGCTTTTTGTCCCAGTTCTATCATGCATTCACAAAAACATGTTAAGTGATTGTTTTCACTGCTCCTCTTGCCATGCATATGTCCAGTAAGTGTTAAATTCTCTTGGCACTTTTTTTCATTATGTGTTCCAGGAACTTCAACTTCTGACTGTAAGTATAAGTGTCATTTTCACTCCTGTTTTCCTTAAATTTTCCTTATTGCTCCCTGTTCTAGCCCTGGTCTTCTTAGCATTTATCAATAAAAGCACATCTATGTTATGGCAAGTCACTTCTCCATCTGTGAGTAAACTGTTCATCATTTACGGCCATATAGGAGATTAGATATTGCATCTGCGTTCATCATTTTTTGTTTTTTTCTCACATTTTCCTATCTCTTAATACCTTGTTAAGATTCTGAGAGGCACCTTTCACTTTTCCCATGAGCCCTTAAAGTTCTATATCACATTTTCCATTGTAATTATACAAACTAAATAGTTAAAGTTCTATATCTGCTTATTTTTGACATCCCCAATATGTAGTTCTCTCCTTGGACCGTCTCTTTTGTTAACAACTATGTTTCCATTATGATTGCATGTCCTGTTAAATATTCTAGGCCCTCATTATGTATTCTGTTGTATTTTCAATTGTCCCTTTTTGACTAAGTATATATGTACTTTTAGTTCCTATTTCCTTAAAACTACCTTATTGCTCATGTTCTCTCCATGGTCTTAGCATTTGTCAATAGAACCATATCTCTGTTGCTTCAAGTCTCTTCTCCATCTGGGAGAAAAATTTTTAGCATTCATTGCCATATACATCATTGTGCATATTAACTGAAACAACCACTTTAGTTTCCTTTCTTTCATCATACGATCAGTTTTAGACCCACTGGAGTGACAGAGTGTAATAAATTTCTATTTTTTCCTCTGATTAGATCATTTTCAGTGGTTGGCGGTAATATGAATATATTTTCATGGTGTTTGATGAAATTTGTTTGGCCTTGAAAAATACTGCATCATCCATGATTGCATCAGATTTTATCATGCCTAGACACTATTCTCTTGACTGTCGATTAGTTGTCCTAGAGCCATTGTCTGTGATAGACTTTACTCCAAGGAAACATACAAAAATTGTAACACTGCACAAACACACTGGAAAGCCTTACCAGTGAATAAATCAAAGTACTATAGTTTGGCCCAGAAACTCTCCTGATTTAAATCCAATTGAGAATCAGTGGTCAATCGGTAAGGAATGACTTCATGGAATGGACATACAAAGTACTAACATGCGCACTGGGTCATGTTTCATTGGGAAAATATGAAGAATTTTGCACAAGAGTGTAAGACATTAGATATTACATTGCAGTTCAGCATTTTTTGTTTGTTTTTAATGATATTTTCATATATCTTAATACCTTGCTTCCTTTCTAAAGTTTTGGATTCCTGTATCCTATTATCCATTATATGTTATTACATTAAGCAAATAGTTAAATTTTTATGTTTGCTTGATTTTGATGTTCACAGTACATAGCTTCCTCTTTGAGTTGTCTCTTTTGCTGAGAATCATGCTTTTTTATTCCCATGATTATGATGAATGGCTCCTGAGAAGTACCTGGTTAAACAAAAAAGCTCTTTTAAAAAAAAAAATTCTTGTTTGGTCTATTGGTCGGATTCAGAGAAGTGGGTAATCAAAGATTTTACAGCACCCCCTTGTTTATATTCTGTAGTAGATTGAAGGAAATGTCAGGTTGAATTATTAGTTCTGAGGAAATTTTCTATTCTTTATATCAGAATACAACAGACATTCAAACATACCTGGGAACTAACTGTGCTAAGTTCCACAGCAATATCCACTCCTGAGTTTCCAATTCCAACCACAACAACTTCCTTGTCTTCATAATTTTCAGAATGCTTATACTCCTGTGCATGAAGAATTTGACCTTTGAACTTCTCTTGTCCAGAAATATGTGGAATATTTGGGAAAGCATGATGACCATTGCAAACCAAAATACCATCAAATATTTCAATTTGTATCTGACCATTTGTCAAATCCTTGATGTAAACTTTCCACTGACCACTACTTTCAAAATCATCACTTTCTTCAATTTTTAAAACCTGTAAATGAAAAATCAAATAAAATGATAAATAACACATTATTCTTTAGTTTTAAATACACACATTAAAAGAAAATCTAACATGGCATTTCACTGATAGTGAATTGAGAAATGATGCCTGGAATGAGGTCACAAGTATTGCCTGCAATATGAAATATAAAGGAACAGTAATAAACAATATTGAGAAAAGGTTTTTCTATGAAAAATATCAATAAAAAGCAAAGTGGCTTAAGTTGAAATTGTTGATTGGGAATACATACTTTTTTAAAGAAATTTTAAAGATTATTTTGAATAAAGATAATTTTTAAATGTTGAAAAATGATGTACATGTGCACAACTATTATAAAGAAAGTAAGTCAAATAATTTTTAATAATAAAAGTAGAAAGAAATAATTCTGTGAAACATATTCGATCCTTAAACAAACGATAGTGAGTCAGAAGAATGTTAATTATCCTTTTTATGATTAGTTCACCAGTTGATTTTTACCTCACCAGTCTACATTTCTTTTATATATATATATATATATATATACCTGTCTAGCAGTCTACATTTTGTTTGCAGGTTTATCTGTGTAGCATTATATATTTTGTTTAACTGTGAAAATTAGGCATCTGAATTCTGATAATACAGTGTAACCCGGATATAAGAGAAACCCGGATATAAGAGAGATTTTATATGGTCCCAAATTAGAGCCACACTTACCTAAACAAAATAGAACAAACCCGGATATAAGAGAAACCCGGTTATAAGATAAACCCGGATATAAGAGACTTCTTCTCCGGTCCCGACAACTCTCTTATATCCGGGTTACACTGTAAATGTCAATATTTTGAGAATTTTAAAGCAAAGCTCCAGAAAATCAGAGATCTAATTGAACAAGAGCAGTTTATATTATAATGATCCAATTTCTTTATGTCAGTGCATTGGTTATTCTGACATAGCAAAAATGTAAGTTTTTTTGTTAGAAAAATACAGTTAAAATTCAAATTTAGAGACTAAAACATTTTCCAGTATTAATAATGATCTAATTTTGTATTTTTTCTTCAAAGCTGAAAAGAAAATTGCATTAACATGAAAGATCGAAAAGAAGGAAAAAAACATTACAAACTGCTGCCTAAAATGTCTGTGAAATAATGATATTTTTATTTTGGACAAATACATTTTTAGGATATATTTTTATATAAAATTGTTTTTTACAAAAGGAATTTGATTATTTTTTTTTATTTTATCAATATTATCATTTTTATTTCCGTTTTCAAAGGAACATGTTCATATTTTATTGTAAGCTAGTATGAGAGATAGAAACAGATATATATGTAGTGCCACGCCTACATTTTCTCCAATTCTAATTAGTCAATAAATACATACTTAAAAATAACAGGACAATTTATCTATCGCATTCCATCATAGTAAATTTGTTCCTACCCTTTGTTCAAAACAAGTTTTGCTACAAAATCGCTGATTGGTCCATTTTCCGTCCAATAGGATATTTTTCATGTATATTCAAAATAGGTATGTCCAATTTATCACGTTAAAAACGTATAATCTGAGAAAAAAAGGTGCGAAAATTGATAAAACAATTTTTTAACGTCTAAATGTTTAATTTATTATTAAGAGGATAGACTAATGTATTTTTTGAGTATTTTTCCAGATTTTTTAATCCTTCCTAACCTGTTAAGAAATTGATTCAAATATCTTGTTTTTTTAGTAAATTAAATTTACTAAAAAATCAACCCGATCAGCCATTTTTTCAAAATTTAAAAAAAATTTAAAACTAATTATTTTAAAATATTTTAAAAAATTAAGTATCAATTTTTCAGACGTTTTTCTAGGATAATTAGAAAATTTAATGCTTACTTAATGTAATTTGAAAGAACAGTTACTTACTTTTCTCACCAAAAATTTTTTAAGGGACATATCTCCAACCGGGGTGACCGGTTTTGGTAAGTGTGAATTGATGTATGTCAATGTATCGACAACTTACGTCAGACGAATTTATCGTACGGTAGAACGGAAGTAATAAAATTTGCGCCAATTTTTGGCGCGCCGGGATAGTGTTAATAGATAAAATTACATTTTAAAAATTTTCATTTTCTAAAATTAAAAAATTTAAAATTTTTTTTTTTTTTTTTTTTTTAAACCCTACGTTTGATAAGTTCTGGAATAATAATAATAAAAAAAAAGAAATAAAGTAACAGTTACTTTATTTCCTTTTTTTTTTTTTTTTTTAAGCCGTTACGTTTTATTTTATTTTTTTTTTAATTAAGTTACGTAACACAAGCTTTGAACTTCTGGTCTTCCGTAGATTTAATTTTTTTTTTTTTTTTTTTTTTTTTTAAACCCTACGTTTGATAAGTTCTGGAATAATAATAAAAAAAAAAAGAAATAAAGTAACAGTTACTTTATTTCCTTTTTTTTATTTAGTAAAGCCGTTACGTTTTATTTCATTTTTTTTTAATTAAGTCAGTTACGTAACACAAGCTTTGAACTTCTGGTCATACGTACATATAAATTAACTAAAAATACCATTACATTTTCAAAATGAAACCCGTAACTCATTTATGAAGAGATTTATTTATTTTCCTGATTACTTAAAAAAAAAAAAATAATTTGTCTCTCACTGAAAAAGAATTGATTATATTTAAAAATATAATTAGAAGAAAAGTTTTGTTAACAGAATTAGAAAAGTTTGTTGACAGTGCGACGATAATGGTCACTCAGAAAATTTGACAAGTGCGTGTACAGACAGTAGCTAATGACATAAAGACTGTCAGTCTTTCTGTCATTAGCTACTGTCTGTACAGTGTACACGCTTCAATCAATCAGTCAGTTAAGGGGGATAACTCTAACATAATTTTATTCATCTTTTTCTTAAATGTACACCCGTAGTTTTGTCGGAGATGATTTTAATACATTTTTGAAATCATAATAAATTATTTTTAAATATCGCGCGTATCACAGATTGTAATGAGCTTTCTAATTTATGATCTGTAAAAATAGATCTTTTTAATGAGCAAAAAAACCGAGAGACAACTGTTCTAATTTATTTATGAAATATTTATCAATATTATTATTTTTTATTTAGAAATGAAAAAAATTCTCGTAAAAATTTATTTCTCAACCTAAAAAAATTTTGACTTCAGACAAAAAAGTCCTTAATATATATTATTGATAAAATCCATTAAAAGCTGTTTTCATAAAATAATGCCTTAGTTTTCTTGCATTTTTATATTTCCAATTCAGAGCTAAAATTGGAGTTCACGCGTATCAAATTTTTACACGAAATTTATGATTTATATTCCTCAAAGTCTTCTTTATTTAATAAAAAAATAAAATAAGAGACAAGTATTCTAGTTTTAAAGTTTTCATAAACTTAAGTAAGGTGGGTATTAAACGTAAAAAAAAAAATAGTTTTACTGTGACTTTCTAAAAGACAAACATTTCTACAATAAATTCAGTCAATTCGGAATAAATTCTGAAAGTTCCACTTAAATTGCGACAATTATTTGATTTTTACAAGAATTTCCAAATTAATGTGTTTTTTAAGTGAAAAAAAGCTATTGCAAAATATTAGGGGATCTCAAACCTAACAAAAAAGAGATTTTTCGGCCACAAATTAAAACGTGCTAAAAAGGAAAAAAAAAATTCAAAAAATAATTAAAAAATACTTTGGTCTCTACTCTTATTAATAACGTAAAGTTTTTCCTGATAAAACGTTGTTTTTATTAAGTTTGGGGCCTTTTTCATCAGGGTGTGCCATTTTTTTAGCGAAAAAATGGACATCAAAAATGTACTAAGCGTCTCTTTTTTGGAGCGACTCCAGATAGTATAAATATTGGATGCATTCCAAAAAACAAGTAAAAGTAATTTCAGAACCACAGTCGAGGTACCCAGAGACAATAGTTCTCATTTACTCGCTCGTGTATTTCATCCTACTCACTCCGCACGTACATACACACTACAGAACTTTATGTGACACACCACCAGTTCTCAGTGGACACACGAAGTTAAATCAACTTTGTAAGTTGCAACTATTGAACAATTTTCTGAAAGAAATATTCTATTTTCAACATTGAACTCTGAACATTTACTCAGACAAATCTTCTTTAAGACATTTCCTTACAGTCAAGGGGAAGCTACTTTTTTCTCCCTTTTTCATTCATATTGCAACTACTTTGTATTATTGTTGAATTTAATATACATATTTCTTCGTTAAACAAAATTGGTTCTCATTGTTCTTTTTCCTTGATGTTTTAAGTATTATGTATGAATGTTGATTACCTTCTCAACACGCAGCCGCATTATCTATTTGACCCATTCAACATTGGTGACCACAACTCTCGAGAAGCAGTACATTCTCTAATTGATCAACCCGACGTACTAATCAACACTTTAAAGTAAGTGAGGGTGGGAAAATTCTGTCCTTTTCGTTTTCCAGGGAGAGTTAAAAAAGGATTAATTTAATTAGATACAAGGTCTGTGAAATATTGCTTGAATAAAGTGAGGTTTCCACAAAAACAGAATTTTTCACACGTGATCCGTCGCCGATTGATTCTTATCATTTAATTTAATGAAAATAGCAATTTTACTATTTTGAAAACCACTTTCGGGCCGTATTTTGTGCAGGCCTGTATTTGACTGTAGAGATGCCATATATAAAAACTGAAAGTATGACACATATGTAAAATAAAATTTATTTCAGAACTAAATTTTACAACTACAAATACCTGAATATATTTGTAAAGAGTTTCCTAAGGAATTATCGTTTGTAATGATTGAAGAGATAATAATTGTTTATGCGATTACCGTGAGAATCAATAGGTAAAGTAGAGAAGCCTGAATCTGATTTTTATTGATTTATTGTCCTCAGTAATGTTTCATTGCATTCATACCAAGTATCACTTTTGCAACAGGCAGAGAGTTTATTTCAGCAACTGTATTCTATGACACAATAAAATCTTGCTCATCAGATTACAAAACATCATTGCGTTTAGAGTTCAAAAAAACTATTTTCGCTTACTAACTAGTGAATTGCTTTAACCTCCTCGTGACTGGATTTTAGAAAATATATGTAGGAATAGGATAAATATACGGCGAATTATTTAAATGGGGATTATTAAGTAGTTGCTATAAACGGCATAATATGTTGTCGCAATAAAATAAAATAAAATATAAAAATAAAAATAATTCAAATTAAAATAAGATATTTGCGCTTTCCTTTAAAACTAACTTTCTTTCTTTCTTTCGACTAATGAGAAGTCAAACCTCAAATAAAAAACAAGAAGAAAAAGACTGAAACCGGACAAAAAACACCGGAGGTTTGCGGGACCAAACCCTTTCTAGCCACTTGTGACTAAAAAATACCAAAAATCATGGACGCTCAACGCATAACTTCCGCTATTAAAAAATATAAAGGAATGAACGCTAGAAAATAAAAAAATGTTGGCCAATCAAAAAAATTAACATAAAAAGACTTTTGATTTTAGCTGAAACCAAGGTTCACGCCAGTAGTCTGAGCCGAGAAAAACGTTGACCTATTTCTAAGATAGCTACTACTTAACATGTTCTGACTTCTCAACCGATGAAACTACGCACTACCGCAACGAAATGGACATTCTCCGCACTGCTACTACAATCTGCCTTATAAAAGGACATTTTGTTAGCCTGAATATCCAATGACTCACTTCAATTTAAATCAAATAAATAAATATTATATGTTTATACGCTTGAGTCAGTTTGTTTTATTCCAAAGTTTCCGGTAAATAAACACAAAGAATCCCTGACAAAACTCATCAGAGAGTGATCAGGAAGGCAGTTGATAATGATTAACATTGCACATAAACTTTTAAAGATCAAAGTTAACTGGAAAGCATGGATCCGCAAAAGTGTTCTACAAGCGAGAAGTCCGAGAAAAGAAAATGTTAGCATAGAACTTACGGTTCCATCTAACCAATTCAATTCTAAATTGGTGAGACATTGTTGCTAATCTAGTACTGCGCATAAATTTATAAAGTCTAGGTACCATAAGGAACAGCTCATCAGAAGAATTACCGTGGAAATATTTATAGAAAAGACACAGGGAAGCAACTTTACGGCGATGGGAAGGTGACTGAAGCTGAGACGCCAAGTCCGGACCAATAATATTGTTGATTCTTCTTTGAATTTTACCAAGAATCTTTAAATATATAGCAGGGGCACTGGACCATAGGTAGCAGCAATATTTGAAGCATGGACGAATTGTAGACTTATAGATACGTAAGACAAATTTTGGAGAGAACAATTGTCTAGCACGGCGAAGTAAACCAACTTTCTTAGCGCCATACCTAGCAATGGATTCAATCTAGTCTTTTCACTTCATGTCAGCTAAGAATGTTAGCCCGGGAAGGAACAACGAGTCACTCTCCTGTAGGTTAGCGTTAGCCATGCAGAAGGCAGAAAGCAGAAAGGGGTCTCTCTGATGATTAATACATAACTGTTTTGTTTTGGAGGTGATAATATTAACACGCCATTATTTGCCCCAGTTAACAACAGACTGTAGGTTTTTTTTTTTTTTAAATCAGCCGCCTATTTGACCTTATCGAACTGATCAAACTTACTATCAAGACATGAGCATATGGCTGAGCCTGAACAAAGACTTAATAAACAAGTAAAAATAACAGGGTGGATTTAAAAAGACGTTTTTAATACAAGCGTTGGATCTTCTTCTATGCGCCGTGTCCCTTCAGGACACAGACAATAACGGCTGTCCAATATTTCCTGTCACTTGTAACCCTTAATAAATTTCATCTTTTCGCCATTTCTCCTAAACTCTGTTCCGCCATCCATTTACTGAAGTTCACTAAATAAGTTATGTGTTATTTTCCTCTATCCCTTTTTCTTTCAATTTTTCCTGTGAGTACAAGATTTTCCAAGCCCTCTTTCCTCATTATGGGCCCTAGAAATTTCAACTGTCTCTTCCTGATGTTAAGTATTAGTTTCCTTCTTATTTCCATTTTCTCTAAAACTTCATCCTTGCTCACATCTTCGGTCCATGGTATATTCAGCGTCCCCCTAAATGTTGGCTAATAATGGTAATATTAGCCATTTCCTTATGAGAAAACGTTTGGCATTCTTTAGCCAAGCAGACAATACAGCTTTCGATTGAAATGTATAAAAGCTTCCCATTAAAACAATTTTTCAGGAAAATAAGTTTCTCAAGTCCAGTAGCTGTTCTCGCTCTTTCCAGTATTGATGGGGATTTCCTTCGTAACCTTTTATTTGAAGTAATGTAGAATGTCAACATCTTGATTATGTCATTATTTTCTCTTCGAATTACATGTGCTATTCATTTTAGTTGTTGATGTCGGTAGTGCTTAAATGATGCGTTTTCTGTAATTTGGTAAAGTTCTTCGTTTGCGATTCTGTAGCGCCAGTTCATAATATTCAAACAAGGATGCTCTTTGCCAAGACGCATAGGCTTCACAGTCTCAAAGCCATTTTTAACCATTTATCATAGAAAGTGGTTGTATACAGCCGACAGTTTCGGGATTTTTGAACGGGTTTGACGACATGCTTGATATCCATATCTGACGAGACTATGGAAGAACATGACTCGAGTTTTCAGGTTGATGTTTTGGCTCTGTAGAAATTTGTGGTGTTGAGCAAAACTACCTCTGGCGTAGTGGCGGCTTTGACGATATATATATATATAATTATTTAAAAAAAATGTATATTATAATTATCTTATAATTATATTAAAAATATATATTTATTATAATAATATATTATATTATATATTTATAATATATTATATATTTATTATATATATTTGTATTATATATATATAAATTATATATATATTTTATATTATATATTTATTATATATATATTTTTATATATATTATATTATATATATTTATTATAATAGTATATAATAAAAATATATATTTATAAAAATTATATTATAAATATATTATTATATTAATAGCTAGTAGTAGAGCCCGGCGTTGCGTGGGGATGTAACAGTATGAGATAGATCAAGTATCGACCATCATAAAGACTAAAAAATAAAATTGACAAAGATTATTGTTTAAGGTTGACGGACACGCATGTCTTAATTAGTTTTTTTTTTCTTTCTTTTTTTACGAATTGGTCAAACCCAAACTCAAACAAAAACATTGTTTTCAATCGTTATGACTCTACCGATTGAATAGAATTTTATTATAAACAATTGTCTTGTAAATGGAATTTTTAAAGCATTCTGAATGTAAAAATAAAGAAAAAAGTGTGCAAGACAATAAGAAACACTACCTGCCCAAAAAAGTGAAGTTTTGTTGAAATCGGTTGAAAAATGTAGGAAATCCGATCCCATATATAAACGAACACACACACACACATACACACAACCTGGGTTTTATAATAAGTATAACTCGATATGAGTTGTCCCCCTTTCATTCCGACAGCGATGCGTCTTAATCGTGTTTTCAAATTGATTTTGTGCAAAAAGAATTGTGTCAGAACCACCGCAGGGTAATTTTACGTAGTCCTGTAAAGTTTTGATGAAATCGGTTGAAAAATGTAGGAAATCCGATCCAATATATAAACGTAACAGACACACACACACACACACATAACCTGGGTTTTATAATGAGTATTATTATTATTATTATTATTAATAATTATATTAAAAATATATATTTATAATTATTTTTTAAAAGTATCATTCCTTTGATTATAATTTAGGCGCTACTTATGTATTGAGCACTGTATTTTAAAAATAAAACAAATACTAAACAACTTCGCATTATTTACCTAACGTGTTCTTTCCTATTAGGTTGGTGCCAAAATAATGACGTAATAATGTCGTTTTTTGACGTTAAAAAATACGTCAAAAACGACATTATTACGTCATTATTTTGCACCAACCTAATATATATTCACACACACACACACACATATATATATATATATATATATATATATATATATAAAATCAGTCAAAACAATAAATACGAAAAATATATAATTAATAAATGAAAATGGCTCCAGGGAACTCGGAAGAACGAAAATAAAATTTTAATTTTTAAGAAACAAAATCATGCTAAGATATAAAGATATGTTGCTTACATTATTTCAGAAGCTTAAAAAGAAACTAGAGGACAGGCCATATTCTTTTGTCCCATCACCCTGACCTTTACAACTGGAACCCGCCATGCGATGTTACACAAAGGCGAATCATTCCCATTCCGTTCGTATACCATTGGTAAGGAAGAAGTAACACTCAGTTAGCTTCTTCCCAAGAATTGCTGCTTTGTGGCACAGACTCTCGGTAGGATGTTTTCCCAATCACTACAATCTCTACCGCTTCAAGTTTAAGATTAACCGTTATCTTTTCCTGCATAACCCCACTTATTTCCTTTCTTGCGCTCATACACCACTAAACACTAACCCTCTACCTTGAGTGGCTCTTGAGTCTCATATTACGCGAACATTAGGATAACAAAACATATTGAAAAATGGGTTGTCTTTATTAACAAGACAGTGGTAATTCTCTTTCTTCTGGGGGTTTGCGGACACTGTTAAAACAAGGATGGGCTGATGAGCCATTCAGGGTAACATGACTGAACATGTGCAGCGCATAATTATGAAAGCACAAAAGAGTTTATCTTAGCAGTAGATTTACCCAGGAAATTAAGTGAAACAAAAGGAAAAAGGACTTTGAATTTACGCCGGTAAAATATCCGCTGTTGTAATAAAAGCAATTCCAAGAAATGGTTTAATTAACGTTTCGATGTTTATTTAAAATCATGTCAAGAGAAACTGACTTGAGTTTCTTAAATGAACGTAAAATGTAAATGACTTCTTGTTGCGACATTGCTCCTAGTTAGACTAAAAGCTGTGGCAAACAAAATTTACACATGTAAATAGCGTGCCTTCATTGTTAGTAGAGGTGAGTGAAAATGGAATACATTTCAACAAGGTGATTTTTTTTATGTGTTTTTATATGACTGAGTAACAAAGAAGAGAAATGGTGCTTGTATGCATGTAAAGGAACGAAGACATTTAAGGTTAACTATGTGATACATACATGTTTGCGTAAAAATTTAGTTACCAAGGGGGAAGATAGCTCAATGCCCGGGACAAGGTCTCGGTTGGAGTTATCCCTACAACATACTGGGAAGAATAGAGAAAACGGGAGGGCCCCGTTTTTATAACTGCTTAACTGTACCCCCTAAAGCCATTTTGGTGAAGCAAGGCGGGGGTAAACCACAGAAGGAAAATAAAATATTATTTTGATATTTTATTGCGTGATTCATGAAGTCGCTAGATAACAACAAAAACATTTTTTGATCATGGAAAATCAACGAGTCGATTCCCCATTTTTGAAAAGCAGATGTCGACAAATTCCTAGTCGTATATAATTTATCTATCATGAAACAGAAAAACAACAAAGAGAAACTTACCTGAAGGAAGAAGAGGTCAGAATTAGGGTTAGAATATCTGATTTTTTTTTTAACTTGACGCTTCATTGTTCAGATGTGTGAGCACGGGATAAAAATGACAGAGTGGCTCAGTAATTGACTTTTTTTTTAAATCATTACACCCCAAGCAAGGCAATAAAGCCACTAACATACAAGAGGTTACTGAGTGTAAAACGATATGAAAAACAAACATTATTCAGGAGAGAGAGCAATAAAAGGCGCGGAAATTAGACGATTAAGATGACGATTAACATTCATTTAAATTTTTGAAAATCAAAGTTGACTGGAAAGCAAGAAACTGGAAGAAAGTTTCACAAGCAAGAAATGCGAAAGAAGAAACTGTTAGCATAGAACTTACGGTTATATCTATCTATTTCAATTGTTAAATGATGGGAACTAGCTGCTAATCTAGTACTTGCACAATTAAAAAACGCCAATTGTAATCTATCTCTTTAAATAATCATTATTTTTTCACTAAGCGATTTCCTGAGATAGTTCCCAGCATAGAATATCACACACACACACACACACACACACACACACACACACCTGTATTTCGTAGCCTATTTTTGACAACGTCCACATGGTCATTGTCTCTACTTAGAAAATACGATAAGCTAAACCAAAATTCAAACGAATAACATCTCATATTCTTTGCCAGTTATGAATTATCTTCAAGTTTCAGTTGTCATTTTTGTTTTGACTATTTGATTAAACAAGACAGTGATTTTATTTATTTATTTCTATTAATTAAAGTTTTAAAATGATCTGCTAGGTAGGAATAACCTACTCGGTGTTATTTCTTATTTTTTGTCGTAGAAAAGGAAAAAAAAAATTAAAGTTTTAGGTACAATTGAAATGATGCCATTTTTATTTCTTAATCTTTGTGCTCTTACTTTTATTAATGTGCTGTTCCTATAACAAAAAAATGAAATGTCCTGAAAGAATTAAAGAAAGCAAAATTAAACCGGTTGAACTTCCAGATAACATTGAATATTTTAATCCCCATTTGAAAAGTGAAGTGTTTTTTTTGGGGTTTTTTTAATTGCTTTAAGCGCATACGAAAATGGCAAATACGTTCCTTGTCGCAAAAACCAATGTAAAAGTAAAACTGGTGTTAGAACAGCGTACATAATCCGTACAATATTTCAGTGAATCATAATCATTATTAAAGATTTGTGTTATTTTTAGGTTTACCGCTTCAAACGATTTCTGTGTAAAATAAACACTTATATTTTCCTTAATTTAAAAAAAAAGAAAAGAAACTATCTTCAAATTCAGAGCCCCCTTTTAATTTGAAAATTAATTCATCGAAAATAGGAAGCTAATAAAAACGAGGAAATGCAAGGATAAGTAAATTAATTGTCTACTGAGGTAATAAAATAAGAAAAGTACGACCCATCTCTCTCTTCTCGCTTGTAACCATCCACTATAATAAAATAAAAAGTTTTCAGCGCTAAAGCTTCATAAACTTCTACTTAAAGTTGTTGCTGTATTACATTTACTATGCAAAAATATGTTCACTTTCAATATGTTTCTAGAGAATATAATTTTAATAAGATTTTTGTTGTTGATTGCAGACATTAACAACAGCAAGCAAAAACAAAATGACTGAATTTTTTAATCCGAAATATAAAAGTTAAAAGTTTCGATTAAATATTTAGTTTCTTTTTTTTTTTGTTTTACCTCAGTGGCGAATCGAATGTACTTCAACAAATCAAATTTTTCTACATAAAGTTGTAAATATTTCAACACGTACGAGTGGTGCATGTAAATAGGAAAATGACTTGGAGGCGGAAAATCGCTATACGCCATCGTCTCTTTACTTGTGTTGATAATTGTCGATCGCATGACAGTAGCTCTTCCCAGTTCTTGTACATCTTTGGAATATCGCCATACACCACCAATATAAGAACATCTCTCCAGACATAAAGGTTTCAAACCTTCATCCAAGCAGCATTTGATGCTAGCGAGTCCGCTGATCCCAGCACCGATCACAGCAATACTTTTTGGTGAAGACATGTTAAAGATATTTTTAAAGATATAATTATGAAATGAGTCGATCTTAGATTCCCTGTCGAGGAGAAATGCCACCACCTTACTGAAGTCTTTCTACTTTTTATTATTGCTTTCAATTAATTTGTTCGCTGCTACTGCTACTGTTAGCACAACTACTACTACTACTACTATGCCTAATACTACTACTACTTCTATTAATTTATTTATGATTCCTGCATTATCATATGTTGGGTATTAAGTGACAGCATATCTCCTTAAAGCTCTTGCACCTTTCTCAATATTTTAGCAAACACAAAAACAAAAAAAAAAACAAAAAAAAAAAACAAAAACATGGTGGATTTGGAGAGTCTCAATTCTCACACGAATTTCTAATATGCCCTGTATCAATTCTAGCGGTTTTGCATAGAGAAAAGCACTGTAGATTGATGCTGAATTATTTCTAAGATGGCTATTACTAACACGTTCTGACTTCTCAACTAACAAAACTACTCACTACCGAATCGAAAGGGACTTGCTCCGCACTGCTACTACAATCTGCCATATAAACGAACATTTTGTTACCCCGAATATCAAATGACTCATTCCAATCGAAATCAAATAAATAAATATATATTATGTACATAAAGTTTTAAAGATCAAAGTTGACCGGTAAGTATGGATCCGCAAAAGTGTTCTACAAGCGAGAAGTCCGAGAAAAGAAAATGTTAGCATAGAACTTACGGTTCCATCTAGCCAATTCAATTCTAAATTGGTGAGACATTGTTGCTAATCTAGTACTGCGCATAAATTTAGAAAGTCTAGATACCATAAGGAAGAGCTCATCAGAAGAATTACCGTGGAAATATTTATAGAAAAGACACAGGGAAGCAACTTTACGGCGATGGGAAGGTGACTGAAGCTGAGACGCCAAGTCCGGACCAATAATATTGTTGATTCTTCTTTGAATTTTACCAAGAATCTTTAAATATATAGCAGGAGCACTGGACCATATGTAGCAACAATATTTGAAGCATGGACGAATTGTAGACTTATAGATACGTAAGACAAATTTTGGAGAGAACAATTGTCTAGCACGGCAAAGTAAACCAACTTCCTTAGCGCCATACCTAGCAATGGATTCAATCTAGTCTTTTCACTTCATGTCAGCTAAGAATGTTAGCCCGGGAAGGAACAACGAGTCACTCTCCTGCGTTAGCCATGCAGGAGGCAGAAAGCAGAAAGAGGTCTCTCTGATGATTAATACACAACTGTTTTGTTTTGGAGGCGATAATATTAACACGCCATTATTTGCACCAGTTAACAACAGACTGTAGGAGGTTTTTTTAATCAGCGGCCAATTTGACCGTATCGAACTAATTAAACTTACTATCAAGACAGGAGCAAATGCCTGAGCCTGAACAAAGACCGAATCAACAAGTAAAAATAACAGGGTGGATTTAAAAAGACGTTTTTAATACAAGCGTTGGATCTTCTTCTATGCGCCGTGTCCCTTCAGGACGTAGATGATAATGACTCTCCAATAATTCCTGACATGGGAAAATATAATTACAGACACGAGCCGGAAATTAAAAAAAATGTTTAAAAACATTGAAAGTGAATAAAAAAAAATAATCATTGTATTTTAATAAACGTGCATAAATGAAAATTGTTGCCCAAATACGGTCTAAACACGCACACACACACACGCACACACACATACACACACACACATATATATATATATATGTATTTAACAGATATAAAATCTCAAAGGGCATGATGAAATGTAGTGATGCGTTAAATAATACAAAATATCATAACACCAATACAAATGGATGTAACTGTAGGAATCCCAATGTTTGCCCATTACAAAACAATTGCCACACAAGTTCCATGGTTTATCTTAGTACCATTTTTCACTTGAAAACACGAATATTAAAAAGTTCTACCTTGGTAGTACTAAAAATCCATTTAAACACCGTTGGAATCAGCATGTGTTTTCCTCCCAAAATAGTTCCCATAAACATGCTATTTCACTGTCCAAATATTATTGGAGTTTAAAGGAGAAAAACAAAACCCCACTGTTAAATGGAAGTTAATTGCAAGAGCTCGTATCTGTAATTCTTTATATGCACCATATTATCTTTGTCTCAATGAAAAGTTAGAAATCATTAGATTTAAAGACAAGATAAACCTTTTAAATCAAAGGATAGAGCTCACTGTTAACTGCAGGCATAAATTACCTTTTAACTTGCTTTCTAGCTAGCTAGAATATTGTATATAAAGATAAACTCGTATAGTTAGTGTGTAAACTTTTATTTTTATATTTTTTTTGTCCTTAAGTTTTCGATTATTAATGTTTGTGCAATTTTGACGGGTAGTTTACGTTGTCTCTGTAGTTATGTCGGAAGATTGAATCTTAATTAATCTGTTCGTCATTCGTATATTTGCGTGCTCATATATTCAATCACATTTATGTGTTTGCCTATTTTGACGTGATGTATGTATGCCTAGTCAAAAATAAACCTTTTTGCCTTGTCCACTAAACCTATCGTCACGACCCTGTCAATGTAACTGACTATATAGCCATATATTGCATCTCTTACTACCACTCATATTCGAACAAAAAATTTAACCTATTTCTAAGAACAATACATGAAAGTTTAGTCATATTTTCCCCCCTTTTTTTTCTTTGAATAATTTTGTTAGTTTCTAAACATGATGCATGGTTACATTTAGAGTCTAATATGCGTAACTTTTATTTTTTAATTAAATAATACATTGGACATTAATTGTTTATCCTGATTTCTTATAAAATCTAACACTTATTTTAAAACATTAATAAATTGTATTTAGGGTCCGTCGTTGAGCTATTTGAATTATCATATACTTGTAATTTGATTGGCCATTACATCTTACGTAAAAATATCCCCCCCCACTAGAGGGGGAAGTGGTTGATTTTGAACTCTTTAAAAACTTTTTATTTTACAATCAACACCATCACTTGACAAGACACCAGATGTGTTGAAACAAAATGGCTATTTTTGTAGTGATATTATGACATACTTATGTTATAATTTATATATATAAAGGTACTTTCAAAGACTCGCTAAAAAATGAGAATGCATGATGAAAAAATGCCCAAAATTTAATAAAAACAAAGTCTTATTATGAAAATATTTTAAACAAGACGAAAGGTTTTTTTTTTTAATTTATTCAAATATATTTTCCAATCCTTTTTAGAACCTTCAAAATTTTGGTCAATTTTTTCCTTGCGTCAGCGGGTGACCATAAATTAGTATGGAAAATTTAGGCGTCTTTTTGCAGTGAAAAACATATTGATTTGGAAATTCTTGTAAAAATCAAATAATTGTCGCATTTTAATGAAACTTTCAGGACTTATTCACAAATGAATGAAATTATTTTAGAAATGTTTCTTTTTTTTTTTTTTTTTTTTTAAGAAAATCTTGGTAAAACATTCTTTTTATATCTGTTATTCTCCATTTATTTAATTTTATGACATTTCTATAAATTCATTTTTGTAGTGCTTACAAGTCCTTGGAGAATGTAAATCGTCATTTTCTTTTGTAAAACAGGACCCCAGTTACAGAAAATCTGTTCTGAATCGTAAAATAAAAAATGCAATAAAACTGAAACATTATTTAATTAGGGAAGCTTTTGATTTAATGAATAAGATATATTATGGATACTATTGTCTTAAGAAAAATGTTTTTTTCCGATGAATATTGAATTTTTTCAAGAATTGTTTCCAATTTTTAAATAATATGAATTATGATAATTTATAAACGTTTAAATCTTTTAAAATTCTGTACTAATTTGTAGAGGTTAGGTAATATTGTTATTAAGTAAAAACTATATAAGCTAAATCGTAAATGGAAAATCTTGCTACAATTCAGCGACCCACAATATTTAAAAAATAATCAAAAAATGTTTGTGTGTGTATAAACGTATCGAATTTTGTAGATACCGACGTCCACACACACATCATTAGAAAATAAAAACTATAGCTATAGGAAATTTAAAGCCAAAGTAACTAAAATTCAATAAAATATTAAATTACTTAGAATATTTTCATAAAGTTTTAAGATTACTGTGTAGTTACAAAAAAAATATAAAAAGGCATTCGCGTTATCGTCGTCAAGAAATCTTTACAGATATGTCGCATTTGGAAAAATTGCCAAAAAAAACTATTGGGATAGTTTTCAACACTTCATAAAAACACATCCAAGTTAAAAAAAATGCTTTTTTGCGATATTTTAAGATAAAAATAATATTTGTTTCAAATCAGATAAATTAAACTTTAAATCAGTTAATTTTTCTCAAATAAAGTTTCAGAAAAGTATCTTATATTTTTAAAATATTTTTAATAAAGAGAATTACATTGTTTTTTGTAAATATAAAAAAAAACCCATTCGGTGCTTTGTTCTTGAATGGGATAGTCTGACTTCCAAAAATTAAGTGTATTTTACTCAATTGTTTTTTTATGAAAACCTTTGCTTTGTGTTTATATTATTTGTGCTTAATTCCATAGGGTATCTCTCCCCCGATTTTATTATGTCTATTTTTGAGATTCTCTTTAGGCCAGTTTACTGAATTCACTTTAATGTGTAACAATACGATTTCTCACACATCTTTAGAAGATAAATAGATAATCTCCTTCCTTTTAAGTCCACTCAGTTATCTGAATGTCGTCTCCAGTTCATCCTTGAGGCAACTGAATTGCCAGGGTTTTCAGGATTCATGTCTCCAGTTCGCCTTTGAATTGGCAACATAAACTTTTATCAATGATTTTAGATAATCATAAAAGTAGTCCTTTAAAGAAGTTGACCACCCCAAAAGCCGAATGGGTGGTCCCAAACCTTCCGGGACACAAGTGGTTGGAGGTGGATGGGACCGCAGCCATCATCAATATCACGGCCAAGAAGACAAACCTGTTAGCACAGTGAGTTGGGTGTATATGCAAATACAATCAACCTTGGATGTCATCACAGGTGCAGGTGAACGACGCACGAGCGGAGAACGTCGTCACAAATTTCGCCACGAACGTCGTCACAAATGAAATAAAGATCACTGCAGTCTATTGAGCGGGTAAATCATATATAGACATTGAAATATCTAGATGCACCATCATCATGTATTAAAGCTTCTTTATTTAGCAGATTGGCTCAATACAATCTTCCTAACTCCATACTGCTTGGTTTTATGTTCAACTGAGCTAATCTCTACAAAGGACTATTTGAATAACATGACCCACATCACCCCAAACCAAATAACTTTGTTGAAGTGTCAGCCAAATTGAGTCGGCTTTGTATCTACATTTAATTGAAATTTGATGTAAAAGATAATCTGAAAAGATAACATATATAACCAAAATAGATACAAAACTAAATTATTTTTACAACGTCTTCTTTCAAAAAGCATTATCACAAAATTATCGGCTTACAGACATATCACGTTGAAACAGCGGTTCTCGTAAGAACACCGAAATTAAGTGACTATGAACTGGTCAGTACCTAGACGAAAGACTGCTTGAGAATGTCAAATGCTGTAAACTTGGATGTGCGGGTGGTGTAACGGATAATTACTCGGAATCGGAAATCAGAGAGCCGTGTTCTAATATCAGTTGGGTTTGAATTTGCGTGCAAATACTCTTGGGAAAAGAATGAATCGACCTATTCCTCCTCCCTATAGGTTAATTAGTAGGACATGTAAATAATTTTTATCTCTAAAAATTTCTTACAATCTAAATTTTTTTCTAGCTTTAAATAAATTGCAAAATATTGTAAAAAACAATTAATCACAAAATTATCGTCTGCTTCCATGTTTAAATTCTTATATAGAATTATAGTTTTACTCTCAATCACCCTTAGGACTGGTTACCATCTCCGCAAAACTTAGAGGAGGGAAGGATAAACAGAAACGGAACGTTTATTTGTTACTCTTAATTGTAATCTCTTTATCTCTTGACATTTAAACACTGTAATTACAAAGTTTCATTGCCTTCAGAGCATAATTTTCGACAAATATCCCAGTCTTTTCTTTTAATTATTGTTATAGGATTTCATATTACATCGTGAATGTTTAGCGGCCTCACGCGGCGTTTTTAATAGGCTCTTTTATTTGCATTTTTGCTTGTAATTTTAAGGCAGGAACAAAAGTTTCATTTTTATTCATATTACTGATAATAAAGTCACTTATTTTATAGCGTTCGCTATTAAATTCCCAGTGCATACAAACACTAAAACTAGGACAAAGAATTATTCTTTCTGGAGGTAGAACTGTAAAAACACGCAAGTAGAGGTATTTAAAGTGTTAAAAATGTCACAAGTTCTCCGGCTTTTTGTAAGAATTTGATAAATATGTCAACATAACGTAATTCTCTTTATTAAAAAAATCTTTAAAAATAAAATGTATTTTTCTGAAACGTTATTTGAGAATCATAGTTGATTTGAAGTTTAATTAATCTGAACTGAAACTAATATTACTTACTTTTACTTCAAAATAGCTTTAAAAAGTATTTTTTTTAACACGGAGGTGGGTGTTTTATGAGGTGACAACCGTCTCGATAGACTTAACACATATTTTTTGGTAACCTGATGTTTGGGAAATTTATCTAAGGAGGAAATAATTGTCATAAAATTACATGAGGAATACAACGTAAACGCCATTTTTATATAATTTTTAACTACCTAGTGATCTTTAAAATTTGAAATATTATATGTATTCTAATATATTATTGAATTTTAGTTTTTTGGGTTTTATAGATTTACTTGCGAATATGCTTGATTTTGACGATAAAACTTTGTTTTTATTAAGTGTTAGTTATCTTTTTATCATGCTCAATTTTTAGCGAATCTTTGGAGGTACTGGCATTAGAATAATCCGAAAAATTGTTGAAATCCGGTCTCAAATGACTGACAAACGCAGGAATGAAATGTAGCAAATAAATGTATTGACGTAATAATACAATTGGTAATACGGTTAGTAGATCCAGAAATGCGGTTAGTAGCAATAATAATATATATATAGTCTGGGAAATTCAGTATCGAAGTGTGACTTCCTTCTGAGTCTACGTGCTCGCAACTGTCACTCTTACAAAGCGGTTACCTCTCACTCTCTCACTGTTCACTGTATCAGTGTATCAGTGTATCTCTGTTACTCACTCTTCTTTGGGTATTCACCGGCAGCAGTACAAGTACACACTGGTTGAGTCCACGTATGAAAAAGGGGTGGACCCCATAACAAAAATAATACTGGGAGAAAACCGCCTGCCCACAGACAGAAAATGAATTCAGTAAATACAAAACAAAAAAAGAAAAAAAGAAAGGAAGACAAAGATGTGTCTTCTCACCGGACTTATTCAACCTTTACTGCGAAAAGATCCTACTCGAATTAGTCCTACCAGGGTTTCATTATTAGCGGCCGCAATCTTAGCACCATAAGATATGCAGATGACACAGTATTGGTTACAGACATAGAAAGGAAACTACAAGAACTCTTACAGAAGACAGTAAAGGACTAAATATCAATTTTAAGACAGAATATATGGCTGTTAGTAAAAGGAACTGCCCAGGATGCGAACTATGAATTAGATGCATCAAAATACAAAAATGTAAATATCCAGAGAACGTTTTAATGGAGGACGGAAAAGTGACACCAAAATCTGAAGGAGTATTTGAATAGCGAAAGATGCCTTCCAAAAGCGAAGCAAAATATTAAGAAAGACGAAAAATTCGTTAGACACAAAGAGAAGACTGCTGCTGAACAGTTATGTAATATTGATTCTCGTATATAGCGGTGGATACTGGAAAATCTGCTTACGAATGAAGAAGTGACCTGAGGTAACAGAAATGTGGTTATACAGGAGGCTGCGGAGAATCTTATGGACTGAACATGTGAGCAACAACGAAGTTTCAGGGAAAATGGAAACAAGAAGGATACTTATACTTAAAAACAGAAAGGTAAAATTGAAATTTCTAGTGCACATAACAAGGAAAGGGGATTCAGAGAGTTTGACACTCCTAGGGCATATTGTAGGTAGGAGAAATAGAGGAAAGCAGCGCATAACTTATCCGTCGAGCTTATGTAAATGGAAGAATAGGGATTAGACATACTTTACTAAGAGCTAAAAAGGATAGGAAGTTGTGAAGAGCTATGATTGCCTATGTCATGAAGGTATATGGTACAGAAAAAGATAGTGCCTACCAAGTAATCGGTAAAGATACTGTAGCTAGTAAGAAATTTAATAAGCGTGGAAAATAATATCGAGTGATATTTAAAAAAAAAGATGTTTAGACGGAACATTAACAATGAAAAAAGTGTTGTTTTTTTTAATACACGGTAGTTGAATTATATATGTTCATGGTCAGAAAGATAAATAGAAATTTGGAAGGACCTATACTCGTGTTTCACAGAAAGGACCTATACTCGTGTTTCACAGAAAGGACCTATATCCGTGATTCACAGAAAGTACCTATACCCGTGTTTCACAAAAGCATTCAAGAAAATATAACGTTAAAAAACTTGATCTCCCCAGAAAGAATATAAGAATACTCCACAGTCTGTATTGTGAACAAACGGCTCGTATGTGAATAGACAAGGAATTAAGTCAGAACACCAAAATAGAAAAAGGAGTGCCACAAGGATGCGTTTTATCACCGGATTTATTTAATCAATACAGCGAGATGGTTGTAAGAAAATTAAAGGACATTCCGGGATTTATTAATGACGGTTGTAGTCTTAAAGGACGACACTGTTGATGACAGATTTAGGAGGAAAACTGAAATAACTCTTTGACATAATAGTCGCCGATACCGAGAAGAAAGGATTGCTTATTTTAAGAAATCGGAATACATAGTTGTTAGCAAAAGGGATAGCCAAGGTGTGATTTTGCATCGGAAAGCAGGAACGAGTGTCTGGAGATTTTAACACTCATAGGATATTGAAAGCAAGTGAAACTGGGGAAATCAGTGAGTAACCCATTTAACATTTTGAATGAACAGATAGCAAAAGAAAGACTAATGTCAAAGAGCCAAAAGTTACTTGAAGCAACAAATGAGAGGAGGTTGTGGAAAGCCTTTTTCTTACTCTATCGTGACTACCAAAAATGCATGAATTTTACCCCTACCTTAGAAATATTTTTACCTGTGTATAGTGCAACCGTTCACAAAAAATGCATGATTTTTACCCCTACCTTAGAAATATTTTTACCTGTGTATAGTGCAACCGTTCACAAAAAAATGCATGATTTTTACCCCTACCGTAGAAATATTTTTACCTGTGTATAGTGCAACCGTTCACAAAAAAATGCATGATTTTTACCCCGACCTTAGAAATATTTTTACCTGTGTATAGTGCAACCGTTCACAAAAAAATGCATGATTTTTAATCTCTTAAAAAAAGCGATTCTCTATGGCTTTAGAAACTAAAACTTGCACAATACTCAAGTATATACGGTAAATTATTCTTTGTACGGAAGAACAGAGTGAAGACTGGGCAGCTCCTGGCCATATATGGCAGCAGTACTCTATTTTCGGCCTGATTTGGCTCTTGTAAAGTTAGAGGATAGCATGAGGAGTTTAGTATTTACTAGAGCGGTACATGGAACCGATCATTTTTCCAGTATCTTTAGCGATAGATCGTATGTACGAGTTCCTCTTGAGCTCTGGGTTGAGCTTAAGTCCCAATATGCGTTATGAGCACGGGGCCTCCCAGAGAGAACACCGCGGTAGATGAAAAGAACATCATGATAGGTGAACATTCAGGATCAGCCCGATTTCACTACTTTGGTTTTCGTGGCATTGAATGTGACCAGCCAGTTTTTTTTTTGTTTGTTTTGTTTTGTCCCCCCCCCCACTGAGTTGTTAGTGCTAGGTCAGAGGAGAGATCAGCTGCCAAACTCTGGTCAACTAGAGTTTTGGCGGTGCACCCATATACCATTGTATCATCAACATAGATATTCACAAATGATCAGAGTATACTCTTAGGCAGATTAATGTATATAGGAGATCCACTTGAGGTCTGGGTTGAGCTTAAGTCCCAACAGGCGCTCAAGGCTCAGGGCCTCCCCGAGAGAGCACCGGAGAGAGCACCCGTTCATCACGATAGGTGAAAATTCAGGGTCCGCTCAGTGATGACAGAACGTTACTGGTTTGGTTTTCGAGTCATTGAATGTGACCAGATAATTTTCCCGCCGCTGAGCTGTTAAAGTTGGGTCAGAGTAGATATCAACTGCCAGGTTCTGATCGTTTATAGTTTTTGGAGGTGCAAACATATACCGTCGTATGTATTATCAGCATATATTGAACAGACGGGAACTAAGCTAGCTTTATTTTTCTACTCGTATGGGGTTGTTACGTGACCTTGAAGAGTATATAATTATTTTTGTACTCCGACATTACTTAAATATAACTCAGTTTTGATGCCATTGGTAATAATAATAATAATAATAATAATAATAATAATAATAATAATAATAATAATAATAATAATAATAATGAGGGATTTACAAAAAAAAATAAAAAAAATCGGGAACATGTTGGTAGATGAAATTGATAGCTTTACTCCTAACCAGGGTTGGATTATGATCTTTTTGGACCCTTAAGCTAATGAAATTATGTAACCTCTCAGACAGAACCACCCTCTAACTCGCCCGCACACATCTTGGATATTTTTTTTTTTACTCATGATATGTTTTCGCGACATTTACATAGCTTGAAGTAAACTTATTGCAAAATCTGTAAATAAACTTGAATGACTATCTTTTGTCTGTCAACAAAAATATTCTTTAAGAAATACCAGTATTTTGTTATTTATTTCAAACCAAATTAGCATATATTTCAACACAATTGTAGTAAAAACAGATTTTTTTTATAACCAGCATTATAACCCTGTGGGGCTCCCCAGTCTTTACCCTAAATTAGCCTATAGATTAATCCGGTCCCGCTCATAACACTGGCCAATAAAAACTTTATTCTGTTATGCGAATAAATAACGATGATAATTGAATATAGAGATTCTGAATTTGTGCTCAGAATTGTCCGAGAAAGTTAGGTCATACACATAAAATTATGTTTATAGTAAATATAATTATGTGTTAGTGCTGTATATTGTCGCTTTGTGTTCAAAGTAAATACAGTATAACCCGGATATAAGAGAGTTGTCGGGACCGGAGAAGAAGTCTCTTATATCCGGGTTTGGTCTATTTTATATACATTAACACAGGCTCTAATTTGGAACCAGAGAAAATCTCTCTTATATCCGGGTTTCTCTTATATTCGGGTCCCTTATATCCGGGTCCCTTATATCCGGGTTACACTCTATAATCATAAATACTACATTAGTATGTAAGGAAAATTTGGATGTCAATGGAAAATAACTGAAGAATTATAAAATATTTTTGTATGATATCTCCAGAGACACGTTTGAGATGTTTCAGACACTTGTCCTTGTGCGTTGAACTAGTTTTGCTATTCTAGGAACCAGCAGTTGTCACCCATCATGGTTCAGTTGAATTGACTTGAATATCTTTCATCGTATTCTGACAATATCCATTGCATAAAGCAATCAAATCAATCGAACAAAAAATTAACATTAGAAAAAAAGATTAGAAATGCAAGAATTTCATTTTTTAAAACACATCTCAGCATATCTTTCTGTTAGCAATGTTATGAAATCAGCATAGTTTTCAACTCTATGAGACTTAAGAAAGTGTTCGGCAACTAACACGAAGCAATCTATATGATGCCAGCTCATGCTAATATGATATTAATATAATCTATACTTTGACCATAAATATTAATGTGTATATCTGAAAAAGCTGATATGCTCAAGGAATTTTGAGTACATGTTCGGAATCAGTGTAACTGATTTAGTATAATATCAACTGCTTGGGTAACAGGTAATTTTCCCCAGTGTAATTAATATGTGACAACGTCACTCCAAACGTTCTCTTGCGCATACTACCTAAAGCTATTCAGTGTATAGATTTGAAATCGGTATAATCGATTTTGTCAAAAAACACATGCCTTTATTTTAGTAGTAAAATCTTTGTTGGCCAACATACTTATGGGAGTATAGTAGCATAGGGATTAGGGGTTAAAATGAACGGTTGATTTATCCACGAGAAGAAGATTAATGGAGGATGATAATGACAAGAAAACACACGGGTAATTTTAACAAAACAAGATAAGGAATTTATTTACGAATTTACAGGTTTGAAGTTGTGTCAGTATTTCAAGAAAAGAAATCAGAATTTTTTAAAGTCCGTAGTTTTAACGAATTGCCATAACGAGGAAATGTTTATACAATAGATTAAATGATCTGACACAAAATAAAATAATAATATTTTAAACAAAGGTAAATGTTATAGTGAAACACACCTATTCTATAGTTAATAGACTCTCCCATTTATAATAAGTAGGAGTAACAAGTCAGTCGGCAGTGAGGAGGTCAGTCAGTCGATGTCGGACGACCGTTAGTCGGATATTAAAGTATCTGCCACCACAACTAGATTACTGCGTCATTACCTATTATATCAAGTTCCTAACGTTTTGTACGTCGAACCTATTTTAGGACCGACTTAGTACAAATACAAGCCTCCACAGTGAAACCACTACAGTAAAAGAGTTCGTTCTGCTCACAGAAGTGATATACGCTTGCATACGTTCAAAAGTCGACAAAAAGAGATAGTTTGAAATACTTAGCTTTCTGGGATTGTTGAGAGAAAATTCTGCCGCGTGCTTGCCGATAATAATTGGTGAATGATTTTACACTGGCAAGGACTTCAAAGCTGGACGCAGTGAACAGAAATGAAACCTTTTACATGCCTTCAGGTACTATTCTCTTATTAATTCAAATTTTCTCTTCATTTTATATATATAAAAAGAATTTCGCCTAGGCTTACTACTTTATATTTTTTCTTCCTCTTAGCTAAACGTCTAGTTTCTGTGAAATCAAGGCTTTCATTGGTCCAAAGAAAATTTCACATAGTCTCGCGAATTTCTTTTCCTCTTTTTCCCCAGTCCTCCAGATTTGAAGGGAGTGGGTAAAGGGAGTTATTATTATTATTATTATTATTATTATTATTGCATTCACTATAAGCTTACCTGTATCGTTAAAGTTAGCCAAAGTTACCGTGAGAATATACGCGTACTAGGTAAGTAGGTTACGGTCATCAAAAATTCATGAATTTTAACCCACGTCCAGATTTTTTTTACCTGTGTATAGTGCAACCGATAACTGAAAATGCACGATTTTTAATTTCTTCAAAAAAAATTACAGGCGTATAGTGCGACCCTCTATTTTTGTTGTAAAAAAAAACAAAAACAACTGATCATAAAAACTAGCACTGTACTAGAGTATATACGGTAAATTAACTTTTGTACGGAAGAACAAATAGGAAATAATTCAACTATCTTGAATTATCTCCCTATTGGTTATAGGTAGTTAAAAAATAATTATGTATGATGTCTGATAGTGTCTAGAATTTTTTATGAAATTTTTAGTTGAAAGAAAGCAAAGTGAAGACAATCAACTAACAGTATAAATTCAATAAGTATTTATCAATTTCCCACATTTTTAGTAGCACTTTGTTTTATTTAATAAATTTTCATAAATAAATAAACAAAACCTAACCTGGTACAATTGTTAAAGAATAAAATGCTAAATATTAATAAAAAAAGAAATACTATGGATAATATAATTTCATTTTATTTATTATTTAAGAAAATACTTTTTATAATCCTATTATAAAAATGGGTTTCATAAAGGTTTGTAGAGTAAAATCTATATTTCTGACTTACTAGTTATCTAAGGTTAAAAAGGTGATTCATAGACGAAACCAGTTTCTCTATTTTGGAAGTTTTGGTCACTCGTATTTGCAGATGGCGACAGCTCTTAGGGAGATGTGATTAAATATACTTTAATGTTTAAAAAATTATTCAGTATTATTATTGTTTAGGTAATAAGCATTATAACATAGCACAAATAGCTATATTGTGAAAAAAGGAATTTTCGACAATATATGCATTTTTTACGTACTTATGGTTATTTTTTTTAAACTTTTATCAAAAATGACATTAAAAGTTATGGATAATATACATTAATTACTAATTTTTAAAATTAATAACTATTTGCGCTAAGTTGTTGACATTAATAGCTATCTGGTGATGTGTTAAAATTTTGGAATAATGCAATAATAAAAATGTTAATTTCATCTCTCTGATAGATATCGCGATCTTTTAATTAAATTTGAGGCAGTTTTTTTTTAATTGTAGTTGAAGGGTAAACTTTTTTGACCTATGAACTTGTTGACAAGTGAAATATTATAGCTTGCTGTGTTCACATGTGTTTCTGCCATATTTTAAACGTAAAATCAATAATTTAATACTTTTTCAAAATTCTGTTAATTCTTAATTTAACCAATTTTTAAAAACAAATATCTAGGATAGATTTGATGCGTTAAAATTATTTATCTTTTTTAAAGATTAGTTTTTATTATCTTAAAAAATATCACTGTATTATGTTGCGTTGTTAAATGTTAATGATAAACTGGAGTGTCAAATATGAGTAGCCCTTCGCTTGAATAATAGAGGCTTCCTGGTGTGGAATAGCGAATACAAGATATTGGAGTGATTGTATAGGTATATTCATTCAAACACATTCTAAGGTTGTCCAAAGCTTTATTTTAGGTGCAACATGTACCATACATATTCAATAGGGTTTAAATCTGGTGAATGCATGGGTTAGCAGAATGCCTTGAGGACAACCAAGCAATCCTGGAACCAGTTTTGTGTTACTAACATGTAACGGCATTACATTATATTGCTAGAATGAGTTAAGCACTACTAAGAAATATATCAAGCATAAAGGAGTTCAAATGTTCTGCAACAAAATCTGTGCATGTCGCAGCTGTCAAAACAGATTACAATTTCACTTGCGACGTCGAAATTCAACGCATAGCCACTGAAAGGATCATCGAACTCTGCGCTGACCCGAAAGGCTTCAACAGCGCCATCTTTGCTGTCCGAAAGAAAAACGGACGAATCTGCGTAGTTGCCAATTCAAGAGGACTCTCAACAAGGTGCTCACAGATTTAAACCCGTATCCGATGCCAACGATCGATTCTATTTTCAACAAGTCCGGCGAGGGAAACAAATACTTTTCATTCCTCTGTCTCCGGAAAGGATACTGGCAAATCGCCATCGACGAACGGGGCCGCTACAAAACTGCATTCACCTGGAAAGGTCGATGTTACCAATACACCCGTCTAGCTTTTGGTCTAACATCTGCTGGTCAGATCTTTTCCCGATATATTGACCACTATCATTTCACGAAAGAATATTTTGTCATACATTAACGACAACCTCGTCCACGTCCAAACCTTTCATGTCTACATTACCGCGCTGGAACAGCTATTCCTCTCTCTTCAAATCTTCGGACTGAAACTCAACCCCGGAAAGTGCACCTTTTTCGTATCAGAAGCCAAATTTCTCGGTTGTAATATTGAGGACACTTTCGTGCTATTGTCGAGATGAACCCACCCACTACAAGAAATGAGCTGCAAAATCTCATAGAACGTCTCGTCTGGATTCGCCATTTTCTGGGGATTCGCTTTTATGAACAAATCATGGCGGTTACATTTTTCCACTTGATGGACCCTTTACATGAATTCAACTGGGCCAACAAGCCATTCGTTTGGACAGAAAATTAAGAGACGCTTATCACCACCAATCATCTCATTTCCAGATTCCACTCAACACTTCACACTCACCACAGACGCTAATGACGTCGCATGTGGTGCCATCGTCGCGCAGGAAACTGAAAACGAACAGAAAAAGATCATAGTCGTCTCTTCCCACACCTTAAACCCAACAGAACAGAAGTGGTCCACGACTGAACGCAAAGCGTTCGCAATAAAATAGACCATATCCAAATTTGACTCCTTTCTGCTCGGCCGTCCATTCATTATTTTCATTGATCACCGTTCACTGACATACCTCGATCAGCGTGAATCCAATAACGCGAACATTCGACGATGGCAGGAAGAAATATCCAGCTATAAATTCATCCCAGAATACATGGAGGGCGACTCGATCGTTTGAGCCGACATGCTCAGTAGAGGGCACGGTCTAAAGAAGACCAACCTACCGGCCAATCTGACCGCAGCGGGCAAAATTATTTTATTATTGAGACTTCAGAACCCGATCTTCATATCTACTTCCCGTAGTTGTGTCTCCAAGAAATCAAGGATGCACAATTGCTCCTTGTGCCACATACTCAACAGAACCTCAAATTTCAGACTGGCCAACGATGCATTTTTGTCTACCACGCCACTTCAACCATCCCTACAGAGGAAGTATCCGACAACATTAACATCGCAGAAACTTCCGACGATACGCTGGCAAGGATCGTCAAAGCCCTACAAGCGGTGGACTCAGGCAAAGCATCTACACTCACCATCACGATAGATCCCAATGACCACCGGGCAGCGATCTATCAAAACAACTACAACAGTTCTATCTAGAACCGGAGACATCCGTCTTGATGCTAAAAGACTTCCAAAATACGCCCAAACTTGTTCTACCAAACAAGCTCCAAGCCAAATAGCTCCACCAAGCTCATTCTGGTATAATTCAGATGCACACTCACTTATCAAACTATTGGCGGGAGTTCAAAAACCGCGACATTGCGGTATACATCGAATCATGCAATTCCTGCGCTGGACGCAAGGGAAATTACAGCAAGCGTTCAAATATAATTATTAGGTTGGTGCAAAAATAATGACGTAATAATGTCGTTTTTTGACGTTACGTCAAAAAACGACATTATTACGTCATTATTTTTGCACCAACCTAATATAATTATGTGTTAGTGCTGTATATTGTAGCTTTGTGTTCAAAGTAAATATAAAATTTGGATGTCAATGGAAAATAACTGAAGAATTATAAAATACTTTTGTATGATATCTCCAGAGACACGTTTGAGATGTTTCAGACACTTGTCCTTGTGCGTTGAACTAGTTTTGCTATTCTAGGAACCAGCAGTTGTCACCCATCATGGTTCAGTTGAATTGACTTGAATATCTTTCATCGTATTCTGACAATATCCATTGCATAAAGCAATCAAATCAATCGAACAAAAAATTAACATTAGAAAAAAAGATTAGAAATGCAAGAATTTCATTTTTTAAAACACATCTCAGCATATCTTTCTGTTAGCAATGTTATGAAATCAGCATAGTTTTCAACTCTATGAGACTTAAGAAAGTGTTCGGCAACTAACACGAAGCAATCTATATGATGCCAGCTCATGCTAATATGATATTAATATAATCTATACTTTGACCATAAATATTAATGTGTATATCTGAAAAAGCTGATATGCTCAAGGAATTTTGAGTACATGTTCGGAATCAGTGTAACTGATTTAGTATAATATCAACTGCTTGGGTAACAGGTAATTTTCCCCAGTGTAATTAATATGTGACAACGTCACTCCAAACGTTCTCTTGCGCATACTACCTAAAGCCCAGCGTGTATTGAAAACGAGGCAAAATATCTTTCGAAGTTGTATACACAGACTTCGTCACGATGCCACTCTCAAAGGGCAAACGCTATATCTTAACAATTTTGGACAGCTTTAGCCGACATCTCACAGACATTCCCTGCGTCGGAGACCGTGCAATCGATGCTGCTCGTAGGCTCTACCATTTCTTCTTCCGCCACCGGGAGATTCCATATATCGTATCTTCACAAGCGAAGTGAATAAGAACTTCTGCGAGATGGCATCAGTGACGCAACACCTTCACTGTCCTTTTCGTCCACAATGTTCCGACAATATCGAACGACAACATCGCACATTAAAGAACGCTCTCTATATGCTCTGCGAGGAGAGGAACTGTGATTGAACCGATGTCCACAAATCTGTTGCGTCGTCTATGAACGCCACCGCCAAAAGCGAAGAGCAACTGCCATCTCGCTTCATTACGTCACCACCGGTCGGCACCCCAACATCGGTTTACCCAAACTACCCCACAGGAACATTACCAATGACGACCCCGTCACTTACGGCATGCTGATAAACGCTTTACTGCGACAAGTTCGTCATCACATCGCCCTAGCAAACAATGAGGCTGACCACAAGATGAACAAACATCTGAATCAGCTCATCTATAGAGCCGATAGAGATCGGAGACAAGATTTTACTCCACAGACCACATTCAGCCACAGCTCACATATCACATCTGCCATGGACAGGTAGTTACCAAGTCATCAAGACGAACGACATGGTACTCTAAATTTCAAACGGTTAGGGCGAAATTAGTTGGATCCATCGCGCTCACGTCTGTCGCCTTGAACCTCGACCTGACCACCTTATTTATACGAACTTGCCCCTACCTCATCTACAGACTCTCCAAGCGACGCACGACTCGGCACCTCATTCTTCGTCTGGCGACCATGTAAACAATGAAGAGTACAAATCTAGCGATCTCACATAGTCATTAGTCTCGATATTCCAAAGAAGAAATCCCAAAAGACTAACTTGTGGTCAGCTACTGAAACAATTTAAAAATTTCATTATGCAAAAAAAGAAAAGCATCGTCACACTATACATATGCACACAACAACCCATTCGTGAATCAGAATAAGATCTAGTGGAGCGGTTACATTCTTCCTAAAACCAGATCTGACTCATGCTACACTAATTTACACCATTGACCGAATGTAAACTCTCCGAAAACCCCAAACTGAGCTAAAATTCTGTCAGCTGCGCACATAACTTCCGTTTTTATTCACACACCAAAGAAAAAATAAGCAACACAAACCAGAATTTCCACCAAATAGCGCCCACTCCCGCCTAAAAAAATAAAATAAAATCTGAAGCTGATTTGGGTCTAAGAAAGGTCTTAAAAGCCCATCAAAGGGACATTTGCATTTGGACGGCATCTTAGCACGGGTTCACAGACTTCGTCGGAAAGTGACCTCCCATCTCCAGGAGACAGCTCACCAAAGGCCGTCGCCCCAGTAAGTCACAACTCATCCTCCTTCTTCTCCGTACACCTCTACTTATTTTAACGAGAAAAATTATGTTAATACAATTGTTTATTTCTTTAAACTAGGTACCTCCACGAAATCGTTAAAAAATCAGCATACCGTAAGGAAAACATGCTCCAAACGTAATGAAAAAATAGTTTTATCGTCAAAATCTTTGTTATTATTATAAGGAAAGATCAAAGCATTTTTTGAATATTTGATTAATTTTTTCACTCCTTTTTAGAATATTCAAAATTTTGATTAAAAAAAACTCGTTTTTCTTGCGTCATTTGTTGTACTAACTTTTAGCATAACAAATTTTAACCTCTTTTTGCGGTGACAGATACATTAATTTAGAAATTCTTGCAAAAATCAAATAATTGTCGAATTTAATGAAATTTTCAAAACTTATTCACAAATGAAAGAAATTATTTTTAAATTTTTCCTTTTAGAAAATTGTGCTAAAAATATTTTTTTACATGTTTTTCACCCGCTTTCTTAATTTTATGAAAACTTGAGAAATTCAATTATGATAATTATGATAATTATGATAATTATGATAATTATGATAATTATAATTTTAGTGACTATATTAGTTAAAATAGAATACTTTGAAGAATTTAAAGCATCGACTTTTTTCAAAATCGGATCCTGTTTTACCGAAAATGTGTTTTGAATCGAAAAATCAAAAGCGCAATAAAACAAACGCATTATTTTATTAGAGCAGCTTTTGATTGCTTTTATAAATCATATCTATTAAAAACAATACAGCCTGAAGAAAAAAAAATTAACGAAAGATGAATTTTTACAAGATTTGTTTTAATTTTTTACCATTTTAATTTGGATAATTTATAAAGATTTAAATCTTTTAAAATTCAGTTTCAATGTGATAACTCTTATGAAATATTGTTCTTAAGTAAAACTATATTTACTAAGCATATATTGTAAAGCTTATTATAATATGACAACCCCGAATATTTTTAAAAGAATTTCGATTTGTTTTTGCATGTGTATATACGTGCAGAATTTCTGAACTATGATGTACAAACCGATGAATCTATCATTAGAACGTCACGTGTTTTAAGGGTTTCACCCCTTATAAAATTTATCGTTGGCTCTACCATACTTTGAACACGTTCGGTGGTCAATCGGCTGTAAATAAATCGGGTAACGCGTCAGAATAACCACACGCCGTGGTTAAGAAATATTTGTATACAACATTTTGTGCATGAGTAAGTAATATTTGTTTCAAATCAGATTAACTTAACATTAAATTTGCCAATTTTCCTCAAATAACGTTTCAGAAATATTTATTTAATTTTTGCAAGATTTTTAAAACCGAGAATTAACTTTTGCTTACAATTCTGTCAAAATAGCATATTTTTATTGATTTTACTGAAAAAAATCGATTTCTATCAATATAATTTCTGTTTAAAACACCCCACAGAATATTTTGTTGACTGGAAACAGTAAATTTTAAATCATTTAGCTTTCAATTGAAGCTAAAATGAAAGCTTTAAGAAAGCTTTTACATTTTTAAAAATCCATTTTAAACCTTATGCATACTGAATTAGTGGAGGTACCTACTTTAAACCTTCTTTGATCTTCCATCATACACTTAAGATAAAAATTCGTAATACCATTTCCCCACATTTGAAATGACTTAAACGTAATTTTTTTAACTCATTTTTATAAAATATTGAATTGAAAAATAAATAAAAATAATGAAAAAACAAATATTTTGAAGAGAAAAACTTAAATATTTTGACATAATTTGTCAATTAAGACAAGTGAAGTTCTATTGCATGGTTCTTGAGCTATCATCTCCAGAATATCACTGGTTAGAAGTAGATGGAGCAAGGGCATCTGGCTGTAAGAATTGCCTTCTGAAATGTCTAGAACTGAAAGGTGTTGGAGATGTTCAATTAAATCGGGATATAGAAACCTATAATAGATTATTAGCAAGTAACTGAGAAATAAATTACAGAAGATATATATTATTTTTCATGTTTCTTTTATACTAAATGAAATGTAAATTTGTAAATATTTTTCAATAAAACAGTGACTTCATCGTGAATAGGGATAGCAAACTGCTCTCACTATCAGCTCAAAATTAAATGTTAGTCCATTGTATTGTTATTTATTTCGACTATATTCCAATAAGTTAAATTCTCAAAATCACTTGAGAACAAATACAGAAATAGAAAGGACATTGCTGGTGATAACCCTATGAAATAAAAGTCAACATGGATCAGGGAACCGATCAAGATAAAACGTTCTGGTTGGTTGGTTGGTTGATTCAGCAAAATTGTTGAGTTATTTCATAATTAATTTTATGTGACACAAAAGGCGAGGAGAGAATTCGCAACCCATTAGTAATAGTCAACAAAACTAGCTTTGCTAAACTTTACCTCATGACAAGGTAAATGAGGTGGGTGGAAGACATAGCACGAAGAAAGAACAATAGATGGAGCAAAAGGTTGTTTCAAATAGATAGGAAACACAGTAGAAAAGACCAGACCAAAAATCAAAATAGAGTAGAGAATAGCACAATCATTTTTGTCATGAAAGGCTTTAGGAAAGCAGTGAAATACCAATGGCAATAGAGAAGCAAATTTTAAAAAGAAATCTTAGCAAATATTACACTATGTGAAAAGAGCTATTTTGATATAGATGTGTATATGATTTGAGTTGGGTGAGGTTGAGGGATTTTATGGCATCAATCTTGTTTGCTTATTTAATACCGAAATCAGTTTTTTTTTCTTATACTTAACTCTATTGATAAATATTGATTGATTTTTATATGTTGATTTTATAGGCAGACATTGGTCATTTATATTAGAAACTGTAAGTACCTATTTGGCTAATAGCCTCTTATGTGGGGGTTATACTCCTTTGCAATAGGATGCAGTCAACATATTCTAAGCATCTTTAATAAGGCCATATGGGTTTCAGATTATTTGCAGTGAGTAGTATTTTCAGTAATACCGTGTTTGTTGGGTGTGGGTGAGGATTTAGTTTTGATGTTGGTCTTCGTAATTTGGGATATTAATGTGATTCCAAATCCATTATACTAATTTCTTTTTGAATTGATCAATGTTAAAAACATTCACTTGTGGTTTTGTAGTTATTTACTCAACCATGCTCATTTGTGCACAAAGTTACAATGATGGTGAGGGCAACTCTTCTAGAAATTAAACTTACTACTCATGGTCTTTGATGTTAATTAGAAAGCCATCATCCCGCAGGAGGAGCTGTCATACATTTCAAATGAACTGAAGATGAAAATATATAGAACAAAGTTGAAAACAGTAATATAAAAAAAGGAACTGAATAATTCTGAATATGGCAGGTTTTTGTTACTTTAACATAAAAATATCTTTTAATTAAAAAATGACTTTCAGCAGAAAAGCTCCCACAAGAAACACAAAAGCAACCCAGAAAAAATTGGATGATGCACTATTTGGTGTTGGCTTTTTGGGGACATTCAGGCCTGAGATTGTTCGGTCCCATTGTCCATACAAAGCTTCTTTGGCGTCCTTCCATTTACCAGGACCAAGTAATCGGTATTGGTATGGTGTACAAGTACTAAAGAAGCAAAACAAAGCCAAAAATGGATCTGCCAGTAACATTTTCCCTGTTAAAGAAAAGCACAAAGAAAACATTGTAAAATACTATTAATGAAATTTTCAATGTATTTAATGTGCAAAACTATAAGCTGTGATAGTAATGTGCAATCTTTAGTGATATAAAATGATCTAATTTCTAATTGTGGTTGTGTTGGCTATACAGTAAAATTTGCACATCATATTGAGATTTTTATGAAATACTGTTAAAATGCCCAAATTTGAAGAATGAAGCAATTATCAGCCCAATTTACAAACAATAGTGTTGGGATTGAAACTTCATTCTTCCTGATAATAATCTGTATTTTGTATGTTTATGACACATACTGAACAGAAGAACACATTGAAAATGGAAAGATAACCAATTCTTGCATAAAATAAGGAAATACATGAAATAATGATAGCTTTATTTTGTAAAATAAAATTACTATCTATATATATATAGATAATACGAGATATATAAATTTACGTTTTTTGTGTGATTATAACAATTGAGGGAAAGTGTGCAAAATAACGATGACTCACCCGCCCAAATTTAAATTATATTTGTTTTTTAAGAGAAAAAAGAACTTGAATTAAATAAAAATTATGAGAGACAGACATGAGTTACAGGCAACATTAGTCATGTTGAATATTTGTTTTACAAATTTAACTATTTTATTATTTTATTTAAATTAATTTTCAAACAAATAAGGTTTGCTATAGTTTTTGCTTTAATAAAACTTAATCCAAAAAATGTATTTTTTTTCATGTTAGTAACAAACCAAATAAACCATTTTAAACAAAAGTTTATTTTTTAAAGATTAAATTAAAAATTATTTCCCATAACATAAATAAATTATTTTTCGGTATCATAGTTTTGGGAGCGGGGCAGAGACGCTTGCGCTGACCCAGCCTGGATTAATTCAAGATATTTTGTTTGATATTTGTTTTTGTAAGAAGAATAGATATAAAGTTTCATTTTTTAAATCTGTCATAATGAATGAATAATAAAATATTAAAATAATTACACACAAAAAAAAATACAGAAATAAATTCAAGAGAATAGAAAATTTAAAAATACATGTAGTATTTTGAAATTATCAGCATAATTAAAATGTAAAAACAAACAGGAATAATAATTATTCCCATTCGTTTTTACTTTTTGATTCCGCGAATTTCAAAATGCTTACATCATAAAAATGGATTCTAATGAAATTATTATGTATTTTTAATTTTAAAATATCTTCACAAATACAAATCATATGATGATAATTTTTTTGCAAAAAGGTGGATTTAATGATACTGAGTGTATATATATATATATATATAATATATATTTTGTCATTAATTATTGTATGTTACAATTTAGCTTTAAATTAAAAGCATATTTTGTGGAATTTGGTAATAGCTTGAAAAACAATTTTTTAAAATATATCTTATGATACGTTGCTCTTAGCAAGATGAGAAATTAGCAGACTCAGAAAAGACAGATTGAATCTATGGAATGTCAAGTATTACTCAGACCTTTCAAAGTTTACACAAAAATATTGTGCTCTAGGAACTTTTGCAGTAAACATAATTTTGGTTGTAAATATGTGACATTAATGAGGATAATATACATATATATTTCCTTGGGTATATTCCCAGATGCAATATTTATATCTACCACTACAAGAGTTGATACATGTTTACAATCTGTAGGTGAAATTAATTACCTTTCTTCTAGGTCAATCTTCTCTTTTATACTGAATTATGAAATTAACATTCAACTAAAAAACACTTTTTATTGTAGTTGCCAAACCCTGCACCACATACATGCAGTCTTTTTTGACCCTGACAGATAAGTTCAGTGTTCAGTTCAAAATTCTCTGAAGGTTACATGGAACTAAAGACACTTGAATAAGCCAATGGGCACAATAGTTGAAACTTTGTGATAGTAACAACAAAGATGAGGACATTATGTAAATAATAATAAAATAATGTCGTTTTCTCACATAGAAACATATGTGAGAAAACGACATTACTTTTGCACCAACCTAATATTATGAAATAGGTACTCTATGTTTTCAATATAAACAACAATTATGAGAGATGATTTATGCTTTCTCTTGAGTCTTGTTTTCTGTTACCATGAGGAGCATGTAGTAACAGGCTTCATCAATTTCACAATATATAAATATCCAAAGATACCTGGCTTTCAAGCATGTTTGGCCAGAAATTTACTATTCTCTGTGCTGCTGCAGGTAACCATTTAAAAAAATATGAAAGATGATACAAGTATGTATTTCTTACCTGACAATGACAAAATAATGATATGGCCATTGTTTTGTGCTGAAGAATCCATAAGAATCAAGAACATTTTATAGTGAGTCATGTAGAATTTGCCTTGTCACTTCAAACACATGCTTCAAGATTTACTCCTGACTCTTTTCCTTTTAGTATTATTGGAGAAGTACTTTGTAGAGGATGAATATACAGTCATACAGCTATATCATATAGGTTTTTATTAAACAGTATATAATACAAAGTAATATTATTTTTTAAGTATTTCACAAATACTTCATTTTCTTGCTAATCTACTTTGCAACTATATTCTACTAACATTGTTAATGTGTACTCACTTGAAGTAAATCCATAACAACTATCATAGCCTTACTAAGTGTAAAATACACTGACCACTAGGGCATTACAATTCAATGCACAAACTGAATGGAAGTAAGATAGAAGACAGATTATGAGGGTGGTACAGTACAATATGAAGGAGCTATGGTACAACAGGTGGACCATGAGGGAGCTTGCATACAACACACATCAATCACAAAAGGGATAAAATACAACAGAAATAAAGATAGACATACAGAGATTTGGTTTGCAGCCATACAGTTGAGCTAGTTCATCCATGAATTTGATGAAATCCACTTGAATGGTGTGCCTTGAGCTTTGTATATAGCGTTTTGCCATCATTTCTTCCTTCTTTATGATTTCTTTCCACATTTTATCAGCTGAGGGAAGTGTTATTTCACCCTGAAAGAAACAATTTCACTATTAAATATCTTTGAATGAGTTTTAATGTTATTGTTGTAACCTAGGGAAGCTTATTGAATAGAATAATTACACAAAGGTTGGTAATGAATGATAATACTCAGGACATGAACAACACATATAAGATTTGTCAGCGATACATAGAAGAAGTAGTCAACTGCTAGAAGTGAGTCAAGCAAATTCCACAAGGAATCTCCAACTGTAAAATATCTACCAACCACCCCATGCAGTTGGATGCGGCACAAGGCCGAATTCAATGTGGGGTATCAGAGCCCGTAGGCTCAGCCAAAAATTCCCCGTAAACCCTGCATAAAACAGGGTCAGGTAGCTTTCCTGAGATACATAGCCTCGTCTGGGGATTCTCTCTGCCCAGAGACAAAGAGTTTGACCAGCACAGCTGGAGATGAATCTCAAACTGCAGACCAACATACAGTATTTACTACTGTATTTATGTGAATGGGGAGATACCCGTTATCGTTCGTAGGTATGCTACTACAGTTATATTGACTTAAAACTTTTAAATCCAAATAATGCCAAGCTTAATGTTTTTGTTTGTTTGTTTGTTTGGGTTTTATGGCATATCAACCACTGTGGGTTATTTAATGCCAAATCCAGTTTATATGAATTATAAATGCCTATTTTGTATAGAATAAAAAATGTATATCTGGCAACATTATTGTTTAAAAAAAACGTATAGCTGGCAACATTATTCCTTTACAAAAAAAACGTATAGCTGACAACATTTATTTTACAAAAAAAAAAAAAAACGTATAGCTGGCAACATTATTTTTTTTTTTACAAAAAACGTATAGCTGGCAACATTACTTCTTTTACAAAAAAAACTTAGAGCTGGCAACATTATTGTTTCAAAAACTTAGAGCTGGCAACATTATTGTTTCAAAAACTTAGAGCTGGCAACATTATTGTTTCAAAAACTTAGAGCTGGCAACATTATTTTTCTGAAAACATTATCTGAGACCTTGCTGTTGGATGCAGTTTATCGCCATACCCAGGACGCGGATGTAGTTTACCGTCATACCCAGGACGTGAGCAAAACCTGGAAAACTAGCAGTTCACTATTTACCCATAGCTGGGACCCTAACAGGTGCTACCACCCCGGGTCAAGGTGGACCTGGGAAAACCAGCAATTAAGAGGTGGTTCCACGCTCCTCAAAACCTCCAGATCAGAGGCCTTGCTGTTGGATGCAATTTAACGTCATACCCAGGACGCTTCATTGGGGGGTCTTACCCCTCTACAGAGGTGCAGTCGGCGTATTCTAAAGCCCCAGCCGACAGGGCCGGCCAAGCTTAATGATTAAAGCAAGAATGCCTGTGAAATAAATGATCATATCATCAGTTTGTCACAGCTGCCAGATCCGGCCTGCAGCAAACATTAAACATGTTTGCTTGACAAGCATGTGTTAATAACCTTATTAGCAGTGGCAAACCCTTTTCAGGTTTTTAACATGTTTAAAAAGAAAAAAAAAACTGGGAGTATTCACTTCAATCCAAGATCAGGATAGGATGCACTCCATGCGATACAAGCACATAGCATAGACAATACACCACACTTACCCCTTAATGCACCAACAGAGTATGTTCAAATTTTACTTCATACTTTTTACAAAGACTTAAGAACATTACTTGAATTTGCATTTTCTTTCAGGGATTATACTTGAAATTTTCTTTACACAAAAATGTTCCCGGTAGAGTAAAATTTTTTATCCCATTTTGTTTCACTCTTTCATTTGTCTATTTTCTCAAGCAATTTAAAACTTAGTTTTTGTTCATCAATGTCTTCCTAACTTTAAATGTTAACTCCTAACCTAATAACAGTAGAGCCACTGCTTACTATATACATACACACACACATTATATATATATATATATATATATATATATATATATATATGAATGTAGAAAAAGTTAATGACAAAAATATTTTCAGTTGAATAAAGCTTTTTAAAGCCTACACCTGCGTGCTTTTGTCATTACAGACACATCATCTATCTTGGAAATGCTTTTAAGCCAAAGTTGTGCATGAAGCAAATCTGATATTACTGCAGAGTATTCTTGATTAGGCCTTAATCAAAATAGGTAGGGATAAGTAGATGTGATAGGCAACAATAAACTACAGAAGAACTCAAAATTGATCACTGCATTTAAATATTGGATTAATATTTAAGCTTACCTTTTAAAAGTTCAACAATAATTCTTCTGTTGCCACTTAATTTAAAGACAATTTGATGTACATAGGTTTCTACTTTATGTACAAACAATTATTTTTATTTCATAGGTGACATTCGCTGAATTTTGCAGTTAATTTCGACTATTCCCAAATTTATTTCCAAGTTATAAAATTGTTATCATACAAAAAATTTGTCGCAAAAAATCATGTAAAAAAAATCGTTGAAAGCAATCACAATAATGAAAACTTGGGAATCCAACATTTCAAGATTGCAGGTCTGAATCCAGCTCAGAATGTTCTTAATTTGCTCACAGAGTTGGCCTGATTGCAAAATGGTATGATATTTTGGGCTACAGCCTCTAAGAGTAAGTTTAAAAAAGTGTGACACACTGACATTCACATTTATTATATAGGAAATGAGCTATTAAGAGTTGTGTCCCCTCAAATGAAAAAAGTGTGACACACTGACATTCACATTTATTATATAGGAAATAAGCTATTAAGAGTTGTGTCCCCTCAAATGAAAAAAGTGTGACACACTGACATTGGCATTTATTATATAGAAGTAAATATATTCAAATACACACATACTCCAATATATAAAGATAATATGTTCAACATGGATTTTGACTAGTGAAGACCTTTTTTTAAATTTTTCTGATGTTATTTTGGATATTTTTACATATAAATAAACTACAATCAGTAAGCACCTTTCATCAGTTTTATAAAACTTGATTTCCTTCATTTTTTCCTGATTTAGTCAGTAGTTGTTGTACTTTACAGTTATCACAAAAAGATATATATATATAGAGAGAGAGAATGAGAAAATAAATGCTCAAATTTCATACTTTATATATCTGAGGCATGCTGAAAAGTTCTCAGACTGATCAAGGAATTAAAAGAAACAAAATTTTAACGTTTCATCATTTGTTCAAACTTTAGAAAATGGTTTGAGCCAGAAAATTTTCACAAGCCTCTCTATATATGTAAGTGTGTTGAAATATGTAGGACAAGAATAGTGGGAATCAAATCACTTAAAACCAAGTATTAATCACATCAGTCTACAGAGAACAACATGAAAACAAGATACAAATTTCAAGAAGGGGATGTTATAAAATTAATTTGGCTTTTAATAAGAAAGTAGCAATATAATAAGGACATTTAAGGTTGAATGTGTTGATTCTAAAATCTCTATCTATAAAAGGCAGGATGTGTGTGTGTGTAACGAATCGGATTTCGACGGATTTGCACGAAAATTTACATGCACATGCTCCAAGTTAGCGGGAAGGCCAAGACCGACTTTGCATTCCCCAACCCCCATCGATAGTGAAAATAATCGATTTTTTCATGCTTCTACAGCAGTTTTCATGTAGTTTGCGGCCATTTTCTACTGGCCAGAGTGAGAGCCTATAGCTGGCTGCTACGAATAGGCAGGAAGATTCTATTGGCCAGCGTGAGAGCCAATAGCTGACTGACACGAATATTAACTAGCATGCTAGCATGCAAAAAAATCGATAGCTACATTCGTCACAAGTGGGAAAAATTTAAATTTGCATGGCACTTTACTCCAATTGGCTCATTTGCTTGCTTAAACTCAACGTTGATTCTGATTTCGCAGAACTGGGTTGGGTGTGAAAAAGTATTTGTTGTTAACATTCTTTTTTCATTCAGTTTTTCCACTTACGAGTCCTTTTTAAAGCTGATCGTTTTGTGTTCATTTTGTTTAATTTTTTTTTGTCACAGATTTAATGTTTAGTATAGAGCTTAGAAAAATTCGCAGTGTGAGACAGGCAAGAAGTAAGGCATGTAGCAACATCAGCACGGCAAAGGGCACCCCTTTAAAGGCAAGGAAGGCCAAAAATATTTTAAGTCAAGTGATAGCGATTGCTGTATGAGTTGTACGATTTTTGAATCAAGCACGGGCAACGCCGGGTCATGCTGCTAGTTAATATTTAAAAACAATGGCTCAATTTTGTAATTATTTCAATGTTTATTTATATAATTATCTGAACATTAGCAATCAACAGTGATTATCACAAATGTATTTTTTTCTTTTTTTTTTTTGAGTCATAAACTTTATATGTTTTGAAATTGTTTGATTTAATTAACATATCTTACCTTGAAAACTCGAGTTGCTATTCGACACTGGAGTTCTGATATGGGCATAGTAGCCCCCAGTGGTTGAACAAGGCCAATGACAGCCAATGTGTTTCTCTTCTGATCAGGTGGAAACATGTACTTAAAAAGTTGAACTTTGTTATTCCGAATATCAATCACTGATTTTGGAATAAATGGAAATTTGATCTGATATCCTGTGGCTAAAATGAGAACATCTGCATCTTTGTAGGTTCCATCTACAAAATGGACACCATTTTCACTTAGCTCTTTGATATCTGGTTTTATCTGTATACGGCCTGAAATAATCCGGTTAGGTAGGTCATCACTGAATGTTGGTTGCTGACTCAAGAAAGAATGATTTGGCTTTAACCCATAAAGATTATGATCAAAACGACTATTCAGTTGGTGCTCAAATACCTTTGTTGAAACAGATAATGGCAGTAGGCTGTGAAATATTTTCAATGATCTTTTTGAGAAAGACATGTCAAATGGGAATCCCTTTTTAGAAACACGGCTGACGATCCAGGAACCTCTTCGTGTGCTGAGATGCACCTGAAATTAAAGAATTTACGATGATTAACTAATAAAATTTTTCAACTAATAAATCTAATTATTTTCAGATAAAAGTGACTAAAGAATTGTTCAACTATGCTAGTAAAGTAGAGAAAAAAATGTATGCTTAAAAGTTCAATGTTTTTCATCTTCAAATTATAAGAAACATTTGAACATTGATAAAATTAACGTTTCCTTTATTATAAGAAAAATTATTATAGTTACATGAATTTATTTTAACGCTTTTGCTTTTTAATGTTTGAATCAGTTGGCAATAGTCTTGCAAGAAATTTCTTTGTCTCTGGAGCTGCTTATTAAATATGAGAAATTTCATTGGCCTCAATAATGGCAATGAACTCCGTGATTATCACAGAGTTGATAACTAAATATTTTGCAATATGTTGTCACACAAAACATTCAGGTCTCAAGTGATTAAAGTTAATGCACATATGCATCTTGCTTCTTATATTTTGGAGCTCAAAGTAACTATTGAGCCCCTACTATAACGTTTTGTTCCTACTCTGCCATCCATTCACACATTGCTTAAGTAGGTTACTCACTGTTTTTTCTCTTTTATTCTTTTCACTGTGTCATGCGAGTGTTAAATACTCAAGGCTCTCTCTCCTCATTATGTGTCTCATTGTATTTTTAATTGCCTCTTTCTGACTCTAAATACAAGTGTCCTTTTAGCTCCTATTTTCCTTAAAACTTGCTTACTACTCAACATGTTCTCTACCTGATGTTCTTAGCGTCAATAGAACCACATCTCTGTTATGGTATGTCTCTTTACTATCTGTGAGAAAATTGTTCAGAATTCACTGCCATATAGGTTATTTAATATTACATATACATGTTCAACATTCTTTTCTTTGTTTTATCAATATTTTGCTATCTCTTCCTATACCTTGCTTAATTTCTGGAAGGCACCTTCCGTTTGTTTCCATAGCCCTTCATATTTCGATATCATATTTTCCATTGTTTATAATTACGCAAACCAAATAGTTAAATATATACACCGGCTTAATTTTGACATCTGCAATGTGTGTAGTTCCCACCATGTGTGACACTGTGTGACACTGTGTGACACTTGGTAAATGGAAAAGAAAGAGTTAAATTAAAATATAACTTGCAACAAGACGAAAATGCATAAAGATACGGGATTACATAAACTGAAGGAAGTAAGCAGACGACTGAAGAAAATGACTTTATTGTTTTGAAAAGGATATTTCCGAAAAGACCATCTGGAAATTTTAAACCCACAAGGGAAGGGGGGAGATCGCGGAGGCGGATCCAAAATCAGCAGAGAAAGTTTGCTGAACAAGGCGGAAATGGAAAAATTAATTTATGGACACTGCTAAAGTACCAGTTACGAAAACATCTAATGACCAGCAAGCAAAGAAAGTCTATTGAGAAGAAAATATTTGTTAATTTTTAAAGATGAAGGCAAAAATTAACAAACTGATTTATTTTGCCTGTCAAAAAAGTAGAAATTGTAAACAAATCGAGAAATAGAATTTCTTTATATAAAAACCAAGCCCAGGAGTCATAATTACGATTGAGTTATCAAGATATGGAGATAACTGTCAAAGGAAACAGCTGGTAAATTTCTGATTATAAAAACAAGACCCTAAAATGGAAAAAATTTGCTGACGAAAATTAAAACGGTAAATACAATTAATGACTAAAAGTTAGACCACACTATTTCGTAACGCGGTTTAAAAATCAGATTTGTCAAAATGACAACCGAGGTGAAGGGCCTAGATGTGATACCAAGAAGGACGAAGGAATCGCCTACACCCATTGGGAAGTAATGGTGCAAGGCATAAATAAGAGAAAGTATGAGTTATACAGGCGGGACAATACCTGCAACCATTACCCGTAGGAAGAAGGGATCATCCAAATTTAGAGTGATAATTAATTTTCCAAAGCCAGACAACAAAGATTTCTTGTTAGAAAACAGGGGAAACCCGAAACACCGTCAGTCCCCATGCCAGTCTTAAGTAAGAGTCAGTATAAGCAGAGCGCTAAAGCGAACAAGACAGTTCCATAGTTGCAGGCGAGAGATGCAGACGAAACCCTACAACAAGATGAGCTGCTGAAACCCATGTAACCTGCCGCCGACAGAATTTCGATTTTAACGCCTGCTCCAAGAAATTAGCACCGATAGACGAAAGTGTCACTGAAGACACCTTGGTGGGAATGGTTAATTTTTGTACACCGAAAAACTACATAAAACCGAATCAAAAGTTAACCCAAGTCCCTGTTTTTGTTTGCATCATTTTTGTAAAAAGACGTTCCTTTAATTTTTTTATAACATAGCCAATTCACCGAGGCTTGACTCAACGCATCGACCACCGCTGTAATCTATTCCACTGTGATCAAGAACACAACGTAAGCAGGGCAAGGTGGACCGAAGTAGACAACAACCAACACCAGTTGGGCCACAACGGTGACCGCATGGCGTGGAATTGACCGAGAAGGTCAAACCCGGGATCGACCCCGGCCCAACAGGTTATACTTAGACTTTCTGTTTTGCTGATAACCATGTATTTTTATGGTTATTATTTCTGCTCCTATAATGAAAGGCTACCGAAAAGTTATCAGCATAACCAAGAGGCCTTTCTAAAAAAATTCAGTCAAATTTTCAATGAAATAAAAAATTATTAGTTCTGAGGAAATCTATTCTTTATATCAAAATACAATGGCCATTCAAACATACCTGGGAACTAACTGTGCTAAGTTCCACAGCAATATCCACTCCTGAGTTTCCAATTCCAACCACAACAACTTCCTTGTCTTCATAATTTTCGGAATGCTTGTACTGTTGGGAGTGAAGAATTTGACCTTTGAACTTCTCCTGTCCAGAAATATGTGGAATATTTGGGAAAGCATGATGACCATTGCAAACCAAAATACCATCAAATATTTCAACTTGTGTGTGACCATTTGTCAAATCCTTGATGTAAACTTTCCACTGACCACTACTTTCAAAATCATCACTTTCTTCAATTTTTAAAACCTGTAAATGAAAAATCAAATAAAATGATAAATAACACATTTTTCTTTAGTTTTAAATGCACACATTAAAGGAAAATCCAACATGGCATTTTGCTGATAGTGAAACGGGAAATGATGTCTGGAATGTGTTGCCTGCAATATAAAATATAAAGGAACAGTAATAAACAATATTGAGAAAAGGTTTTTCTATGAAAAATATCAATAAAAAGCAAATTATTAGGGATGTCATCATTTTATCTTTGTTACAACTGGCATATGGTTAATAAGGAAAGAACAAACAAAGATTAAAATACCAACGGTGTGTATTGATCAATTTTTCGGAATATATACATAATACTAAATGCCAGCATACATAGTTCTGTGAAAAGGTCTTATCTGGTGTGCCTTTGCCAATATGGGTTCACGAGGTATACACAGTTGGTTGCATGAGTGGGGTGTCATTGGCGGAGTTCATCCGTGGTAAGGCCTGGTAAGGAGCGTTTAGTGGTTTGATTGACTGAGGTCACGGTGGTGGTGATGACGAAAGAGGCCTGGGGTGTGATAGTGAAACTTGATCGAGTGGAATGTCTGTACTGGATTCTGGTCGAATGGAGAATAAAACGAAAATGGCAATAACCAGTCTGCGAAGTGATGTGAAAGGAAAACAGCATTGTTGATAAGTGGTTCTTTAGCTGCCATTGTTAAAAGAAGTGATTAGGGGTAAGGTTGTTGTTGCTAAGGCCAGGAGGTTGACGGAAACGATTTGAGTGGCCTGGAGTGTGATAATGAAACTGTCGAGTTGTTAGAAATCACTGTGGTAATGTTGAGAGCCCGCCAATGTCAACGGCTGTCCTGTGGACTGAGTTCTGTGAGTGAAGAGGGAAGTCAGAAATCTGGAGTTGGTGTGTCGGTTAAAACTGGTGTAACTAAGGAATCTAATTCATTTTAACACTTTCCATGGAAATAACAATAGAGCGGCAAGAGGCTTACAACGTTTTGTCTGTGAAAAAGGGGTTGTAGGGGGAAATAATTAATCACCCACAAGGACATGGAAATGCTTTCTGGACTGTATCAAGACTGGAAAAGAAAACTGGGCAGCTTCTACCCATATATGACAGTAGTAGTCCATTTTAGACCTGATCTGGCTCTTGTAAAGATAAAGGAAAACAGGAGGAGTCAGGTACTTACTGAAGTGGTACTGGGAACCGATCATTTTCTAGTATATTTAGTTATATATCTTACGTATGTTTTCCACTTGAGGTCTGGGTTGATTTTAAGTCCCAACAGGTGTTCAAGTTATACGACCTCTTTGAGGGGGACATAAATTGGTGAAAGTTCTGGATCCAATGATAGAATGTTACTAGTTTGGTTTTCAAGGCATTGAATGTGATCAGCTAGATCCCGTCACCCACTGAGTTGTCAAAACTAGGTCAGAGGAGAGATCAACTATCAAGCTCTGGTCATCTAGAGTTTTGGTGCACCCATATACTACTGCATTATCAACATAGGTATTCACAAATCATTTATGTAAAATAGAAAGAGGGAGGTGCGAACCCTGAGGGATGCCAGCGTTGTTCACTTGGGTCTCGGAAGACTGGCCATTAGCAATTACCTTCAGGGACTTGTCCGCTCTAATTGCGTAGACTCTTCCAGTGCATCCATAGCAAGAAAATTTATGCAATGACCCTGTATGTCCTACCTTAATAAACACCTTTGAAATATCCGTGATCGTCCTTGATATGTGTTATGACCAAGTAAATAACAAAAACCAGGTTATCAGATATATCGTATATTAAACAGTAAGTACACCAAAGGAGTATTACACGACTAGTGAGAGTGTATCGAATGAACTGGCGCTCAATCTATTCACTGTTCACTGTTCCCCGAACCTTCTCTCCTACTAAACTTATAGTAGGCGGAAGAGTCTAACATAGACTCTTAGAGGGAGGACACCACAACGATATGTATATCTAGTGACTAACTGATTCTGTGAGTAATTGCATTTAGGATATAAGAAGTGAAGCGGGTTGATCAAAATCCATAATGTTTGTTGCTCAAGAGGTTGTTCCTCTTGAGGTGATCAACAATCTTCTTGTTGATTATAGCTTCAAAAAATTTGCTAGTGACACCGAGGATACTGATGGGTCTATAATTAAGAGGTGGACGCTGACCTGCATTTTTGAAAACCAGACTTACACTTGACACCTTCCACAGACTTAGGAAGAATTTCTCCTTCAAGCAGCAATTAAATATTTTTTCTAAGATCAGGGTAACTCCGGATTAATGTTCTTAAGGACAACCACTTGGATTCTATCTGGACCAGTAGCCTTCTTAGAGTCAAGATATTTCTCGAGACTTCCTGGATTTGAAGATCTGAAGAGGATGGGATGATCTCAGGCTATTTATAATAGTTTGTCTCTATACAGAATTTGGTTGGAGATCCAATTTGTTTGTTTTCAAATTTGGCTTGGACTGCTTGTGCATAGCTATACTTTTCAATTTCTAGAATTCTCTTGCAGTGGTTGCCGTAGTTCTGAATGCAGAAAGTGTCCTGCTACACCGCTTCCCATGATAGATATTGTAGTAGTGGTTATGATGAGCTATGGCTGCAGAACATTCAGAGGTGGCTGTTCGCGTTTTGCTGGAATTTTTCTGGCATATTAAGCTCTCATTTCCAGAAAGGACCCATTCTGAGGGGAGGGCAGCAGTTTTAGAGACAGTAAGTTTGGCTGAGATAGGAGCTTCTGCCATGTAAGATTTGAAGTTGTTCCAGTCTTCTTTTACCAAAACAATCGTTCAGCGCATCAGTGGTTGCCTTTTGTTTGTCATCAACTTTGACACTGGCTTATGAATGGTATGAAGTGTCCCTGGGGGAGAGTGTGATTAAAACTTCAGCGAAGTATTTTCCAGGATAGAATGTGAGGAAGAGGTTAAGAAAGTTTGCCTGATGTTCCGTGACTGTGTTAGTTCATAGGTAGTGTGCGCCGATTCATCAGTTTTGCTCGAGTTGACTACCAACCTCTTTGTGGAGAATATAAAGCTTGAAAAATGCTGTGCATTTGCACAAACATAATAAATTAGTCATTAAATAATTTTCAACAATAAAAATAGAAAGAAGTAATTCTGTGACACATATTTGATCCGTAAACAAGCCAGAAGAATGTCAATTATCCTTTTTATTTATATCAGTCCACCAAATGTTTTTTACCTCACAAGTCTACATTTCTTTATATATATACCTGTCTAGCAGTCTACATTTTGTCTGTATGTATACCCGTCTAGCATTATATATTTTGTTTAACTGTGAAAAATAGGCATCCGAATTCTGATATTAAATGTCAATATTTTAATAATTTTAAAGCAAAGCTCCAGAAAATCAAAGAGATCTAATTGAACAAGAGCAGTTTATATTATAATGATCCAATTTCTGTATGTCAGTGCATTGGTTATTCTGACATAGCAAAAAAGCAAAAAAAAAAAAGCAAAAAAAAAGCAAGGTTTTTGTTAGGAAAATACAGTTAAAATTCGAATTTAGAGACTAAAACATTTTTCAGTATTAATCGTGATCTGACTTTGAATTTTTGCTTCAAATTTGAAAAGAAAATTACCTCAACATGGAAAAAGGAAAAGATGGGAAAAAGATTACAAATTGCTGCCTAAAATAATAATGTCTGTGAAATAATGATATTTTTATCTTGGAAAAATATTTTTAGCATATATTTTGTATAGAATTGTTTTTTTTGCAAAATGAATCTATTGTTTTATACAAAAACTATCAACATTCTCATTTTTTCCTTTTTCGCAGAAACATTTTCACATTTTCAAAAAAAAAAAATGATTTATTATTATAAGTTATTTTCCCTAAATTATAAGCATGTCTGTTCAAAAATCACTTAGCTCTAGATTCTGGCTAATTAGAAGTTACTAATAGAAGCAAAGCTAATTTTAAAATTCAAATGGAGTTGGGGTTTGGCTAATTATTGAGTAGTTCCCCACTTCCTTACTTACTGGCAAATGATTGTAATACAAATTGTAGCACAATTATAAGTCCCATAATCCATCAGGGCCATGGAAGCACCATATATACTGTAGCCATATCTTGGGTAAGATCACCTGACTGAGCCTAACTCTCTCCAGGTTTGTTTGAATTCAGAGTTTTCCTTCTTTTAGACTGGTTACAAATCACAGCTAGATAGCCTAATCTGTCTTGCTATTTACCTGCAGATGGTGTGGGGGAGGAAGAGATGGATTCATGTCTTTCATAAGGGTATTTACATACAAGTGAATATAATGAACTTGTGTGCAAATACCCGTATGTGAATACAATGAACTTGCCTGTAATTTTATATAATAATATAATTAATATAATGAACATGCCTAGAATTTGAACTTTGTTCTCTAAATTCTCATTTCCAGCTACTATCCATTACACCACTGCACATTCACAAATTGTATAAATAGATGTAAAAAAAATTGATATTGAAAATAAGGGCCGTATGTGACTTTTTAATTGAAATAATAAATATCTCCAATTTGTAATTTGCATGTTGGGCTATCCCTTTTGCTAACCATGCATTCTGTCTTTTTGTAATTGATGTTTAGTCCTTTCTTCTAGCTTTCCTTTGAGAAACGTTCTAGTCAACCATCTCACCTGTTAACATCAACTAAAACATTGATTTCAAAATCCAAATTTAAAGTTCTTCAAATGAAAAATAGGACAAATCAACGTCCTGTCAGGATCAGAGAATTTTGGCGGAATTATTTTTTGGTCAGGTCAAGAACTAGGTTGATGTTATTCGAACATGACTTAAATATTAAGTGACCAATCAGAAGTTGAGATTTTCTGAAAATATGTATTAAGCTGAATAAGCTCTGTGCGCATCAGATTTTCAAAGCTCTCCTTTCTCATTACGTGTCCCAGAAATTTCAGCTGCTTCTAATTGATGTTAAGTATAAGATTCATCTTTGTTTCCATTATCTTCAAAACCTTAGAATCCTTCTGTAGAACCATATTTCTGTTGCTTTGAGTCTCTTCGTCAACTTGCCTCGCTGCATGAGTTCAATAAGTCCGGTGAGAAGACACATCCTTGCCTTACACCCCTTTCTATTTTTATATATCTGCTGAACTCATTTTTTTATCTGTATGCAGGCGGTTTGCTGCCAATAGAGATTTTTGGTTATTCTGATGTCTTTCCGAATATGTCAAGGTTGCTGAGCAGTTCTAACACATCTTTGTGACGTACTTTGTCGGACGCTTTTGCGTAGTCTATAAAACACAGGTGCACGTTCTTCTGCATTTGTTTTGCTCTTTCTGGTAACATTCTGGGCATAAATATTGCGTTCCTTGTTCCGTTGTCTTTAACGGACCCACACTGTTTTTTTCCTATCGCTGACCTGATCCTGCTGCACGCTTTATTCATCAGAGTTCGGATGATGAGTGTTGTTATGTGGCTCATTCGGCTGATTGTTTGAAGGAGTTTGCATTCTTTTGCACCTGGGTTCTTAGGCAGTGCTATGAAAATAAATCTGCTTACGGAACCTGGTATCTCCATTCAACCCTCTACCATGTACACCTACAAAATCCATTCCATCCGCTTTGCTTCACCCCGCCACATCTCCCTACCCAACTCAGCCACAACCCATCGCACTGGGTCGCTGAATTCGAGATGTAATTTTCACTAACTCATCATTGGTACCAAGTCTGCCAAGAATTATATGAAATTCCACTTGTAAGTAATTTAGAAAGCCTTGTGCCATGATGTTGCTAGTAAATGTTTAACTGTTTGTAAATATTGTATTTTTTTTTTGTGTTTTTTTTTTCTTTTTTTATTCTTTTCATTTGCTGGTTTTGTCAGCGATGTCTTCATTACCTCCTTACTGCCATAGAAAAAATCCCTATAACTCTAGGTACATACACACAACCCATACATCCAGTTTAAAAAGTAAAAATAAAATCATTCTTGATAATGGTTAAAAAGTATGGTAAATTTGCTTTGTAACGCCCAAACGACCGCGCACTAAATATCTCATAAAATTTTCCCAAATTGTCATAATTCCGTGTAAATGTACATGCTGAACTCGAATTAACAATTAAAGTATGAAGAAACCTAGCGTTTTAGAGTTATCGACAAGAAAAAATCGTACTAATTCTGGATAATTCATCCGCCATTACGGGCATTGTTTTTAGAAATTAAGCGCGTAGTACTTCCGGGTATTTTCGTTGGCGTAAGCATAAATTTGGGGCTATTTACTTCTTTTATAGACTTTCAGTGCAGAAAATCACTACGCACTACCGTAGAGAAATGTATTTTTTTTTTTTTTGGTAAGTGTAGTCTTATTTATAGCAAAAACAAATTAAATAATACAATAGGACCTTTTTCCGCGTAGAATAGCAATGACAAATTAAAAGAACATATTAAATAATACAATAAACCCTTAAAGGGACCAAATTAAAAAAAAGTTAGGGTTAGGGGTTGGGTCTCGGTTCTTTCTGTGTAGAAAAGGGGACAAATTAAAAAAAATTAAATAATACAATAAACCAGGTTAAGTTTAGGGTTAGGTGTTAGGGTTAGTGCTGGGGGTCAGTATTCTTTCTGTGTAGAAAAGAGGACAAATTTTAAAAATAAACATTAAATAATACAATCGACTCTTATTTCGTTTCTACTTTACCAAGTTTGCGCATTAATTATTGTTTGTTTTATTTTCAATTTTAAAATATAAAAAATGCTTTATTGTATTATTTAATTTGTTCTTTTAATTTGTTATTGCTATTGTACACAGAAAAAGGTTTTATTGTATTATTTAATTTGTTTTTGTTTAAAGTTTTCTGTTATAAATAAAACTACACTTATCAAAAAAAAAATTGCTTTCCGATAATGCGTAGTGATTTCAAAAAGAGATATAGTTGTAAAAGAAGTAAATAGGCCAAAATTTATGCTTACGCCGCCGGAAGTACTCCGCAGTGAATCAGTGAACATTATGGCAGTAAGGGTGGACGAATGTCCAACAAGAAGTCCTATTTTTTCTTGTCGATAACTTCAAAACGGTAGGTTTCTTCATAATTTAATTGTTAATTCGAGTTCAGCATGTACATTTACACGGAATTATGACGATTTGGGAAAATTTTAAGACATATTTAGCGCGCGGCGTTTGGGCGTTACAAAGCAAATTTACCAAAAGTATAGTCGAAAGCGCTCGAATTACAGAATATTTGCACACTCTGCGTCCAGAAAAGAAAACACTTTTTCGAACACAAGAAAAGTAAATAAAAAGCTTAATCGCAGTACCTTGTCTGTCGTCTTTAAAGAAACACACACACACGCACGCACACACACATATATATATATATATATATATATACATACAATAGCGAGCATAAAGATCAAAACGATGTTAAGAAAAAGTCTAAATGTGAAATAACATTTTATTTTAAAGCTTCAAAGAACATTTTATCAAGGAAAAATAAGGATATAAAGTTAAATTATATAATTCCAAAATATAAGACTCCATAAATTTATTTTGATAAAGTTATAAGAATAATTATATAACATTCGAAAAAAATAGATGATCAAAAACATCAGAATGATTAACAAAATCATACTATTATAATGGATACATCATATCCAAATGAAAATAGTGTTCATAACTCATTAGTACTTGATGTGTAGACCTTTACTTTCAATAGCTTGACATTTTGCTACATGAGCGAATTAATGTATTTCATTCATTAACGGATATTTTCTCTCATTATCCTTTCAAATTAGTCCATAGTTCTTTGATGTTTGTTGGATTCTTTTCTCTAGCTCTTTCATTTGGTAACTTCCAAACATTCTCATGTCTGGGCTTTGAGCAGGCCACTCCATAACAGTAACATCCTCCTCAGAAAGAAATGTCTTAACAGACTTCGCTGTGTGGCATGGCGCGTTATCTTGCATAAATAAAGCTGATTGATTAATTGCAGTTCTCAAATTAGGTCCAATATGTTTCTTCAATATCTCTTTGTATACAGTTGCATAAATTTTACTGCGTTGCCTGACAGGAGGTCCTGTACAAGCAGCTGAAATCATTGCAAGCATCATCACACTTCCTCCTCCAAACTTAACGCTGCTTTTAATGCCCTGAGGCGAATATCGTTACTTAGGACTGCGTCGAACGAACCTTCTCCCTTCACAACCGAAAATGTTAAACTTTGAGTCATCGCTAAAATGAACACAATCCCACTGTTCTTCAGTCCATATGACGTGTTCAGTGGCAAATTTCAATCGGCTCATTTGATTCTTTTTAGAAATGTAAGGCTTCGTAGAGACTACTCGACTGTTTAAATTTATTTCATTAAGTCTTCTGGAAATAGTGTGCCTTGATATTTTAATGCCAAGGTTAGCATTAGCTCTTTTATAGTTAGCGGTTGCTGTCACAAATCGATCCTTTTTTGATTCATTACCAATCCATCTGTCTTCCCCTGCAGTAGTTTTCCTAGGCCTACCAGGTGGTTTCTTGGCTTCATATGACCCAGTTTCCTCAAGTTTTCTTAAAATACTATGAATAAGACTTAAATTTCCCCACAGTCTTTGAAATATCCCCAATCCAGGGTTTATCTTCATTACATAACTTGACTATCAGTTTTCTAAGTTCCAATGCCGTCACAGATATTTTCGCCCGTTTACAATGCAAGAGCCAGTAAAGGGTCGGTGTAATTTATTAAATACCCTATTTTATATTCTTACCCTAAAAAATTTTGAATAATGCAAAATAATTATTAAATTTTATGGATTTATTTAATCGTTCTAATGTTTTTGATCATCTATGTTTTTCGAATGTTATATAATTATTCTTATAACTTTATCAAAATAAGTTTATTGAGCTTTATATTTTGGAATTATATAATTTATATCCTTATTTTTCCTTGATAAAATTTTCTTTGAAGCTTTAAAATAAAAAGTTATTGCGCATTTAGACTTTTTCTTAACATCGTTCGGATCTTATGCTCGCTAAAGTATATATATATATATATATATATATATATATATATATATATATATATATATAATATAATATAATATAAAGTATGCCAGACTACACATGATATATATATATATATATATATATATATATATATATATATATATATATATATATTATGATATATATCTCTCATGGGTCCTTACCTATAACTACAGAATGAACTCTTCCTAACACTATGTCTACTACGCCTCTCAAGAGAGAGGGACGAATTGAGTCGAGCCGATAGTTGTTCACTCCAAACCAGACTGACAGTCATACTAACACCTTCCACATTTTGTATTATTATTTCGTGTAATATACTTTCGTTATTTCTACTCTTGTGTTCGTGTTGTTCTTCCTTGGTCCTTACCTGGACCATAACAATATCATATGTAGTCTGGCATACTTTATTATATATATATATATATATATATATATATATATATATATATATATATATATATATATCATGTGTAGTCTGGCATACTTTATTTTTGGTAACTTAGCGTTTTGATTCTAATTTATAAGCCTAATCTATAGAGATGTGAAAAAATATTGAAAATAATTATTTCTGTTTTTACTTGTCTATTGTACAATGAACCTTACCAAAAATAATACAATAAAACTAAACAAGAAATGTTTGTTGTGATTTGGTACTTACATAATTTAGTAAAAGATTTTTTTAGATTTTTAAGATTTAATAAAACTAGGTACCACCAAAATGAATACGTCTTTTTTAAAGAAAAAACAAAAAACACTAGCCCTATTTTAAATTTACCAAATATCATGGAATTATTAGATTTAAATTATATATTTAGAACTTATTCATTAATGAATGAATTGTAAACTGAATTGTTTTTTTTTTAATACAAAGCCATGCAGAACTTTTTTCTTGAGGAGTGGTCAGCTACCTCCTATTTCGATAGATAGTGAAGATTTTTAAAATGTAAGTGGAGATGATAATTTTCTTTTCATAGTTTTATCAAGAAAAATCACTGAATATATTTTCTCAGTAAAAATTTGATATGAAAAATTTTGAAAATTTGTTCTGAAACCTTACAAAAAATAATTCAATAAAATTCAAAGCAAAACATTTTTGAGAGTTGATGCTTTAAAAAAATAAAAAATAAAAAATAAAACGCTTTTTCTTTCAGATTGGGCAATAAAAATATCCACACCGAATATTTATTTTTTAAAAATTTAGTTATAATTTTTCCGTGCTATTTTGAAATTCATCTCGTTGCTGTTCGTAACAAGAGTTTCTTTTATTAAATAGACATTTAAAAAAAAATGTAATGTTTAATGCTATTTTACAGTGTGAACTATTATTAAAAAATTTTCAATTTTAGGAAATGTTAGACTATTTTTGTACGGGAGTTCAAAAAGAAATAATTCTGAATTACCCGATTTACTACTCTTCCTTATCGGAAGAACAACATGATATAAATATGATTATTCAATAAAACTTAAACTCAAATAATATAAAAATATTCTTTGAGTGTAAATAATTATTTTATGATATCAAACAGGTAAGAAATAAAAAAAATAAAAGCAATGACTTAAACTCAGAAGTATCATTTCACTAGATTTTTATATTTCTAGTGTAGTATAAAAAAATAAAATTATTCATTCTACTAAGTTTCATAAAGGCGTACAGAATAAAGAATTATATTCTTGAGTCATTAGTTAAGGATAATTCCCAACATGATAAATACCAATTTCCTGCTAATGTTTCGTATTTCATCAATATTTTTTACAGTTTTTCCTGCGCTTTTGAAGTCAGGGATAAAAGTAGAAAATTACTGTTTTTGACCTATGATATCACTGGCTACTGTAAATGCTATTTTCATTATCTTTTAAGCAAAAAGTAAGCATTATTTTTACAAAATCTATTTAGTTACTCCTTAAATTTATTAATTTATTTTGAAACACACCTCTAAGACAAATATTGCATTTTTAAGAGATTTTTTTAAATTTGTTGTTTACATATTTCGTCTATAATGGCGGTTCGATGAGTGACGAGTAACTGCGCCAATATTTTAAAATGCCTAAAAATTGTATTTACATACGGAAATTTATTTTTCTATTAATAATACGGATTAGCTCTAGGCTATTATCTTTTAGATAAAGCTAAAATTTAACTTCAAAGAAGACATTTAAATTATTTCAAATGCGTTTTTCGATGCATTTTAGGAAGTCCTTGGCGGTACTTTTTTTAGACTTACACTTCAGTTTAATAAATTTTAAATCAGAATTATTAAAAATTCCTTCTTTTAAATATTTTATGGCGCCGAATAAAAAAAGAAGAAATAAATGCAATGAATGAAACTCAAAAATAAAGTATTCATTTTTTGATAAATATTTCTATACTCCTGTTGTAGTATAAAAAAATTAAAATTATTAGTGATCTTACTAAATTTCATAAAACCTATAGAATAAAAAATGTTATTCATAGATTATTGGTTAAAGAATTTAATAATAATACTAGTATAAACAATATCACATAAACAATACTAGTTTCTAAATTCTAAGTTGTTGTCCTCCGTACTTAACTGTGTGTTACGAGTGTTTTTTTTAAGTAGGGGTGACAGTTAAAGACTAGTTTGACCTATGAACTTCAGTTCATAGGTTACCATGTGTAAATAAATAAACATTAGTTTCACTATGATTTAAGCAAAAATTAAGTATTATTTTTATAAAAACCATTTAATTACGCCTTAAATTTATTAACTTTTAAATAAATCGCTCGGACAAATACTGGATTTTAAAATTTGTTTTCAAATCATCCTTCGTCAATAATGAAGGTTCGACGAGAAACGTGTCAATGTTTTTAATGTCTAAAAATCTTGCATAATTTATTTTACGGATTAATTTTAGGCTGCTATCTTTCAAATAAAAGTAAAACCAAATGTATCTTCAAAGACTATATTTATTTAAAACGGGTCTTTGTTTTTGTTTGTTTAGATTAGAAAGTCCATGTTGATAAGCAAAATCATGCATACGGAATAAATGTAAAAAACAAAGTAGCGTTCGAAATGCAGTCATTTATTTTCGCTAGAACAACTAATTGCTTTCCTTGGAAATAAATTTGTGTATATTCTACATTGGTTTTCCAAAATTTGGACATACCATATCTTTTCAAATCCTTAAAAAAAGTGAATAAATAAAATATTTTTCATTATGTTTCATTTACGAATTCAAAGACTTAACTATCCATATGTTTGTACAAGTAGTCCACAATGAAACAGATGCTCAATAACAGTTAATCTATATTACAAAATATTAAAAAATATAACAAATCTGAGTTTCTCTCTAACTTTTCATTCTTTCAATACCCCGTGTTTAATCCTTCGGGACTGGAGCCTCAGGCATCTCCCCCCACCCCCCAAAAAAGAGAAGTGCTTGGGAGGCATGAGCAATTTTCTCTAATTATATATCTCACTTAGTTTGCGAGAAAAACAAACAAACATTACATTTCGGGCGCTATTTTTCGCTTTATTTCATGTTACTTCGGATGAACGATTTTTCAAATCAAGAAAAAATGTTCCGAAAATGAAAAGCATAAACTTAAGAGATGTGTCAAGTAAATTGTTTACTAAGGACAGTTATGTAAATTAATATCCGAAAATTTCAATCCCCCGCCCCAAATAAAGAATATAAAATATTTAAATTTTTAATTACACATTTGATGTTGATTAACATTAACAGAAATGAAAAAAAGGCCAATGAAAAAAGTTTCATCCGAAATATAAAAGACAAAAAATTTCGATTAAATATTTAGTTTCTTTTTTTTTTGTTTTACCTCAGTGGCGAATCGAATGTACTTCAACAAATCAAATTTTTCTGCATAAAGTTGTAAATATTTCGTACGAGTGGTGCATGTAAATAGGAAAATGACTTGGAGGCGGAAAATCGCTATACGCCATCGTCTCTTTACTTGTGTTGATAATTGTCGATCGCATGACAGTAGCTCTTCCCAGTTCTTGTACATCTTTGGAATATCGCCATACACCACCAATATAAGAACATCTCTCCAGACATAAAGGTTTCAAACCTTCATCCAAGCAGCATTTGATTCCAGCGAGTCCGCTGACCCCAGCTCCGATCACAGCAATATGTTTGGGAGGTGAAGGCATGATTTAACAACAATCTTCAATTCAATCAATTGTGAAATGAGTCGATCTTGAATTCCGTGTCGAATTAAAGCCGAGCAATTTAACTGAAAAAAAAATACAGTAAGTTACTGTATTGTTGTTCTCAATTATGGTCATTGCTACTGTTAACTACATTATTATTATTATTATTATTATTATTATTATTATTATTATTTGTGTATGTTTATGTTTCTTGCTTTGTATCCACTAGAGCCAGGTCCCAACTATAGTCCTTAGGCCCTATAGAAGAATTGTCATTGAATTGATAGCACTTTACTTATGAGATATTCCTAGTTGGGCGATCTTCTTGGCAACTTCTCTGTTGATGTTACTTGGGACACTGTTAGTAAAATTTCCCAATCCTTTCCAGAGCTCCGATTACTATTCGTACAGTCTCAGTTTTCATTCCCCACATCCTGTTAATCTCAATCTCCAGGTCCTTGTATTTGGACAATTTCTCGATAATTCTTATGGAGGTATTTAATTTATCTCAGATGATACTGCTATATCAATAAGCATAAATCTAGTGAATTTGTTGTTTTTTATGATAATAACTTTTTAAATAAACAGTTCCCGCCGCGTTAAAAAATTAATTTCTGCTATATTTTAAAGTTAAAGCTTCAAATCTGATTAATTGAATTTTAAATCAGGTAATAGTCCTGAAATAAAGTTTCAGAAAACTACATTTTATTTTTGAAAGATTTTTAGAGAATTACATGGGCATCTTGGATGACAAATGCAAATTTATCTAATGTTTTTCTGCAATATAAAGGGAGCGTCTTTTTTAGAAATTTTTTTAATTATTCAGTAATCTGAAAAAATTAAGAAAATATCTGTAATCTAATGTTTTATTGAATTTTCAATACTTTGGCTTTAAATAAAGAAAGTGAATTTCACTTTATAAAGTGATGATAGATGGCTCTAAAATTAGCAAATGATATTGATTTAAAAAAGAAAACAACTTCAAGACAATTTAAATTAATTTTGAAATGCAGCAAAATATTTTGTTTATTGGAAATATTAAATTTAATCTATTAGCTTGAAATTAATACTAAAATAAAAGCTTCAAGACATTTTTAAAAATTCATTTTAAACCTTACCTTAGGTATCACGAATCTTTGGAAGTAACGAGGATAACAATGAAATGCGTACAAAGAAGGAGGGAATAAACACTAAGTGAGGAAAAGAGAGGTTTTAGAGTCGTTGAACGTGATTGCAACTTTGATCGAAGAGATCCTTTTAAAATAACCAACAACTGGAAACGAAGTTTGTTGAAAGCGGGTGCGTTTACCGAATATTCGTTTGTTTACACTTTTGTATTGCTTTTTCAAGTGGCTCCTTAGGACTTTTCAACGCTACAATTGAGCGATTTTACTGACCTATTAATTTTTCTCTGTCATGTAGCATGTCCTGTACTATGTTCGCAATAAAAAAAAACGCATTCAAATGAAACTGATTTTGTCATTTCAAAATGTGAAGAGCGCAAGTTCTATTTCTTGCGTGGGCATGTGTGTGTAGATCGATAAGTATTATGAATTAAATATATTCGGTAATGTTTTTATGTTTGCAGGTCATGCCTACATGATTTGATAATTTATTTTTCGGTGTGTACAATAGATTTTTTTCGGTCAATCCATTTTTACGTTAGGGCTTTTGTTTTACTGTTGGAAATCTAAGTGTGTAGGTAGCCTATCTAACAGTAATGCCTGTAGCCTAGGATACAGGCATTATTGTTCTTACCACCTGTGTTCTGAAAGTACACAGCACGTAGAAGAAGAAACTGGTCTGAGTCCAGTGTCCAATGTTTTAGACATTGACACGCTTCTTGTCGAACATTCATTATTGACGAAAGATGAAAACAAATTTAAAAATCCAGTATTTGTCCAAGCGATTTATTTAAAAATTAGTAAATAAATCGTAATTAAATAATACTTAATTTTTGCTTAAAACTTAGCGAAAATAATGCTTATTTATTTACTGCAAGTAATCTGTGAACTGCCATGAAGTTCATAGGTTAAACACTAGTCTTTAACTGTAACCCCTACTTTCAAAAAACGTTCGTAAAACACAATTAAGTACGGAGGACAACAACTTAGAATTTAGAAACTAGTATTGTTTATGTGATATTGTTTATACTAGTATTATTATTAAACTCTTTAACCAATAATCTATGAATAACGCGTGTGTGTGTGTGTGTGTGTGTGCGTGATGTTAGGCCAGACAAAACAGTTATTGAGGAATTTGACAGTAGCACAACCAGGATGTGATTAGGATAGTGCTTGAAAATACTTTGTCTTAGTAAATGTGAAATATGCTTTTTCTTCTATGTACCGTGTCCTTTAATGACGTGGGCGAACTTATCTCTCCACAATTTCCTGTCTTTTGTTTGTGAACATGATGAAAAAATGCCCTAAATTTAATAAAAACAAAAAAATTATTGTTAGAGGAAAGATCAAAGAATTTTCTGTTTTTAAATTAATATTTTTTAATCCTTTTTAAAGCCTTTAAAATATTGGTTTAAAGTTTTTCTTCGCCAGCGAGTGACCGTAAATCCGTATGGGAAATTTTAGCTTCGTTTTTTACGGTAAAAAAGACATCAATTTGGAAATTCTTTTAAAACCCGCCCCTGCAGAAGTCCTGCGTTTAACTAAACTTTGCGATTAGAATTTAATTTCTAGAAATCTCATGAAATTAAGTTATTTCATATCTCTCTCTCTCTCTCTCTCTCTTTTTTTTTTTTTTTTTTGTACACATGCATGACAGGACTAGGTGAAAGAGACGCTAAACCATGTATGAATGTAAATAACGGATTATCGCATTCTCCAAACGTTTACAGAAAAGTTCTACACCTCGCCTACCACTAATCATAAAACCGCTAACTGACCCTAATTTTTCCGTCAAACGATCGGTAAAACAGTAAATACATCAAATACTCTCATGCATTAGCACCCTTTGTTTTGTTTTTTTTTAAGAAATTCTAGTTTGTCGCAAATGTTTTTATGTGTTGTGTTGGAATCTTTGTAAAACTTTCTTTTCAGCAGAGATGCGTCGGTGATTAATATTTATGGAAAAGTAAAAATTTGCGATTTTTGTTTGCGAGTTATTACAAAAAGAATAACATTTTCCCAAATGTTTAAAAAAATAAAAAACCTATTGATTATAAAAGTAATTAATTAATGAATATGTACTGAAATTTTCATTTAAACTGGATAATTCCTTGATTTTTGGTAATTTTAAAATAGCGCTGCCCCACTTTTATTTCGAGGGTTTGTTGCCTCCAGGTTGGGAAACTTTGAAATAGACATGCAGTAGAGAGGAGGACCATGTATCAAAGTTTCCGGGAGAGGGGGACAGACCCTAGTGCCGACCCTGGATACAAATTTTGCAGCTTCCTTGGAAACAGAGTAAAGAGATTTTGGTTTGGTCATTTCGTGTTGTGTATCAAATTTACCATCCAATTATTGATGCATTTCAAATAAAATCCAATAGTCGCCAGCTCTAAGGATATTTCTAATTGTTACAGTCCTCTATCACCACGGTATCCTGGAAGATGTGTCATCGTTTGATGCTAGCGATTCATTGTCAATAGTTTTCGTATCTTCACATCAAACTTTTAGGGTGTCATTTATTGTCCAATTTATAATGTTAAAGTTCTACATCCCTACAGTTATAAGGTAGTTCGGTTTACTAAGCCTTATTTTTTTCCAGATTTTTTTCTCTCATTTGCGAAAATTTTACTTTTAGTTTTATACATCATCTTTTACATATAACCAGTTACTATCACGAACTTTGAAAAAAAAAAACAAAAAAAAAAAATATTTTTTATAATTTAAATGCTTTCTTTGAACCTAAATTTCGGTTCTATTTGAAAGGTCATAGTCAAAGTCATAGTAAAGCTAATTCGATTTAAAAGAAAAAATTAACTTTTGTATATAAATAAAGTGACTTGGGTGACGAAAAAATAGATGAGCAACGAAAAATAATACCAATATGTGTAGCTTTTTTCTTCTAGGTATTGTTGTAATGGTACTTTAAAATGGTACATAATTTAGCTTTGTAGGTGAAAAACAATTGAGATATTGATATTTAAACTTTGTAACTATTTTCCAAAATTCATCATTTTGGCAAAGGTCAAAGGATCATATCTAGGTAATACTTGAAGATGTAAAATAAGTACAATTCAATTTCTATTATGAAGCTTTATAAGTATACCAAATTTAAAAAAAAATCTGTGTCGGTGATGATCTGACGCTTGTTGATTTGACACAGAATGACTCTTGCATTTAAACAAAAATACAATAAATGTAAAAAGTATGCGAAGATAGTTTTTGATGCTATATTAGTATTCAAGTCAAAGATAATGTTGAGATTATGGATTACTTAAATTGATCATCAATTGGCTTCATCTGCATTGAAATTGATACTATAAAAGTGACACTAAAAACAACTTTAACCTCAAAGAATGACTTGTCATTCAACATCAAAGAGGATTTTGTTTTCATAAATCGTAGTAGTACTTATGACAACCATTGCCTAAAAAAAAAGACATGATTTCTTCAAACTTGTACTGATAAATCAAGCACCACTACAAGATCTTTAGGTAAAAACTATCCTTTAATGGTCATATATCAAGATGCCGTTTCTGTAAACTCAAACACAACCGAATTACGGATTAGCCACAAAATGGTCAGAATATTGACATAAGAGAATATCAGTTTGGTACTTGAAAAACAGAAACAATAAACATTGTATTTATGGCATCAACCACCCAGTTTGTTTCTTCATTCTCTATTTGGCATATAATGCAGTAGTCATAGACACCACAGGTGATGACGTGTAGTTCATGCGATCTTTTTAAATTTGGTTCGGTCATTATCTCCTGCAGAAGAGCAGAAAGTATATAGCAGTCATATACTATTAAAATTTGGGAATAGTGTCAATGTTTATTCTTATCAAAAAGTTAGGTTTCCAACAAAAATTGGACCTGTAAACTGTTTTATTGAAACTAAAGTGATTGGCTCCACTACTTCTGAACAAAACATCGTTGAAACAGACAAAAACACTCTTACATATATAAGTAATGACAATGTGATCATGCTTGGCCAAAAATTTATGTTAATTTTGCATCAACAGGATATAACTGTATAAACATTACAGATGATAGTAGATATTATTTTACATAAATGATCTGCTTGTGTATACTCCGATCATATGTGAGTATCTATGCTAATGATACAACAGTATATGGGTGCACCTCCAAAACTCTAGATGACCAGGGAATGGTAGCTCATCTTATCCTCTTATCTGTCAGTTTTCACGTCTTTAATTTATAAACGTTAGCGGGCCTCCTGTGACTATCTTTATTTGGGATCATAGGCCATTTTTATCGCGGTCCCTCCAGGAGGGAGTCCACCACAAGCTCTAGAATTTCAATGGGGGGAAACTGACTGTCTGCATTCAATGCCTCATAAAACCAAACGAGTTACACTCCATCATCACCAATCGGACACTGAACTATCACCAATCAAGATTAATGGATAATCCTTTAGGGAGCCGCTGTACCTTGAGAAACTATTGGGCCTTAAACTAAACCTAGACCCCAAGTGGAACTCATACATGCAATCAATCACTAAAGATGCTGGAAAAACGATCGGTTCCCCGTACTGCTTCAGTAGGTACCTTACTTCTTGTGCTATCCTCTACCTTTACAAGAGCCAGATCATGCCTAAAATGAAATAGTGCTGCCGTATATGAGAAGGCGCTGCCCAGTCTTCAGTCTCAGCATAGTACAAAAGCGTTTCCGGATCCTTGTGGATCAGAAATTATCCACCCCCTCCCCAACAATACCTTTCTTACAGACAAAACGTCACAAGCCTCTCGTAGCTCCAACACTATTTTCATGGAAAATATTCAGATGAACTTCATTCCTTAGTTCCACCAGTTGTAACCTTCACAGTTAAGACTCGCCATGCTATGCACATTGTAGCAAACCATCCTCATTCTGTTGGTGAGAAGTAAGTTCCACTTGAGCAACTTCTTCCCGCGGGTCACTGCTCTGTGAGACTGACTCCCAAGAGGATTTTTTCTTGAACCCTACAAACTTAACCTATTCAAGTCTAGAGTCAACCATTATCTTCCCCGCATGTCCGCCCAAACTGGGTCTCTTACTCTGTAACCCTCTACCTTGTGTGACTCCCGGGCATTGTACAGGGTGAATTTCACTGTAATAAAAAAAAAACTTGCAAATGTCCTCTTGAATTGTGTTGCATGTCAAAAATTTAGAAGATCAAAAGCAACAATCATTTTTCTCTTATAAATAATTTTAAATATTCTGTGGCAATGGATTTGCATGAAATTGAAGATAATCTGTATTATTTACATATAATAGATGTATTCAGAAGAGCAGTATTTTTTTTAATCATTTCATCCCAAGAAAGGCAATTAAACCACTAAGACGCAAGGGGTTACTGAATGTGAGATAATATGAGAAAAATACTGTTAAGGAGTGAGAACAATAAAAGAATAAAAATTAAGATAACGATTGCGATCGCATATAATTTTTGAAAATCAAAATTGACTGGGAAGCAAGAAGCCAGAAGAGAAGTGTGATAGGAGAAACTGTTAGCATAGAACTTACAGTTGTATCATTTCTACTATAAGATGATGAGACCTTACTGCCAATCTAGTACTGCACTTAAATTAATAAAATCTATGTACCATAGATAAAAGTTAATCAAAACAATTACCATGAAATTATTTATAGAAGCTATTTTACGGTGGTGGGAAAGTGACTGAAGTCAGGATGACATGTCAGGATCAATAGCTGGTATTATATGAAGAAAAAGATCTTCAGATCATAGAAAGATTTATACAGATATGGTTTGGAGTCCCAAAAATGGGTGCTCATACAGATAATAGTAGTGCATTTCACTCTCAGATGTTTTGTAACATGACCAAAAGTTTAAACATGTCGTACTAAATTACATCAGTATATAGTCGTTGGTCTAATGGTGTTGCTGAAAGATAATGCTATACTAAATGGAACTTTTATATAAAATAAAAAATACAAACTTATCATTCCAAGTAAAGAGAATTATCTTTACCTTAGGTGATTATCATACTTGTTATGGATTTACCTAAAATGAATTTACCTGGATAGGATTACGTTTTACTATCTTTGATACTGATTCATTTTTTTTTTTTTTTACCTTTTTGCCAGCTGAGAAAATCTAGCATAAATTAGGAAAGTAATTCTAACTTCTAATTTTCCAGTTATACATGACCAAAAGCCAAAAATTAACTGCTGTATGACTGTATATTCATCCTCTACATAGTACTTCTCCAATAATACTAAAAGGAAAAGAGTCAGGAGTAAATCTTGAAGCATGTGTTTGAAGTGACAAGGCAAATTCTGCATGACTCACTATAAAATGTTCTTGATTCTTATGGATTCTTCAGCACAAAACAATGGCCATATCATTATTTTGTCATTGTCAGGTAAGAAATACATACTTGTATCATCTTTCATATTTTTTTAAATGGATACCTGTAATAGAACAGAGAATAGTAAATTTCTGATCAAACAGATGCTTGAAAGCCAGGTATCTTTGGCTACTTATACGTTATGAAAATAATGAAGCCTGTTACTACATACTCCTCATGGTAACAGAAAACAAGATTCAGGAGAAAACACAAATCATCTCTCATAACTGTTGTTAATATTGAAAACATAGAGTACCTATTTTATAATATTTGGGATGAAGAATTATTATTTACATAATGTCCTCATCTTTGTTTGTTACTATCACAAAGTTTTAATGCGCAAAAATTGGTTGGAAACACACACAGGAAAAGAAAGGTAGTACGAGTCCAATAGATTCACTAGGCAAAACAAATCCACACTTCTCGTCTCGATCTCCAATACGCCAATCAATGCCCGAAACGAAAAACGAACCCCTGTTAAATGAGCGTAACATGTTTTTTATGCACCTGATCCAGCCAGCACTCAGCCAATGAGTGCCCAGTACCAGCCAATAAAAATGGATACAAGCGACACCACCACTTCCATCAGCACAAAGTGCTGTCCAATTCATCGTCCGTCCGAAGCTCGTCAATTCGCCGTCTCCACATGTTATAGCGGAACACACCTATTCTGTAGTTAATAGACTCTCCCATCTATAATAAGTAGGAGTAGTAAGAGTAACGAGTCGCTCAGTGGGTCGGTCAGTGAGTCGATGCCGGACGACCGTTAGTCGGATACTAAAGTATCAGCGACCACAACTAGATTTCTCTGCGTCATTACCTATTATATCAAGTTCCTAACGTTTTGTACGTCGAACCTATTTTAGGACCGACTTAGTACAAATACAAGCCTCCACTGTGAAACCACTCCATAACACCACACTCCTTTGCAAAACATACAGGCGACTCTGGCCCTTTTGGGTCGCCGAGGTAAGTCACCGCTACATTTAACTACTGTGACTATTGACTTATTCAGATGTTCTATGTAACCTTCAGAGAATTTTGAACTGAACACTGAACTTATCTGTCAGGGTCAAAAAAGACTGCATGTATGTGGTGCAGACTTTGACAACTACAATTAAAAAAAAAGTTTTTTTAGTTGAATGTTGATTTCCTAATTCAGTATAAAAGAGAAGATGGTGATTAATTTTACCTACAGTGGGAGAGTAACAAGTCAGATTGCAAACATGTATCACCTCTTGTAGTGGTAGATATAAATCTTGTAGTTGGGACTATGCCTGACAGGGTTTTTGTTTTGTTTTGGCATTTCCATTAATATAGTAAAATAACCATAATCACATAAACATGAAATATTAGTCAGCCCATCACTTAAAAGCTACCAAAGAACTATATTTCAAACTTAAAGTTAGCTTTACTTGTAATCCTACTAATCCCTATTCAACAAAAGTCTAGTGTTAAAGGAATTTTAAATATGTATGTTAAGAATTCGGAAAAATTCTTTTTCCACAAAATGTGAAACTTTTCATCATGGAAGAAGAAAAAAAGAGTAAATATTTTGCATAAAATATTACTGAAAACATTTTTTGTCTATAAAATATATTATTATTAGTGTACCCGTGGCGTCAAAATTAATGGCTAGAAGGAATGTATTATAAGTAATATGTATTATATTGTAAGTAATTTTCTTTTAATCCAAGTACAACTTTGTAATTTAAAATAGTTTGTTGTTAATGTTAATAATTGAATAGTGTACAATTTATAAACACGCCAAGAAATATATATGTATATTATCTTCATAAATATTACACATTTATATAGAACCTAACTTCTATATTTCAGTGGATCACAGCTAATTTCCATAATGATGTTATTTAACATCATGATTGGACAATAAATATTAAAAACTGTATTTTGAGTACTTTCACGTGCAAAGTTCTAAAATCTTGTACAAGCTAAACACTTGTAGACTCCAGGCTAGGTTTGCAGTAGCTGACATTTTGATTGGTCCGTTGATACCAATATCATGTTTCCACTTACATCCGCACGGTTGACCTGGAGTCAAACTTAATTTTCTTCTAAAATCTGGTTATGTGTTAGCCAGCCTATCACGTGATTCACATAACTTATAAATACTAAGCGACATTTTGATTCTTTCTCTTTTCTCCTTCTGAGACCCACAACAATGTAGTTTAGTAGAGAGGTCGTGTTTTCTCCCTTTGGGGAAAACGCTAGAAAACGCTATGAAACACACGCACACATGCACATACGTAAGTATGAACATCTACGAACATCACACATCTACGAACATCTATGAACATTTGTCCCTTTAACATCAAGGACACAGAAACTTATGAACTTCTAACAGTGAGATTTTTATCAGCAGAAAAACATTTTTCTTTGAAAGCCTTAAGCAATTCTAACAGTTAAAGGTAAATAACTCTTGCTATATTTAAACATCGAACCTTCAACTATAGAAAATGTTAGAAATTGTTTAATTAATTTAAACAGATTTATTAATTACAGATTCTATATCACTTTCACACTAAATAAACATTCTTTACAGGAACACATTTTATCTGTAAAAAGAATATTTCCCAGTAACAAATACATACTTCAACTAAATATCTGTTAAGTTCACTGAATTACTGTATATACAGTTGTATATTATTGCAATATAAATGCTTTTCTTGTTGAATGTTATTCTTCTTGTTTGCTTATTCTTTGTTAGCACATTTGTAAAGTGAAAAAATAGTGCGGATTGAATCGAGGCTATTCAACCTGCTACATTTACAACCAGAATAAGTTTTACTGCAAAAGTTCTTAAAGCACAATATTTTTTGTGCAAATTTTGAAAGGGCTGAGTAATCCTTGACAGTCCGTACATTCTCTTTTTTCAAAATGAATTAAAATAAATGAAAATTTACTTGTACTATATTTACAGTATGCCAACTAAAGTAATGTACATAATGTCATAAACACACAAATTGTAGCATGAGAGAATAAATGAAACAAGTAGTGCTTATAAGATGAAAGAAAAAGAAGGCAATAATTGTTAATATAAAATTCTTTGTATTGCTGGTACATAGTATATGAATGAAATATCTCTCTCTTGGTCACTTGGTGACTTGGAGGATGATTAGATTTGGTAGAACCTGGAGGTGAGGCATGTATTGGTTTACTGGTGGTGATGTGGAGCTTGTAGCAGCACAATGAGGAGTCACCACTTTGTAGTGGCCCATGGTGGGGTTGTTACAAAAGAAATTGACACCCAAACTGAGGCAAAACAAAGGCAAAAGTTCTTAGTTAAAAGGCCAAAAATTTATTATTTGCAACAATCAACAACATTTTTACAGTATGTACAATTGCTGATTTGTAGGAATTTCTGATAAGTGCTGAAATATTAAAATGAATAAGAGAGTTCCAAATTGTGAGTGTGGATATGCAAATATGGTTAATTTAATAGTCCTGAAAAGGAGCAAAGTAACCATGAGAAAGTGATAAGTCTTTAGAAATGTTCATGTTTGAAATAATCCTTGATGAAAGAAACAGTTCTTGTTGAAACTCATTGACACTGAAATTAATAATGTGTTGGTTAATGACAAGTTGCAGTTCATAGATAAAAGCACAAATGGAATCACTTAAATAAAGTGAGTTGGGACTGTTAAGTAAAAGTCCAAGATGGCAGCATGCTGAATAAAGAAGATACTGAACAAGGCATTGCCATTAAGTAAATCCAGAAACTGGCGGGAAACTAAATCAAAGTGCTAAGTAGAATACAATATGGTTATTTGCTGATAATAAAGGGGTGCCAAATGTGGTGTGGTTGCTAGATAATCAAGAGGATAGCATCAGCCATCATAATGGTGTTTCTGCAAACAAATATTAAAAGATTAACATGCAAAAACAATGTAAATGAATAAATTAACAAAGCAACAAGAAAGAATTTAAACTAAGACAATGGCTTGGATGGCTCAACTTAAGGACAGGATGACTCACTGCCAATCTGTTGTGATGGCAAAGAAAAGAAAAGAGAACAGTATTCCTGCATCTTCCTGAAAAAGAAGGTAAGCTAAGAAGAGAAGGAAAGTGTCTGTGTCTTTCCAAGAAGAAAAAGGTAAGAGAGCAAGACAAAACAACAGAGGCAAGGAGGGACTGCTTCAATGTAAAGGCAGAAGTTACTTGCTTCCTTCTAGGAACCCTTCTGGTCATAGAGGGATCAAAACTATCATAATGACAAGATCGCATATGTCAACCTGGGGGAAAACCCCCCCAAAAGGTTGAAAAAGCTCTGTGTGTATATATATATATATATATATATATATATATATATATAATGTCAGTACAGTCACTTAACTTGGCTTTTCTTCTATTTCTTTAATTAAGAAATTAAGTAGATGCTTTAAAATCATTTTTCTATAAGTAAACTTTATAAACTGTTCATAAAGGTATTTAAAATACATCATTTCCGAAAAATTAAGGATTTTGTCAGAATTCAAGAATACTGGTACTAAGAAATATGTGATAAAACTATTATCAGACAAGGGATCTAATCCACTTCTGGCTGTCTAACTGCTGGATGCATCAAGCTTGCCAGTGGCAAATTTGTTGAAGCTTGCATATTTGCAGCAATTTTGTGTCAGTAGTTATGAAAAACATCCTTAAAAGAAAAATATGTTAACTGATGAACTCATCTAATTTTCATGTTTTTTCTTTGGTGGCAACGTTTGTAATTGGCTACTTTTATATTATCTTTTATATTGCTCGAGGGGAATTGTTTTGTGGATGGAATATGATGCTCAGGGCCTCAAAGGACAGTATCATTTTTTTGTTTGGCTTTGCTTTCATAGTGTTCACATCCATACAGCCAACGTGTATCAGAAAGAGATCTAATTTGAAGTGGAATATATCACTAATATAAAGCTGATTTTCAAATTTATTAATGTTTGCTGTTCAGTACACTGCTGTATTGAAATAAACTAGAAATATTACAAATGATGCAAAAATGACATTAAATCTATCTACAGCTGGTTGATGCAAGGTAAAAGTTCTCGCTTAGTGACCAGCTCATTTAGAAACCAGGTCATTGGAAAACAACCCAGTTGTTATGTGATGGGTGGTTATAAATAAGATTTATATATTTCTAAGACAATTCTGAGGTTCATTGTGTATTTAGTGGGCATAAAGTTACACAAAACTGAATACATTTTACCTTCATTTTTTTCTTTCATAATCATTTTATAAATTTAACATTTTGTAAGCAACAGAAATGTGGTTATGCAGAAAGATGCTGAGAATACCATGGGCCAAACCTGTAAGCAATGATTAAGTTTAGAGTAATTAGAAACAAAAAGGAAACTTATACTTAACATCAAGAAGAGACAGTTTAAATTTCTGGATCACATAATGAGGAGAGCGGGCTTGGAAAATCTGATACTAGCATGGCAGATTGAGGGCAAAAAGGACAGAGGAAAGTAGTGAATAACATATTTGATGAGCTTAAGTAAATGGATGGTGGAACAGAGTTTAGGATAAATAATGAAAAGACAAAATTTATTAAAAGTTGTAAGAGACTGAAAATTGTGGCAAGCAATGATTGCCTACATCCTGAGATTTAGAGAAAATGCAAACAAGATGGACAGTCATACTTAAAATCAGGAAGAGACAATTGAAAATTTATGGGCACATAATGAGAAAAGAGGGTTTCAAAAATTTGATACACACAAGGTAAGAAAGAAAGAGGAAACAATGCATAACCTACCTAGCAAGTTTGAGTAAATGGATGATAGAGCCGGTTTTAGGAAAGATAACAAAAAGACAAAATTTATTAAGAGCTACAAATGACATGAAATTATGGAGAGCCATGATCACCAACATTCTGAAGGGACATGGAACATAGCAGATGAAGAAGCAGTTAATGGTCAGAAGTTTACAGCTATAATATAATCTAATATGGGGAAGTGGTGACTGTTCTGGAAGGATGCTCATCGAAAAAGAATATAATAATAAAATTAGTTTACAATTTTCAATTTCAAATTAGTTGATACAGAAAAAAAAAAGGAAGCTTATGGCTATATCACATTGAAACACTTGTTCTTGCATGAACACCAAAATTAAGCAACACTGAGCCTGGTCAGTAGCTAGATGGGAGTCTACTTGGGAATACCATGTACTGTAAGCTTGGATAAGTGTGTGATTTAATCTATAATTGTTCATAATTTGAAATTGGAGAGCCATGTTCCGATCCAGTCAGATTCGTTATATTCATTGACATGCAGATAGTCCTGGGAAAGGTCTGAATCTCCCCCTTATCCTCCTGATCTATGGGTTAATTAGTAGAACTTTTATCCGTAAATCATTATTATATTCAAAAAGATTCCTACGATCTAAAAATATTTTCTGGCTTTAAATGACCTGAAAAGGTTGATAAACTGTACAAAAAAGAACAGATAAATCAATCACAAAATAATGATATGTTTTATATAATCTGGGTTAGACGTCAGCTTGAGTATGCAAAATAATAAACAATATAAAGAAAATATTAGCAAATATAATTGATCGAGTCAAGTCTTTTAAATAAAATTTTTGAAATGATTGGTACTCCAGTGTGTGATAGTGAGGGAGAGAGAAAGAGAGTGTTTGTAGTTTTCTGTACAAGGAAGAAGCAAATGCATATATATATATATATATATATATATATATATATATGTGTGTGTGTGTGGAGAGAGAAAACTGTATGTGTATGCAATGATGCATGTATGTGTAGAGAAAAGAAATTGTCTATGTGTATTTCTCCATGAAATATATTTTACTATAGTAGATGGTATCATACAGTGTGTATAAAATATTCAATATGCATATGTAAAAAAAAAAACATAATACTGATGCATACTTTTGGGTCCAGTCTTGCTTTCCTTAACTGTTGGACATGACATCACCATGAACTGTTTTAAGCTTTCAGCTTTCTAAAAAATACCAGGATGTAGCCAACTGAATCTTGCCTAAAATATGGACAGTACATGGTTCTTTGAAATTGACTGAGGTGATCAAAAGTACTTGAAAAAAAAACAACAGAGCAAATATGAATTTCAGACAGTTTGATCTGAATTTTAATCCCGATATAGAACACCTTATTTGAAAATTGAAATAATACAATTCAAAAACTAAACTGATAGATGTTATCAAGTGAATTTAATCAAACTTGCTTGTATATATATATATATATATATAATTTCCTACCCCCCAACAATTTTTTTTTCTATATTGTTTCCTTTATGAAAATCTCTTGATATTTTCTATTTTGGGAAGAAAAATATAAAGATTAATCAATAAGTAATGTCTTTTTCCAGAATGGCACCACTAATAATGGTTAAAGAAACCTGTTCAAATATGTATCTGAGAGTTTATGATGCTGTGCTCAAACATGCTTCATTTCAGTTTGTTGTGTGAGGGCATTTGTTAATCTTGGGTACAATGTTTGAATTATAAAACAACAGTAAGTCATAAGATTTTTGACATTAGAACCAAACCGGTGCCAATCAAAATTCACAGATGTATGAAATCAGTGAAACCTTATGTGCACTTAAAATGCATTCACAGATTAAGGTCTGAAAGAGGAACAGTTTTTTGTATCAAAACATTGTGAGGTTGCATTACAGTCAAGAAATAATTCAAATGTTGAAAAGTTTCCATTCACTGTTATTGACCACCCTCCTCACAGCCATAATTTGGAACCTAATTTGGATTTTTTTTTCAATTTTGAAAGAGCCATTGAAAGGTTAAAACTTTTCAATCATTTCTGAAATTTAAATCACTGTAGATAATTAGATCAAATGTTCATAAAAAGATTGAAAAAAAATCAAACAGATAGAGCATTTTGCTTCATTATTTTATCTGATCTAAAACTAGTTTTATAGGACTGTAAACTTTACTTATCAATCAACCCACATCATTTTGATGAGAAATCAATTTACTTCATCTTAATACCAGTTTCATTGTTCTATCTGGTTTAAAACTCATTTTTTTTAAGAATTGAACATCTTATTTATCAATCAATACTCATAAACTGAGCAGAGAAATATTTATCCAGAGAAGGGAATTTAACTTGTGAATAGATAAAGTTTTAACTTTACATTTTTACCAAAAATACTGGCATTTTTTTTAATCAAATTAATTCTATAAAATTGTCTTGCAGGATTTCAACATTGTCACATGGCCAAAGAAAAGAAAACTTCACTAAACTAAAATGCATATATTAAAAGATCAACTCATGATTTGAGTGTAAGTTCTGCCTAGAAGGAAAGTTGGCCAGCAAGAGAAGCAAAGGCTGATAGCCAAAACATTAGTTTGATAATGTCCACTCATGAACTGGATTTGACCTTTATTACCTGAACTGTGTTGTTGGTGATCAAAATTTGTGGAGAAGAATATTTCATGTTGATGCAGTCTGCAACAAGTGGAGTAAGCGACTGATAATTATGTGAACTGTCATTTATGGATATCTTCGCGATGAATTTATATCAAAATAGGCTATAGGCAGACAACAGTTGTTTTCCCTAGTTTTGATCACATGGAATTTCAGCCCCTTTAGAGAGGAGAACTCTTCTTCCCTTTTTTTGCTTCTGTTTTTTGGAATGTTTAATACCTTCCTCACCACTGGGACATCCAGACATACAGAAAATAGACATGTACACAGCCTAACATAGAGTGAAAAGTCATTTTGATTCACCTTGCTAAGGACAGTCAAAGAACATATGACTGATATCTTTATTTATTTGTTTGTTTTTCTGTCACACATTCCCATCTTTTGAACTGTGTGAACAATCATTTGTTTTTGGATATGTGGAAACCATTTTAAAATGTGTATTTGAGCTGTTCTTGTCATATTAAATGTTTTGTTTATTACAGGCATGTATCTCATCTCTCCATAATCACATTCAATGTTAGTGTATCAATGACTACACTAATGCTAATATTAGTACTTGGTGTACAGGAAACCATTAATCTTCCTAGCACTAAATATGTTAAATTATGGCTGTCTTATAACCAATAATAATAGGGTGATTTCTTTGTTTTTAGTTTTTAAAAAAAATAGGTAATAAACTGTAAATGTTGCTACCTGAAAGATCTGTAATGATTCATCTTAGAACTCAACATTATTACAAGTCATAATCATCCTATCAATGCAGATCATATATCTAAACACTTCACCAAATGAATTCTGGAAAAGATAAAGCAGTTCTCAGTCTTTGAATATATTTTCTTGACATCAATTTATAGTTTTCACTTGATAAAAAGAAATAAGTTTTTGTTTTTTCATACTAATGTTCACTCAGTACAAAGCCAAAGAGTAACTCAAGGTAGAGAGTTACTGTGTGGTGTTGTATGAGAATAAGAGAAGATAAGAATGCACTTCATGAAGTTAGGAAATGTAACAATTGAAGAGGTCAAAATTGTAGTAATCAGGAAAAATTTCCTGCTGGAATTCTATTCCACAAAGCAGCAGTTCAGCAATTCTTCAATTCAGTTAAACTTCTTCCTTACTAATGGAATACAAAGGGAATGGGGATGATTAATTCTTGTGTATGTAAGATGGTGAGTCCCAATTGAAAAGGTCAAGAGTAGTGGAACAAAGGAACATAGCGCGTCAAAACACTTGCCATGGAAATAGCAACAGATTAGCAATAGTCTTGTGATCTTTTTGTCTGTTGGAAAGGGGCTGTAGGAAGGAATAATTCATTATCCACAAGGTCATATAGATGCTTTTAAATTCTATCAAGGTTTTCCTCACAGATGCTTCTTTATTATTGGAAGCCAATATTTTTACCTGTTGTTTATTGGGTGTCATCAATGATCCATTATTATTTTAGGGATAGGCATGTCATCCAAATATCTTTTTTTAAAAATTCACTTTCCAATAAAACCAATCAGAAGCCATATTCATCTTATGATCCTATCTTGAAAAAAAAAATAGAACTCAACAGTTACATGAGCTTTAAATATTCTCCCAAACAATGATGATGTCATTTGGTTTGGTAATAAAGATAATAAAAATAGTGGTCAGGCATCATCATGGAACTGATCATTACCATTAACCTTGAGTGCTCCAAGAATACCTTTGGTACAATTACATATTGTTGTTTATCTATCAATTTACTGGGATGCAAGATGTAGGCTCTACTCATATTTAAGGATTATTTATATAACTTCTGATAATGTTTTCATAATTTTCTAGTTTATGTCTAAAAATATAATTTTCAATATTATTATTACTATTATTATTATTATTATTATTATTATTATTATTATTATTATTATTATCACCATCAAAAACCAATCATTATTGCAATAATGAGAGGAATTTTGGGAATTCACTGACCAAATGATAAAGACCTGGGCATGATGATAAACAATATCTGGCAGCAAGGCCTCTGATCAGGATATTGGAGGTTTTGAGAAGTGTGGAACTGCCTTTTAATTGCTGTTGTTCCCATTTCTACCTTGACCTGGGATACCTGTTAGAGTCCCAGATATGGGGAAATAGTGAACTCCCAAGCAAAAGCAAAACACTATGAAAATATAATAATACATTTTTATAGTAAAAATACCAACAATAACTATTAAAAGTAAAATTAACAATAATACATATTTTTTTAAGCATTTCACCCCAAGCAAGGTGGGAGTGCCACTAGTATGCAAAAGGCTACAGAGAGTGTACGTAAGGGAAAATACTGGGTATTGGGGTGGGGGTTGAGGAAAGAATAAAAAGAAAAACGTGGATCACAGCAACAGAAGATATTGGTTGACATTCCATTTAAATTTTTGAAGATTATAGTTATTAGGAAAGCAAGTAAGAGGAAGGGAGTTCCACTGTCAGCAAGTACAAGAGAAGAAGCTGTTGGAGTAGAAGAGGCAGTTACATTTAACTGTTTTGATAGTAAAAGGGTGGGGCCGAGATGCCAATCTAGTAGCACTGCTTAAATTTATGCAGTTGTGGCACCAGTGAAAATAGCTCATCAGAGCAGATGCCTTAAAATTATTTATAGAAAAGACAGAGGGAAGCCACATTATATCGGTGAGAAAGTGGCTGGGGTCAAGACTCCAAGTCAGGAATGATCATATTGCATATCCATCTTTAGATTTTGTCAAAAACCTCAAGATGAACAGATACATACATAACACAATCCATACATTCATTTAAAAGTAAAAATGAAATCATCCTTGATAATGGCTAAAAGTATAGCTCAGGTCAGTGGAAAATATGAGACCAAGAAAGCACGGTGAGGCACTCTCGTGGAGCTGAGCATTAACCATGCTGATAGGAGGCAGAGACGTTTCTCTATGGTGAGTAAATGACAGCAGTTTTGTTTTTGATGCATTAAAATTCACAAGCCATTTTTGCCACTGTCAACCACAGATTGGAGGTTGTTTTTGTGATCCATGGCCACGTTAACTTTGTCAGTAATGCAGGTTTTACTGTTGAGACAGGAGTAAATGGTAGTGTCATCTGCAAAGATGTTAACTTGAGAACTGATCCTGACAGGAAGATCATTGATGGAGATCAGAAACAGTGTAGACCAAGGGCAGAGCCTTGAGGAACACCAGTGTTCATATGGAATGAACTGGAAGAGAACCCATTCAGAACAATCTTCATTTCACAGTTAGATATGAATGCTTGGATTAAATCAAATAATCATTCTGTAATACAGTACCCCTGAAGCTTACATAGAAGGCTAGCATGCCAAACCCTGTCAAATGCCTTCAATATATCTAGAGCAACAGCTTGAGCTTCACCATTATTATCAAGAGCTTGGTATACATATTTAGTCATGGCCATAAGCACATCACGGGTAGATTGGGAAAAGCAGAAACTATATTGTTTGTTAGAGAGCAGATTGTGGGAGGTGAAATACTTAACTACTTTGGTATTGATTAAAGCTTTGAAGACTTTGCCGAAGAGTGGTAGGAGACAGTAGGGACAGAGTAATTAGATTGTCAAAGTTCTTAAAGACCAGGACAGCAGAGTAGGACTTCTAACAGGCTGGAAAACAAGAATCAGCGAAGCAATGGTTGTATAGTTTGGTGTGAACTGGAGCCAGTTCAATGCATATTTCTTTAGGACTCCAGCTGGTATCCCATCACCACCACTTGCTTTATGAGAGTCTAATTTAGCGATGATGTTTAATACCATTGATAGGGTTATGCCCTTCTCACTCAGTATAGCCTCAGTTCTAGGGGAAAAAATAGGTGTGGGTACCGCAAATGAATCGTGTATTGAGTTGGATGAGAATCTCTGAGCAAAGCATTCAGCCTTCTTAGCTGAGGATGTTAGAACTTCAAATTGATTGAATAGAGGAGGTTTTGAGGATATGCTGTAGTTCAGCACACTCTTGCAGAGCTGCCAATAATCTTTAGAACCAAATTTGCAAGATGCAATATGCTGTTACATTTTATCAGCAAATAGTAACTTTGCTTTGTTTAGGACACACTTGCACTCATTGCAAGCAGAGACAAAGTGATGTCTGTTGCAGACATGTTGCTCTGGTACAGACAGAAGAAGCGATTCTTGTGGTCTATAGCAGCAGAGCAAGCACATAAGAACCAAGGAGATAAGTACAATTTAACTAGGTATTTTCTTGCTGGTATGAAACCTCAGTGCTGACTTTTACTCAGGAGGAGACTTGAGATGCACATTTTTGTACAGGTTGATTAAAAACAACATTCAAAGAAAATCATGGAATGAGTCCCAGTCTGCCCATTGATAACAGAAAGATATTCTGCTAGTAGGAGGTTCGTGGCTAGAGGGGGAATGGAAGGAGATGTTAACAGTCACCACCATGTGATCAGAGTTGCCAAGAGGGTAGAGCTGCATAGTGTAACAAGTAATCAGGGATGGGGATAAAACAGAGATCAAGAAGAGAAGCATTACTGTCCATGTTATTGGGGAAATGCGTAGGAAAGTCAACCACTAGGACTGAGTGATTGAAAAGTGAAGGGTTTGAATGCCAGCAAGGACAGTTACAGAATGTTTAAGCCAAATGCGATGGTGGGCATTAAAGTCACTGAGCATGAATATGTTTGCCAATGGATGTAGAGAGATGGCTTTGTCTATATTATTAGAAATGCTATCAAATACACAACAGTCTTGAGAGGAAGGAGAACAATAGAGAAAGAATATATAGCTTATTGAATTGAGAAGAGATAAATGGAGACATGAATGCTCTGGAGATTTCAAAGAGTGTTCTCTTGCCAGCTGGAGCTGATTGCGAACATAAGCTCACAGGCCATGGATATGCTTTTTAGATTCCTTTCTAAGGAGAGGAAGATAACCAGGAATCGAGAAATCAGAGGAAGGGATTGACAAGTTAAGGTTAGTCTTGCAGAGAGCTAGTATACCAGGAGACTTATCAAAGACTTATCAAAGAAGAATGATTCCACACTGCAGAAGTTGATACGAATACCACAGATGTTGGAGAAGGAAATGTTAAAGGGTATAGGTGATTATTTTAAGCTGGTTTAGGTTTATATTTTTGGTTGCTTATAGTTATGTTGAGTTATATTGGTAAGGAAAAAGCCTAAAGTAATAGAAGCAGTTGGACATCAAATGTGGCATGAGCAGAAAGGAACTGGTGCTGACTGCAACATAATGTGGCCTCAGAGTTGCCTACCAGAGGTGCATGCAGGGACATTCATCCATGTGTGATATGGCACTGCAAGAACCCTGATATTATGTAAGTGTTGATCAGAGCAGCCTCTCAAGATGCTACTACCAGTTGGAAACAGCAACCAAAAAAATGCCAACCAAGTACCCTCAGTGTGAAGAATATGTTGCTGCAAAACACAGACATCACAAGAGATTTATGACAACACTACTACTAAGGCCAGAGAAAAGGATCCAGGAACTCATCCCTAAAAATGAAACAATGGATGAGCTTCTAGTCCTGTTCAAAAGAAGAGGGAAGAGTATTAAGCAGGCAATAGGAAAGTCTATATACTCCTATTAAAAATTAAAAAAAAACACCAGAAACAGACAAAAACAAACAACAAGCAAAGACAAAAGCAACAACAACAACGACAGGGACAGAAAGTCAACTGGTGAGCCAAGCTGGACTGGGAGCCACAGCACAAGTTATGTATGTATAGATTGCTCATGGACTAGAGGTCTAAAGTCACATTGGGAGGAGAGGGTAAAGGGAGATGCTTGGGCATTCACTACACCCACCCATATGGATTGGTATATTATTATTATTAGTTTAAAAGTGTGATGATTATTATTATGTGATGATGATGATTGCTGTCTAAAATGACATGACTTCATTAGACATTTTGCAGTAAGTATTTTAATTCTGATCACCCTTTCCCGTATCTGGTATATTAATTTGTTCAGCCCTTTAGGGAAAAATTGTTTCTAAGTTATTTTATCTTTGCTGTTGGCTCTTCATTTATTTATTTCTTCTTTCCTTTCTTTTCTTTCTCTCTTTCTCTCTCTCCCCCCCTTTCTCTCTTTCTTTCTTCCTTTATGTTATAAATGGATAGATGAGAAGCATATTAGTCAGAGGGGGTATGGATAGGGAATCTGGAATGTAAATATAAAGTTTTAATTTAGTTAAAATCTAACATTCACTTCTTGTAGAAGAGAACACGCCAATGGTTTGTGAATCACAATTAAAAAATAACATCCAATGGTTGTATGAACGAAAAAAATTGCCAAAGACACAGAGAGAGAGAAAAAAAAAAGGTAAAATAAATTCAATTCAAAAAACAAAATAAAAAGAGAGGAAATGTTAGTAATGAGGAAAAGAGATAGGGATAGAGAGAAAGTAAAATGAATGCAAAATTAAATTTAAAGAGATACATACAAGGATGACTGGTGACGATATTCTTTCTCTATATGACTACTTGGAGGAAAGTTTAGGCCAGGAGTGAAAATGCAACTTTCCCTACAGATGAATGGGATAGTAAGTAGTATTACCAACAATACATATTTACATTGGAATGACCAACAATACATTTCATGTTTAGTTGAAGCCATAAAATTGTGTTTAAAATATTTAGATTTTGGCATTAGATAATCCATAGAGGTTCATATGTTGCCAAATAAAATCAACCAACCAACCAACCAAATGACAAAGGTAAAGACACTGATAAGTTAATTTATTCTCATTTGGGAAAGTCAATTGAAGTGTATGGGTGTTCTGACTCAGGTGATGCAATTTATTATTAGTATCCTTTCTGACTTGATTAGAGGCTTTCAGATGAGTCAGGACACTGATCAGTTAATTTATTCTCATTTGGGAAAGTCAATTGAAGTGTATGGGTGTCCTGACTCAGGTTATGCAATTTATTATTAGTATCCTTTCTTATTTGATTAGAGGCTTTCAGATGAGTCAGGACACTGAGCAGTTAATTTGTTCTCATTTGGGAAAGTCAATTGAAGTGTATGGGTGTTCTGACTCAGGTGATGCAATTTATTATTAGTATCCTTTCTGACTTGATTAGAGGCTTTCAGATGAGTCAGGACACTGATCAGTTAATTTGTTCTTATTTGGGAAAGTCAATTGAAGTTTATGGGTGTCCTGACTCAGGTGATGCAATTTATTATTAGTATCCTTTCTGACTTGATTAGAGGCTTTCAGATGAGTCAGGACACTGATCAGTTAATTTGTTCTCATTTGGGAAAGTCAATTGAAGTGTATGGGTGTCCTGACTCAGGGGATGCAATTTATTATTAGTATCCTTTCTTACTTTCAGATGAGTCAGGACTCTGAGCAGTTAATTTGATTTCAGCAGCAAAAGTTAGTTGAACTATATATGCATCCTGACACAGGTGGTGTAATTTTTTTCTGGGTGTGTTTTCTTTTTTTATCAGTGGAGTCAGGTTACTAAGCAATTAATAGATTATTTTGCCTGTTCAATTATTGGTCCTGATACTTGATCACTTAAATTGAATTATTTATCCCTGTCTGCAATTTATATTGTTGTCAACACAGATATTCCATTTTAATTCAATGAATCTTCATTCCTTCAACATTCGAGAAATTGAGATCAATGTTGCATTGAATGTCTAGGTCATTACTAGTTTGTGGTGCATTTATTTTTGTATTCTCTCACCTCCATTAGTTAGAAGAATCTTCTATTTGCAATGCGGTAACAGCTGTGTGATGTTTAGTTTTAAACAGTATAATGATCTGACTTGGTTTAAATTGTAAACAACTTCAGCCAAATTGCAGTTGTGTGTAAACCATTGACATAGAAGCCGCAGGCTATGATCTTTCACTTGACAACAAATGGTCTGTAAACCAGTTAATGATAGTTAATCCTCTTTAATCTTCTGTCAATCTGTACAAGTAGATTCAGCTTTAGTTTGACCTTGAAGTAATAATTTCATTGTGAAGAGTAATACCTGCTATCTAATATATATATTAATGTATATATATATATGTATCTAAATGTAAAAGAATGAAGAATAAAATTTCAATGTTAAAAACATTAATTTAAAACAGGGCTCAATACAAAAGTAGAGCAATAAATATTTATTATACACTCTTACATTAGAACATGTATGTATCCACTACAAAATTGTACATTTTGTTTCGATGTTTAAATAAAACATCTCTTCAGGTAATTAACAATTATTGACCTTGAAGCAACCAATGAGAGTAGGTCGATTGAAATGCTAGAAAATCTGAAGTGTAGCAAAATAAATGCTTACAAATCTTAAGTGTACCAAAACAATCGGTCACAAATCCAAATATTGCTTTCCCAACTGTAACCACAAACCAACACATTCTGTCAACAGTGTAAAAAATATTGGTCTTATATACTTGTAGCCATTGATCATCTGTGACTCAGTAACTACCATGCATCACCATTCTCATGCAAATTAGCACAGCAACTGCCATGCAAATCTTATAGTGATGTTATCTAGATTGACAGACTGCTTCCTCTAAAAAGACAACTATTCAGGAGGACTTAACTCTAATCTACACTTGACACACCCTTTTTTCATGCCAACTTGGTTCTTTTCTACAGCTGATTTTCAAGGTAGACAGCTTTTCTGCACTTGATAGATTCATACATTTCCTTATCCTATTTATTCACTGTTAACTTTACGCTGTAAGAAGCTAACATTTTTGATTTGCCAAAATCTTCATTATAGTCATTAGATGTCATTGGGAGACCTCAACTTCATTAAAAATATTGCTTTTGACTGTATTATAGAAAATGGCATATCAATTTGCATTTTAAATATTGTGCAGCTTATGAAGAAGGTACTGTAAATTTTCTAACATGTCAAATGCAGTTTGTGACGTTTCATGCTGGAGATGTTTTTGTTTAAGGATGTTCCATAGTTGTGTCGATCAGTTGGGGTTGATAACAAATGAAGATATTGCTTGACAATAATCAATGCCATATAATACAATGAGGGAGATGACCAATATATTCAAAATATCCAAATTAAATGCTGAAAACTATTTTCACAGCATGATTATGTTAGTCATTTTGATGGTTGATTTCCAGATATATGGAAAAAACATTCTTACAGCATATTTAGATATTCTATTTTTTAAATTAATCAGGATAGTAGATATGCAAGAAAACTGGAAATGCAAGAGATTTTCAGGAAAGCTAAATTGACGACCACTCACTCTGCCAAAATCTGGTTTTCATCCAATATATATGGTGTGATTATTCTGAAAAATAAATGATGAATTTGAATGAGTACTGTTCTAAATTAGAACCACCAAAGCAAGCAATCAATGAAAATCATTGGGAATTAGTTAAGAGAGAAAGTGTAACATTCCATCATGATAACATTAGACTTCAAGTTTCTTTGGTGACCAGAAAAAAATTGTTACAACTTGGTTGGTATGTTTTCATTCATCTTCTGATTTCACCAAAAATTACATATTTGCATTACTAATTTGTTATATTCTGAGTTAAGGGAATAAATACTTAACACCAAGTGGATAATAGAAGAAAGGTTTATTGTATACAACTAGTACAATATGAAATACAGTACAGTTATATACACAGGTCAATCTAGTAGCGAGTGCCACTAATTGGAAGGTTAGACGTGCTTGCATCATCTCTCTCTCACTCTTCTTTTAGTCTCTTATAGACAGTTGACTTTATAGGTACTTACTACCTATAATAGTGTAATCATTCATAGGGGTGACTGGTTATTCCATTACATAACAATTATTTCAGTATTTACATAATTCACATTGAATAAAAAAGACTGCAAAAGGCACTTTGAGTAGTTCTTTCCTGGAAGTTAATTGAAATATGGCAGAAGATAGTGGAATAAAGCAGTAAATAAATTGTTCAACAATGTTGAAGAGAAAAGAATGTTTTTTGTTTTATCTATTTTGTATTTGCTTTATATTTTATATTTGTTTTTATATTTTCATATTATATTTTTTATATAATGTTGAAAAGAAAAGAATGATTTTTGGGTTTTTATTTTATTAACCAAACAAAAATTTTGGTCCTTCCAATAAATATCACCATTGGTAGCAGTTCAACATTAAATTTATTGAGTTTATTTTCTAATTCAGTTTTTAGTTCACTGGATTCTTAAACATAATTAATGACTTTAACTTTATGTGGAGATAAAGTAATAAAGTAGTTCTTTTATATTCTTTGTTCTTTTAACACACAGAAATATGAATGGATTCTCAATAGGCAAGATAAAAATGTATTCATCAGGCTTTTTTATCTGATGTAATGCTATCAATTTCTTCTTTCTTTTTAACTTCTCACATAACCAGCATCTGAAATTGAATTAAAGATATTCATTTCAGTCTTCAAATTTGTGATGCAGTTTTGTTTAATCTTTCATTCACTGATGTCAATCTGTTAGGATTCACAATATCTTAAAAAATATAAGGGGCATATCTTCATAACATTGCTACTTAGAAATGTCAATTTTGCATCCAAAACTTTTTATTGTAAAGGATTCATGTTCACAATAGGATTTGCTTATAACTGGTTACTTTGAAATGAGTTGCATAAATTCTCCTTGCGTTGAAGGTAAATTTTGTATAAGTTGTATTAAAACTTGTTATGCATTATGCTGAGAATTAAATTGTTGATCTCTAGAATTTCCCAACCTTTTTTTTGTCCAGGCACCCACCTAAGCATCTCTAAAATCCTGATGCCCCTCATATTACATATAATTCTTATTATTCAAAAAATGAACTTCTATTCATCCCGGAAGAAGCCTAAAAGGCCATTAACTTAAATTATATTTACACACACACGCACACATATATAAAAGTGAACATTGAAGTCAACACTCAGAGGCGACAGGCTGTTTCATGCTAGATGCAATCATCAGGTTGTAAGTGTTGCATTTTTCTCGACTATTTATGTATATATATGGGTCAGTGGTGCATTGTGGGTAATCCATTCTGGCAGATATTTTGGCGGGAGTGGCTTGTTTATTTATTTGGGTTAATTTGTTTTACTTGTTTTTTATTTTCATTTTTTATTTTATATTCATTTATTCTTTTCAGTTTTTGATATTTTATTAACATAGTAAAAAATTTTGGGGGATTTGTTTAGGTCGCTTATTTACTATGTTTTGTTCTGGGAAGATAAAGCTATTTATTTGTCCAATTTTTGGATTGATTGCTGTGGTCTATTGCTATTTTGGTGTGGGACAGTTTTTATTTTGTTTATTATTTTATTTATTTATTTATTTATTTGAATTTATTATTTTTACTTGTTTTTGCTTATTTATGTTTATTTTTATTAGTTCTAATGGTTATTTTAGTGGGAGCAATTTGTTAATTTATTTATTTATTAGAATTAATTTTTTTCTTATTTATTTGCTAATTTTTTATTTTGTATATTTTTATTTATTCAGTTTTCAATTTTTTTATCATTATATAGCAGTTATAGCTATTTTCACATCCAATTTTTGGATTGATTGTTGTAATCTATTCTAAGGGTTATTTTGGTGGGATTGGTTTGTTAATTTGTTTATTGTTTACTTTATTTATTTGGATTGATTTTTTTTTACTTGTATTTTACATATTTATTTTTATTTTTATTTATTCTATTTCATCTATTCTAACAGGAGCGGTTTGTTAATTTGTTTATTATTTGCATGGGTTAATTTATTTTATTTGTTTTTTATATTATTTTGTTTATATTTATTTATTCTCTTTAGTTTTCGATTTTTAAGTAACATAGTAAAAATCTGTTTTCATGTCTGCATTTTGAGATGAGCTCAGATCGTTTATTTAGTAATTTATTTTGGTCTGGGAAGGTAATAATAGCTATTTTATCCTCCAGGCAAAGTTTACAGGTTTTGGATTGATTGTTGTAGGCTAATGATCTTTTCCTTATTTTCCACGATATTTTTGGTGTGATTTGAGTTTTGTTTCCCAAATATACTTAAAAAGCATTGTGCTATTCGAGTATTTACCAAATAGAGTAAATCAAAATATGCAAAATAAAAAATAAGCAAATAAATAAGAAAAAATTAATCCTAATAAATAAAAAAATTAACAAATCGCTCCCGCTAAAATAACCATTAGAACTAATAAAAATAAACATAAATAAAGCCCCTTTTATTTCTGTACCTATTTTTCTTTAGTTTAATTCCCCATCCGCTCCCTCGTTAAGTAGTCAGTGATGTAAGTTCTCGGGTGGATGCAGGGCGTCTTTCGTTTTCGCGAATGTGTTTTTCGTATTTGTTGTTGGCATGAATGAATGCTTTTTTATATTATTATAGTCCCGCATTGATTTCGTCCAGTTAACTGATGTTTCTGCCACATTTAAGGATTGTGGGTTTTTTATCCCCTTCCCCAAAGACAATGAATTGTACATATGGGGTCTATTTAGGACTTTCATAGAGACAATGATGTATTATGGTGGATGTAGTAAGAAAGGTAAGTAAGTGCGTTGTTTTGGTGTTAGGAATACTGTTTGTATGTCTGGGTCAATGTTTGTGGCTAGCTAAGTTTAAAAATCAAGACAGATGAAGACCGTTCTTTTTCCCACCCCCTTTTTTAGGCCTTGTACCACATTTTGTATTTCATTACAAATAAATATTACAGTTGGAGATTCATCTCCACCTGTGCTGGTGAAACTCTCTGCCTCCGGGCAGAGAGGATCCTCAGACGAGGCTATGTCGAAGGGGAGAGTCTGGTCTGGAGAAACAGCTACCCGACCCCGTTTTATACGGAGTCTATAGGAATTTTTTGGCCAAGCCTACGGGCTCGGCTACCCAACATTAAATTCGGCCTTGTGCCACATCTGACCGTGTGGAGCAGTTGGTAGATGTGCTGGTCAAAGTCTTTGCTTACGGGCAAAGAGAATCCCCAGACGGGTCTATGTCAAAGGGCAGAGTCTCATCTCGGGAAACAGCTACCTGATCCCGTTTTATATAAGGTCTACGGGAAATTTTTGGCCGAGCCTACGGGCTCCGATAGCTAACATTAAATTCGGACTTGTGCCACATCAGACCGCGTGGGGTGGTTGGTAGTATCGTTGATATCCTAGATTTGGAGATTCGTCACTAGCTGTGCTGGTTAAACTCTTCCTCAGGGCAGAGTGGTTCTGCAGACGAGGCCATGTCAAATGACAGTCTCTCGTCTCGGAAAACAGTTACCCGACCCCGTTTTATACGGGATCTACGGGGAATAGTTTGGCCGAGTCTACGGGCTCGGATACCCCATATATAAACCGTGGGGCGGTTGGTAGATATCCTAAACCTGGTGAGAAGATACATCCTTGTCTTACATCCCTTTCTATTTTTTTTTAAATATTTACTGAACTCATTTTCCATCCGGATGCACGCGGTTTGCTTTCAGTCAAGGTTCTAGGTTATTCTAATATCCTTCCTAAATAAATCAAGCTTATCTTGCAACTCCAAAATTTCTTTGTAACGTACTTTATCAAACGCTTTTGCATAATCTATAAAACGCAGGTGCACATCCTTCATTTGTGTTGCTCTTACTGATATTATTCTAAGCATAAATATCGCATTCTTTGTTCCAATGTCTTTAACGAATCCGCACTGTTCTTGTCCTATTTACGATTTAATTGTGCAGCGCACCCTATCCATCAGAATTCGGATGATAAGTTTTGTTATATGGCTCATTAGGATGATAGTTCGTTGGAGCTCATATTTTCTTGGAAAGACTCATGGTTTTTAACAATCAAATCTGACAATACTCACACAAAAACAACTACGAAAAATACATCTCTAGGTACCGGCTAAAATTCGCCACAAAAGAGGATACATGATGAAAATGATGTCCAGGATATATTAAAAACAAAATTTTATCGTCAAAATCTTTGCCTTATGATTAAGGCGAAAGATCAAAGGATTTTTTTTTAATGTATTTTTTTAATCGTTTTTAGAACCCCAGATATTTTGGTTTAAAAATCTTGTTTTTCTGTCGTCAACACGAAAATATAAATTTGTACGGGACATATGCGTGTCTTTTGCGTTGAAAAACACATATTGATGTAGAAATTCTTGCAAAAATCAGATAATTGTCGGATATTAAAAAACGTATTCATAAATAAAAGAAATTATCTTTGAATCATTTCTTTTTTTTAAGAGCATTTTGGTATATATATATATATATATATATATATATATATATATTTCTCTTTTATATATATTCCTTTTAGACATCTATTCAATAAATTACAACATTATGCCTGCTTGTTTTTAGCATAATCCGTTCATATTCACGGATATTTTTCAATTTTAAATAAAGTTTGGAAATAAAAATGATTTTCACTGTTACAGTGCATTTCTTGCGTCATTTGATTGCAATCCACGGAAAAATATCCGTGAATATGAACGGATTATGCTAAAAATAAGCACACATAATCTTTGTAATTTATTTAATCTGATATATATATATATATATATATATATATATATATATATATATATAACATCTGTTACTTCCACTCATTTATGAAATTTCGAGAAATTCATTTTTGTATCGCTTAATAATATTTATATTTGTCATAAGGATAAGTCCTTGATAAATCGTCAAATATTTTTGGCTCAGATAGGACCCACAGTACAGAAAATTTACTCTAAATCGTAAAATAAAAATTCAATAAAACTAAGGCATTATTTAATTAGAAAAGCTTTTAATTACTTTATGAACAAAATATATCATGGACATTGACTGTTGTCTTAAGAAAAATCTTTTTCGATGAATAATGAATTTTTGCAAGAATTGTTTTAATTTTTTATTTTAATTAGAATAATTTATAAACGTTAAATGTTTAAAAAGTCTGTATTAATTTGTGACATTGTCATTAAATTAAAATTGGATTTACTAATCATAGATGGATAAGTTCACTACAATTCAACAACCAACAGTATTTTAAAAGAAATTTCGATTTATTTTGTGTCGACTTTTGTAAATATAGTCGTCCATGCAAGACATTATCGGAAAATAAGAGAGCTATCTGTCGTAAATTTAATATTTTTGGTAATTTCCTAATATTCTCTCAACAACCGTCTTCGTAATTAAGACTATACGGCCAGAGTACCTAACATTGAATTAAATATTAAAATGCTTAAAATATTTTAAATTTTAACGATTACTTTGTAGTTTTAAAAAAATTGAAAATTGGCTGTGTTGTGTTGGAATTTAAAACTTTTTTCTTCAGTGTCGGCGATTAATATGTAAAAATTTGCGAGTTATACTTCTTTTCTTTTTTTTCCATAAAATTTTAATATTGAAAATACCGGCGATTATTACAAAAAGAATAACATTTTTTTTTAAATAAAAAACCTATTCCTTATAAAAATAAATAATTAATGAATATGTACTGAAATTTTCATTTAAATTGGATAATTTTCCTGATTTTTGGTAATTTAAAACAAGCGCTGCACCCCCCCCCCATTTTCCTTTGAGGGTTTGTGGCCCCATAGGTAACTTTGAAATCGAAATGTAGTGGAGATGGGGTCCCGTATCAAAGTTTCGGAGGCAGTGTTGGGCGAGGCGGGCGGTGTCGGGCGGGGCATTTACAGACCCTAGCTCCGGCCCAGTGTGTGAAAAAAGTAAAACATAAACAAAATGATTTGATCGTGTAAAAATCAGTTACTAAGGCGACTCATCATTATCGAGAAACAGATTCAATAGTAAATTCATCTTGGTTGGTAAACTAAACATCAAGTGTTGGAAGCCGACCTAATCTACTTGAGACAGCAACTAACAGACCGACGTTGGAAAAGACTACTGCTTTTTCAGTCTTTGTGTTTTATCACGCCACTAATAAAGTTATGAAGTTATTATCTGACACTTATTAGAAGTTTCTAAGCGTTCCCCTCTCAAACACTTTCGGAGGATATTTGTTTTTTTTTTGTTTTTTTTTTTCACCCCAAGCAAGGTCTACTAAGACTGGTAGTGAAAAAGAATTAAAATACTTTAGTGAGGAGAAAGGAAAATAAAAGAACAGGGTTCAGTAAAACAGAAGATGGCGTTTGGCGTTACATTTTTTTAAAATCTTTCAAGATTGCAAGTGCTAGGTAGGTACATCCATTTTTTCACTGAAGAAACGGCATAGCACGATGAAAAAAAAAAACCCCCAAAAAACTCAAACTTAATAAAAACAAAGTTTTATCATCAAAATGTTTATGTTATTTATGTTATTAAGAGGAAAAGCCAAAGTATTTTTTATTATTTTATTAATTTTTTTAATCATTTCTAGCACGTTCGAAATTTTGGTTAAAAATCATGTTTTTTTGAATTCTTACGTCAGTGGTCTATATTTACGAATAGTGTTTTTTTAGCATCTTTTTTCACATGAAAAATGCATCGATTTGAAAATTCTTGCAAAAATCAAATAATTATCGGATTTTAATGAAACTTTCACGACTACACAAATTAATTATTTTGGAAATTTTTTTGAGAAAATCTTGGTAATTTTTTTTACATATGTTATCCAACTTACCCCCACTTAATTTCATAAAATTTCGAAATATTAAATTTATTACAGAAAGTTTTTTTATTAGTTAAAGCAGGACTTCTTGGAGAATGTAAATCTTTTTTTTTTTTTCTTTTTTTTTAAACATTTTCAGAAAACCTGCTCAGAATCGTAAAATAAAAAAAACTGCAATAAAACTATGACATTATTTAATTAGAAAAAACTTTTAAATGCTTTCATAAATGAGGCTTATTAAGGACACTGTAGTGGATGGGTTAATTATGTGGTAATATTTGTTGAGAATAAGTTGCGTGTGAATTAACTATTTCCACTAACATATTATTTTCGTATGCCTTAAAAAACTTTTTCCCCTGGGAGGAATTTTCTTTTTGGTGTGTAGGACCGTGTTACTTGTTTTGTTTTATTTGGTAATAATTTATCGAACGCTGATCTGATTTTCCTAGCAAACATGATATCTGCTGGTGATAATGTTGATGGTGTCGCATTATTTGGCGTTATTCTATATACCTGTAGGAATTGCTGTAATGCTTTCTCCGTAGACACATCGTACGCTTTTCGTAATGCTCTTTTGAGAGTATCCACGAATCTCTCCGCTTGTCCATTTGATCTTGGATGGTAAGGCGGAGATTTTATATGTTTTACTTGATAGATTTCGCAAAACTCTTGGAAATCTGCTGACGTGAATTGCGTTCCGTTATCTATTACTAAACAGTCCACTACGCCAAACCGAGCGAATAGCTCGTGTAGGAAATTTATGGTCGTTTCTGTAGTAGGATTTTTGCACCGAAACACCTCCGGCCATTTACTGTAGCTATCAACTATGATTAAATAGTAGAACCCGTCAATTGGTCCTGCATAATTTGCGTGTATTCTTGACCATGGACGATCAGTTTCAGGCCAAGGCTTATGTATAATTGGCGGTGCTTTAGCTGCTAAATTATAACCCTTGCACATTTCCACCATTTGAGAAATATCCTGGTCCATATTCTTCCAATATACATAGATCCGCATTAGCGACTTCATTCTATTTTTACTGGGGTGTCCTCTGTGGAAATCCTTTAGTATCAGTTTTTGTAAAGTTTTGGGGATTACAACCCTTTCGTTGTAAAGTAGCACATTATCGCATAGAGAAAAGCTGTCCGAAATGTTCTCATTTTTTTCTGCTATATTTGCTTTTGTTTCATTAATAAATTCGTCATTTTTGGCTTCATTTTTTATGTCTTGCAATGTGACTGGGATGTTTCTGACTGTACAACATGGTACTGTTCTTATGTCTTCTTCATTTCTAAGGGATGCGATTACCGTATCTTCCAATGGCTCTGTCTTTGTTGGTATAAGTCTCGACAGACCATCCGCGTGCCCGATTTTTTTCGTTGGTAAATATTCCAATCTGAAATTATAGTTCAGAAGAACCAAAAATTTTTATTAACGGTTTGTGATCCGTCTGCAGAGTAAAGTGTCTATCATAGATGTATCTATGGAATCTTTTTACTGCGAAGATAATTGCTTGAGCTTCCTTCTCAATTTGTGAATAGTTTTTATCCGCTGGTAGTAGGGTTCGAGAAGCATGTGCAATAGGTTTTATTGTCCCACCTGGCCTTTTAGGTAATATACACGCTCCAACACCGTAGGAGCTCGCATCACTTGCTACAATAATCTCTAGTTTAGGATCATAGTGTGCCAAAAATAAATCCGATGTTAATGTCTTGACTATTTTTTCAAATGTTTCCTGGCATTGATCTGTTCACTGCCAAACTTTTTCTTTCTTTAGCAGTTCGTTCAATGGTGCGCGAAGTTTATGCATTTGAGGTATGAATTCCTGGTATTAATTCACTAATCCAAGAAAACTTTGTAGTTCTGTTATGTTCTTAGGAACTGGCATCTTTTTTATTGCTGTAGACCTTTCAGGGTCTGGGCGTCTACCTTCTTGGTCTATTATATGGCCAAGATATTTAATTTCCTTCATGAAAAAATCACACTTATTTTCTTTCACTTTGAATCCGTAGCTTTGAATTCTCTTAAACACTTCCTGTACATGTTGCCAGTGTTGTTCAACGCTTTCGCTCTTAATCAATATGTCATCCAGATATGCTATTGTGTATTCTAGTCCTGCCAGCATCATATCCATTGTCTGCTGGAAAATAGCCGGCGCTACTTTAATTCCAAATGGTAGTCTTTGGTATCTGTACAATCTCTTGTGTGTGTTTATGCATAGTAGTTTTGAACTTTCTTCATCGACTGGAATTTGCAGGTAGGCCTCACTTAGATCAATTTTTGAAAAATATTTTCCGCCATTTAATTTAGTGAATACTTCTTCAGGACTAGGTAGCGGATAGTGGTATTCCTTTATTGCTGCGTTCAAACCTGTAGAAAAATCAGCACAAACTCGAATTTCTCCTGATTTCTTCTTAACGTAGACCGTCGGTGCGGCCCATTTGCTGTACTCTACTTTTTTCAATATGCCCGTATTTTCCAGTCTAGATTATTCTTGGTCAATCTTTTCTATTGACGCACACGGTACACTCCTTTTTTTCTTGCATCTTCCGAGATCTGCCGAAAATACTTCGGGGAAACTCGTTTTTAGTTTTCCTTTTAATTTGTCTGCCTCGGTTGAGAAGCTTTTTACATTCTGGCAGTAGCTGCTAATAGGTAGATCCCACAATTCGAATTTTTGCATCCAGTCTGTCCCGAATAGGTTTTCGGTATTTCTTAAGACGTACATTTTTAGTTTTTTCGTCATTCCATTAAATGTTACGTTTGTGATTATTTCACCCTCGAATTTTATCTTTCTCCCCGTAAATGATCTGTTTTTAACATGGCAGGTTTGTTCAGTTTTCTCCATGTTTGTAGATTTATGATAGTTAAGTCTGAGCCAGAATCCAGCTGTAACCTAACTTTTCTGTTTTGCATTTCAACTTCTACATATTTTCTTTTATTAGTCTCATGTGTTTGGTCGGTCCTCGTAATTCTTATTCTGCTTTCTTTTCTATACCAACAATGAGAACTTTTGTGACCAATCTTTTTACATGATAGACAAGTTTTAACACGATATGTACAGTCTTTAACCCAATGCCAAGGCCCACAACGATAGCATGGACTTGGTGGTAGTTTCTTTTTATGTTGATTATAATTAGAAAATTTTGTTTTACCTGTTCTTGAGGCGGGAAAATCAGTTGGGTTTGTTTGTGAGGAGAGAAAACTTGTTTGCTTTGTTTGTGAGGAGGGAAAATTTGTTTGTCTTCGTACTTTGCGTATGTATGCTATGCCAGCTTGTTCTATGTCTTTAGAGTCTTTTTTTTTACGCTGACGCATCTCTGGCAGTCTTCGGATAGTTTTTGAAGTGTCAGATCTTGTTCATTTTCCAATTTAGTAAGTATTCTACGTCTCATTTCTGCGTCTTTAGTTGAAACCAGACCTTGGACGTAAATTAAGCATTTGAAGTTGTCAGTGCTGAGTTCCGATAATTTGAAATCGTCACAATATTTATTAACAATGGATGCGAAAGTTACGTAGTCTTCGCTATCCTTTTTTGTAAGGTTCATGCATTTCCATCTTTTATAAAATAGTGAAGTATTATGGCTGAAAAGTTCCGTTAGCAATTTTATAGATTCTTTGAACGTTAACTCGCCTGTTTTTCGGGGAAGGATATAATCAACGAATTTGGTATATTCTCCTGTGCCTAATTTTCTGAATAAAAGGCTTACTTTACGCGCGTCTGACCAATCTTCGGAAGTAATTTGCAAAAGTTTTATCTTCGTCGGGTGCGTACTTGAAATCTTGGATGTTACTCCAAATAGCGTCTTGAGAGAGAACTGATTCGTTCTCGGGTTTTTGCTCCTTATTTGCCATTGCACGTATCAATAATTCTTGCATTTCTAGATATTTTTGTTCGTACCTTTGTTGTTGTTCAAACTGGATTTTGATAAGTTCCATAATGGTTGACTTAAGATCTTCCATAGTAACGTATTTTTTGGGTAACCTGATATTCTGTAGCCTGTGCTCGCAAAAAGAATTTCCTTTGTTTCAGTGAAATTTGATATCAAGAAAAGAAAATTTTTTTAGAATTTAATCGTCGTCCACTGTTACGTACGACGGATAGCAAAAAAAAAAAAAAGTCCTCCTAGTAGGGATTTTTCTTTAAGGGTTTTCCAGATCGCCACTTATGTGTGACGTATAGCAAAAAAAAAAATAAGTCCCCCGTATATACAGTTCGTATTTACTTTTTAGGGGTTTCTTCATCACCACTTGTTATGTTGACAAGAGATGATTTTGTTGTTTGTTCTTCAAGTGAGAGTTCGAATCTTCGTCGCCACTGTTATGCTGTGGCAAACGATTTTTTTTCCTTCCACCAAATGAGTTCGAATCGCTCGTCGCCACTGTTATGGTCCAGGTCCTTGTACCATGGTGATAGTCCAAGGTAGAACCAATAAAGAAGAACTCGAACACGTATATGGAATAACACAGATATATTACAAACAGGAATATATACAGAGAAGTAGAAAAGTGTTAGTACGAACAATCTGGTTTAGTAGTAATTGTCTGAACGTGACTCTGTTTCGAACTGCCTCTGACTCGACTGACTGACTCGCTCTGACTGACTGACAGACTTCTGCATACCTCACTCCAGACTTCAGACGGAACGATATTTATTTATACAAAAAACGTATAAAATGTGGCACAAGGCCTAAAAGGGGGGTGGGGAATGACGGTCTTCTTCTGTCTTAAATCTAAACTTAGCTAGTCCCATACACGGACCCAAACAAACTAACAATATTCCAATCACCAAAACAACACATTCACTCCTACCTTTCTTACTACGTCCACCATAATGCCTCAAATTCTCTATGAAGTCCTAACTAGACCCCTTATGTACAAAAATTGTCTGTGGGGGGAGGGTCAATAAAATAACAACTTTTAAAAGATCCCCAAATGAATATATACAATATGACTTAAATATTTACAATAAAAACTAAACAAAACTGTGTTAGTAATAAAACCCCCCACAAACCATTAATGTGGCAGCAAAATCAGTTAACTAGACGAAATCAATGCGGGGCTAAGAAAAAATAAGAAAAAACATTCATTCCTCCAAGCATTAACACAGACAAACACACATTCATACACAACAACAAATACGAAAAAGCACACACACGAAACGAAAGGCGTCCCGCATCCACCAGAGAACTGAAGTCACTGACCACCTAAGGAGGGAGGGGATGGGGAATTAAAACAAAAGGAAAATAGGGACAGAAATAAAAGGGACCAATGCGCATGCATACCCTAGCTAAGTTTACTAGAAAAAAGGGAAAACTAAAGATTCAAAAATCGAAAACCTAGTCTAACCTAAAATCTGGGTGGGTTGCCTATGTTCAACCCTGTTAGGACAAATCCTGTACCTAACCGACATCCAAGTGCCACTCTAGGTCAGCCCCTTTCACTCTACACATTCGCGCAAGATTCACCCACCTTTTGCCAAATTCCGATGAGGTGAGCCGCCGCCTTTCCGTCCTAATCTTGACTTTAAGCTGATGCTTAAAGTACAAGATCAGTTGGGAAGAGGTGAACTTCTCGCCCTCATGGAATCCCTTCTGACGCGTCGTCCAAATCACGACTCTCATAATCCCTAGTATGCAACAGAACACAGTGTTCAGCCTTCGTCAATTGCGACACCACATTGCTACAAACAGAACTGGCTTCCAGGACAAAGAACTTTCCCTGCAGCATGCGAACCATGAGGCCTTCAACAAACCTGCACAACGGCACTACCGTCTTGCACTGAAAAAAGGCGTGACCAATGGTCTCGACTTCCCCAGTGCAGCGACGACAGTTTGGATATTTCTCCAAACCTGCTGAACAAAGTCTCTTGCCGACCCAGAGGGCCCCACAAATCATCAGCCAGGTGAGTGATGCCTCATCGTTATTGAGACATTTCAACCCAGGCGCTCAAGGCCATATCGAGCGATCCTCCTGCTTCGTAAGACCGAGCTCGTCGATCAGATCATCTTGAACGGACCCCCTAACTAACAATTGATACAATGCCTTACGAGACAACGCCTGGGCGTCGGAGAGGCCATCCGTCGTCCGTAAGAGGAGCTTCAAAGCACTACGACATTCGCGGTAGAAGGCGAACTCGGCACGAGGTCTACGGCCGGCCTCCTCCTCGCACGAGTGCACACTTCTCAGGGATGGGAAATGTTTTCGGACATCTTCTTTCCAAAAGGTGCCCACCTCATCCAATCCGCGACACATTCGGTCTAGAAAGGTAATGCGAAGCATATATTGACGAATCTCAATGCTAGGCATACCCAGACCGCCCTCAGAGGGATGAAGGCAACAGATCTCGCGAGTTACCATAGGGGCCTTGTCTCTCCACAAGAAAGAGAACAAGGTCCGGACTAATGACATTAGTCTGGCATACGGGAGCGGAAGCACAGAAAGTCGGTAAAGGAGGATCGGATATATGTGTGAACCCAACCGCAAGCCCACAGACTTATCGCGGTTGATCTTGGCCCCTGTCACCATCTCATACCCACTGATCTCTTTGCTGACTTCGTCAATCTCGGCTCTGCTCGACACAAGAACCGAAACGTCGTCAGCATAGGCAGAATACCTGGCTGAGGTGGAAGCCCCAGGCAGGGAAATTCCGTGCAGGACCGGATTCGCCTTCAACTTGCGAAGGAATGGTTCCAACGCAAGAACGTAAAGCAGAGGCGAGAGCGGACAACCTTGACGAATGGAGCGAGACAATACGAAAGGTTTCGATCTTACCCCGTTCACTTCCACCAGCGCACCGGGGGTCGCATACAAAAGTCGGATCCAGGAGCGAAAGTCGGCTCTGAAACCGGCCGCCGAAAGGACAGCCTCCAGAAATCGATGGTCAACCCTATCGAAGGCCTTGGACTGATCTAAATTGATCAGCGCGGCATCACTGTCGACTTGTTCTAAGATCAAGCGTACCATATGAAGGTTATCCTGGATAGTCCTACCCTTCACAGCACAAGTCTGTTCGGGGCCAATCAGACTAGACAGGACAAGCTGCAAACGGTTGGCTAAGATCTTCGCCAAAATCTTTAAGTCAGTGTTTAACATCGTTAAAGGGCGAAAGTTCCCTAACCCATCCCCACCGCCCTTGTCCTTACGCAGCAACTTGATCACACCCCTGGTGAAGCGTTGGGGTAAAGACCCCTGCTTCATCCAGTGGTTGTAAATCAGTTCCAGCAAAGGAACAAAAACGTGCGACAACCTCAAGTACACTTCGTAGGGAAGACCATCTAATCCCGGAGACTTATCCAGGCCAACCTGCTTCAGCGCTTCCCAGATCTCCGACTCTGTAATGGGACCCTCGCACCTAGCCGCTTCAGCTGCCGAAAGGGAGGGAAAGTCAGCTAAATAGGCGTCGAACTGAGCAGAGCTCAGACCGGGCTCCCTGGTGAAAAGATCCTGAAAGTAGTCCCGAAACACCTCACATATGCCCGCGTTTGTAGTCACGGTCCGCTTATCCGGCAACGTGACGCATGCGATATGTCGCTTAGACGCGCTTCGATTTTCCTCTGCACGCAGTTCAGCGGCCATATTCGTTGCCTCAGAAGACATACTTTTTAACCTAGCCCTAACTACCAGAGCTTGATCCTTCTTGATAAGCAAGGAGGACAACTCTGCCTTAGCTAAAGCTATGTCCCCACTAACACGGGATTTCACTTCCCGATCGACTTTATCTTCTAAAGCAGTTTGCGCCGCTAATCTATCTAGATTGAGTCGACGACTAAAATCGGCAGCAAACGATCGAATTTTAGATTTTAATTTGCCCCACCAGGCATTTCCCACAACCGCACCCGTCAATTCCCTTTGTATCATTAGTAAAAGCTGGTCCCGGAAACCCTGATCACCAAAAAGGGAACAGTTCAATTTCCAGTAACCAGCCAATCTAACCTTAGGCTTATCTAAGTTTACACGGACCCGGACAAGCCTATGATCCGTATAAACTATATAATGGAAACTTGGACACCCTAAGAGCCCTACGTCGACTCTCCTAACTAAGACCCGGTCCAGGTAGCTCGCAAGCGTCCCGGGAGCCGAGTTGCCACTAGTTGTCCAAGTCCAAGCTACCTCCCGAGGGTGTTCATTCCGGAACTTATCGACAAGATCAAACTCATCGATAAAGTCCCGAAATGGTTTCACATCCGGGTTGTTAGTACCTTGTTTTTGCCCTATACGATCTATATCGGGGTCAAGGACGGCATTCCAATCCCCCGCTAAAACTACCCGACGAGACGTCGTCAAGAACGGCGCGATCTGCCGAAACAAAGCAGGCCGCTTGGAATGGGTATTGGGCGCATAAACCCCAATGAGACGTAGAACCTTATCCTTTATGGTAACATCCAGCACGCAAAGTCTGCCCGCCGGATCCGCGAAGACAAGGGTACAAGCAGCCTTCAAAGACTTGCTCACTAGCCAAGAGACACCCCTCGAACGACCATCAAAACAGGCTGAATAAACGGCGAACCCCTTAGACAGTATGTCCTCACGATCATGAGAAGAAAAACGGGTCTCTTGTATACAACATACATTCACCCCGAGGCGCTGAAGATCACGAGTGAGCCTCGCCCTGCGAGACTCGGACCTCAGGCCCCGGACATTTAAACTAGCTAACCAGAGTGCCATTGTCAAGCCGATTAGGGTTGTCCTTCAGGATAGAACATGGCTGGGGTGAGGACACCGACAGCTCGTCCCATAGATCCGGACGCCATCTCATTTTCGACGGTATCATCTTGAGACAAGCCGCCGATGTCCGAGGGGTAGGTGAGTTTGAGAGCCCTATAAAGGGATGGGTGAACGAAAACTGGGACCCTCCCTTTCAGTTTTTGATCACATTCATTCGTTTCTGGGTCTAGAAGATAGGCAGCTGGGGGCACCATTTTGAGTGACGACTGGGCCTCCTCTATCATGCCCCAAATCTCCCGCGTACCCGGGCCAGATCTAATAACAGTCAGGATTCTTGAGGCCGAAGGGAAGTTATTCGGATTCTCCACATCTAGGCCATTTACCTTTTTAAAATTCCAAAGAATCTTCAGATCTTTTGGGTTACGTGTTTGGCCCAAAACCCTTTCTGCTTGGTCCCGGGGTACGCGGCAGACGTCTTCCCCTGGGAGATATGGTGGTTTGATTTTTTTCTTTTTCTTGTCGGTAATGGATTGTGCATCTGGACTTCTTAATCTTTTTTTTTGAGGTGAATGTATGGGAGTTGACATGGGTGTGACATTGGGGGTAGTAGATGGTGTCCACCCGGTAGGCGTCCTCACTGGCGAAGGTTTAGAAGAATGACGAGATTTTGCTGGTGAGCTTGATGCAGATTTGGGCGGAGGTGGTTTTATGAAAGTCTTTTTAGATGAAGAAGGGGAAGACGGGGCAGAGGATTGGGGGCCCGGTGCCCCCAGCGATTTTTGACTTTTGCCCCGCTTTATCTCCAACTTTTCTTTCAGTTTTTTCAGGTCCAAAATCTTTTCCCAACTTGGCTCGTTAAGTTTCTGGGCTTTTGTTGCGTTAGTTTCGTAAGACGCCGAGGCGTCGCCCTCGGAGCTGGTAGAGGGAATGGGGCTGTAGGTGACTTTGTCCCCGGTGTCATGTTGGGACTGAAGAACCGCTGTTTGGGTCTTCCCCTTGCCCCTAACTATGAGGCGCCATTCCCCCTCCTCCTTCTCCTTATCCACACTTGTGGCAGGCGTCGGCTTCGGGGGTAATGAGGGTCTGGGCCCAACCGGGGGATTTTCCTCACCGGTCCGCCTCGCAGCTAGGCCCACTACAGGCGCCGCGGATTTTAGCTTCTCGGCCAAGGGGGTATTTTGGTCGCCAGCGACCGGAACTCCAGGGGCCTTCTTTCCTGGGCAGGAGGAGGAAAGGTGACCAGTCTCTCCACACCTCCAGCAAGTTGGTCTTCTACCGGTCACTATGACCGGCATTTTCCGGTCGCCATACTCCAAACAGTTGGGGACGGACTTGAAGGCCTTCTGGTCAAGCATTATATCAAAAGTCCATCCCCCGTTCAAATTGTCGGAGAGAGCCCCTACAATTTGGCCGAACTGCATAAAAAATGCAGCCAGGAGCTCTCCCGAAATTTGAGGAGGAACTTCAAAGACGGCTACCCTGGTCCGCCTGCGGCCTTCATATTCTGTTCTGATGATAAAATCTTTAGTTATTAATACTTTTTTGGCCATGGCCAGGCAATCTTCTGGGGTGGGTAGCAGAATGTCCCACATGAAGAACCCTGTACCCTTTATTACTCTTTGGGGTTTTATCCCCAGGGACAAAAGTGATTTAATCACAGTGTCTTTTGTGGAGCGACAAATCTTTCTTGTTTTCTTATCCACCACAAAAACGGTCACCATTCTTTTTGCGAACACATCTATTTCCTGGACAATATCGACGAACCCATCTTTATTAACAAGATGGGCGTACCCCTTCGCCTTATCCAAGAAATCCGCCATGTTCAAGATACAACTTGGGGGGGACTTCCAACATGAGGGCAATTCCTCGGCGGTCTTAACTTGTGCATCCTTTGGCACTTCTACATTTTTGCTAGTGTCTTTTTTGGAGACACTAGCACCTTTTTTCAAAATTGGGCTAGTATTAGCCTGCTTTTTAGTGGGTTTCTCCGGCGGGTCAGCTTTCGCCGCAGCACCGAAAAGGTCTTTCTTCACATTAGACCGACTGGCTTCGTCGGCCATGGTGGATTAAAGTGGAGACTTCCACGTGCGGGTCCAAATTTTAGGGGAAAGGAGTTGGGAGAAGGTAGAAAAAAATAGAGAAATTAAACAAATAAAGAAAAAGCCTGAATGAACCAGAAAAAAAATAGCAAAGACAAAAACAGTAAAAAAAACAAACTAGCACAAACAGAAAGAAATAAACAGGTAAAATTAAAAAAATAAAGATGGCGCCCAAAGGCTGCCGAAAAATAAAAAACAAAAACAGAAAACTCCTTTTTTTTTTTTCAAAAATTCAAATTAAATGTTCAAGAGAGAAAAAGAAAAAAAAACTGGTTTGTAACCAGAAAAAAAATAAAAGTTTGCGGCCGAAGCCGCTAAAGAGAATAAATTAAAATCAAATGAAAAACAAACTAGTCAAACCAAAAAAGAAAGAAAGAATGCGACCGAAGTCGCTAAAAAAAGAAGATGGGTATAAAAAATAAAAACGAAGTAAAAAACAAAGCTTTCTTTTTCTTTTTTTTTTCTTATAATGAACTAATTTTTTAGAAACAAAAATTAATAAAAAAAATTAAAAAATTATGTGGGCCGAAGTCCCCAAAAAAATAAAACAAACAAAAGAAATGGAAGAATAAAAAACTGAAACAATAACTTAACAAAATGTCTTGGTGTGATCAAAGAAAAATCGTCAATCCAAAAAGTTCGTTCAGTAAATCCACGTGGTAAAAAATCGTGTTTGTCGCACTGTAACACAAGAATAACAAATTAGATGAGTCCAAAAACACCGGTCACAAAAAGACGGAAGACGGAACGATATTTATTTATACAAAAAACGTATAAAATGTGGCACAAGGCCTAAAAGGGGGGTGGGGAATGACGGTCTTCTTCTGTCTTAAATCTAAACTTAGCTAGTCCCAGACACGGACCCAAACAAACTAACAATATTCCAATCACCAAAACAACACATTCACTCCTACCTTTCTTACTACGTCCACCATAATGCCTCAAATTCTCTATGAAGTCCTAACTAGTCCCCTTATGTACAAAAATTGTCTGTGGGGGGAGGGTCAATAAAATAACAACTTTTAAAAGATCCCCAAATGAGTATATACAGTATGACTTAAATATTTACAATAAAAACTAAACAAAACTGTGTTAGTAATAAAACCCCCCACAAACCATAAATGTGGCAGCAAAATCAGTTAACTAGACGAAATCAATGCGGGGCTAAGAAAAAATAAGAAAAAACATTCATTCCTCCAAGCATTCACACAGACACACACACATTCATACACAACAACAAATACGAAAAAGCACACACACGAAAGCGAAAGTCGCCCCGCATCCACCAGAGAACTGAAGTCACTGACCACGTAACGAGGGAGGGGATGGGGAATTAAAACAAAAGGAAAATAGGGACAGAAATAAAAGGGACCAATGCGCATGCATACCCTAGCTAAGTTTACTAGAAAAAAGGGAAAACTAAAGATTCAAAAATCGAAAACCTAGTCTAACCTAAAATCTGGGTGGGTTGCCTATGTTCAACCCTGTTAGGACAAATCCTGTACCTAACCGACATCCAAGTGCCACTCTAGGTCAGCCCCTTTTACTCTACACATTCGCGCAAGATTCACCCACCTTTTGCCAAATTCCGATGAGGTGAGCCGCCGCCTTTCCGTCCTAATCTTGACTTTAAGCTGATGCTTAAAGTACAAGATCAGTTGGGAAGAGGTGAACTTCTCGCCCTCATGGAATCCCTTCTGACGCGTCGTCCAAATCACGACTCTCATAATCCCTAGCAAGCAACAGAACACATAGTGTTCAGCCTTCGTCAATTGCGACACCACATTGCTACAAACAGAACTGGCTTCCAGGACAAAGAACTTTCCCTGCAGCATGCGAACCATGAGGCCTTCAACAAACTTGCACAACGGCACTACCGTCTTGCACTGAAAAAAGGCGTGACCAATGGTCTCGACTTCCCCAGTGCAGCGACGACAGTTTGGATATTTCTCCAAACCTGCTGAACAGAGTCTGTTGCCGACCCAGAGGGCCCCACGAATCATCAGCCAGGTGAGTGATGCCTCATCGTTATTGAGACATTTCAACCCAGGCGCCCAAGGCCATATCGAGCGATCCTCCTGCTTCGTAAGACCGAGCTCGTCGATCAGATCATCTTGAACGGACCCCCTGACTAACAATTGATACAATGCCTTACGAGACAACGCCTGGGCGTCGGAGAGGCCATCCGTCGTCCGTAAGAGGAGCTTCAAAGCACTACGACATTCGCGGTAGAAGGCGCACTCGGCACGAGGTCTACGGCCGGCCTCCTCCTCGCACGAGTGCACACTTCTCAGGGATGGGAAATGTTTTCGGACGTCTTCTTTCCAAAAGGTGCCCACCTCATCCAATCCGCGACACATTCGGTCTAGAAAGGTAATGCGAAGCATATATTGACGAATCTCAATGCTAGGCATACCCAGACCGCCCTCAGAGGGATGAAGGCAACAGATCTCGCGAGTTACCATAGGGGCCTTGTCTCTCCACAAGAAAGAGAACAAGGTCCGGACTAATGACATTAGTCTGGCATACGGGAGCGGAAGCACAGAAAGTCGGTAAAGGAGGATCGGATATATGTGTGAAACACATACCTCCGCCCTTCCCTTCAGGGAAAGTCTCCTCCGAGACCACAGATTAACCGCGATCTCGGCCTTCCCTTGCACCTCCGACCAATTCATTTCCAACTGGAGATCAGGACCGAACCAGACGCCGAGTATCTTGATCGGCCCATCCGTCCAGAGGAAAGGTCCGGGAAGAGAAACTCCCTTCCACGAACCCAACCGCAAGCCCACAGACTTATCGCGGTTGATCTTGGCCCCTGTCACCATCTCATACCCACTGATCTCTTTGCTGACTTCGTCAATCTCGGCTCTGCTCGACACAAGAACCGAAACGTCGTCAGCATAGGCAGAATACCTGGCTGAGGTGGAAGCCCCAGGCAGGGAAATTCCGTGCAGGACCGGATTCGCCTTCAACTTGCGAAGGAATGGTTCCAACGCAAGAACGTAAAGCAGAGGCGAGAGCGGACAACCTTGACGAATGGAGCGAGACAATACGAAAGGTTTCGATCTTACCCCGTTCACTTCCACCAGCGCACCGGGGGTCGCATACAAAAGTCGGATCCAGGAGCGAAAGTCGGCTCTGAAACCGGCCGCCGAAAGGACAGCCTCCAGAAATCGATGGTCAACCCTATCGAAGGCCTTGGACTGATCTAAATTGATCAGCGCGGCATCACTGTCGACTTGTTCTAAGATCAAGCGTACCATATGAAGGTTATCCTGGATAGTCCTACCCTTCACAGCACAAGTCTGTTCGGGGCCAATCAGACTAGACAGGACAAGCTGCAAACGGTTGGCTAAGATCTTCGCCAAAATCTTTAAGTCAGTGTTTAACATCGTTAAAGGGCGAAAGTTCCCTAACCCATCCCCACCGCCCTTGTCCTTACGCAGCAACTTGATCACACCCCTGGTGAAGCGTTGGGGTAAAGACCCCTGCTTCATCCAGTGGTTGTAAATCAGTTCCAGCAAAGGAACAAAAACGTGCGACAACCTCAAGTACACTTCGTAGGGAAGACCATCTAATCCCGGAGACTTATCCAGGCCAACCTGCTTCAGCGCTTCCCAGATCTCCGACTCTGTAATGGGACCCTCGCACCTAGCCGCTTCAGCTGCCGAAAGGGAGGGAAAGTCAGCTAAATAGGCGTCGAACTGAGCAGAGCTCAGACCGGGCTCCCTGGTGAAAAGATCCTGAAAGTAGTCCCGAAACACCTCACATATGCCCGCGTTTGTAGTCACGGTCCGCTTATCCGGCAACGTGACGCATGCGATATGTCGCTTAGACGCGCTTCGATTTTCCTCTGCACGCAGTTCAGCGGCCATATTCGTTGCCTCAGAAGACATACTTTTTAACCTAGCCCTAACTACCAGAGCTTGATCCTTCTTGATAAGCAAGGAGGACAACTCTGCCTTAGCTAAAGCTATGTCCCCACTAACACGGGATTTCACTTCCCGATCGACTTTATCTTCTAAAGCAGTTTGCGCCGCTAATCTATCTAGATTGAGTCGACGACTAAAATCGGCAGCAAACGATCGAATTTTAGATTTTAATTTGCCCCACCAGGCATTTCCCACAACCGCACCCGTCAATTCCCTTTGTATCATTAGTAAAAGCTGGTCCCGGAAACCCTGATCACCAAAAAGGGAACAGTTCAATTTCCAGTAACCAGCCAATCTAACCTTAGGCTTATCTAAGTTTACACGGACCCGGACAAGCCTATGATCCGTATAAACTATATAATGGAAACTTGGACACCCTAAGAGCCCTACGTCGACTCTCCTAACTAAGACCCGGTCCAGGTAGCTCGCAAGCGTCCCGGGAGCCGAGTTGCCACTAGTTGTCCAAGTCCAAGCTACCTCCCGAGGGTGTTCATTCCTGAACTTATCGACAAGATCAAACTCATCGATAAAGTCCCGAAACGGTTTCACATCCGGGTTGTTAGTACCTTGTTTTTGCCCTATACGATCTATATCGGGGTCAAGGACGGCATTCCAATCCCCCGCTAAAACTACCCGACGAGACGTTGTCAAGAACGGCGCGATCTGCCGAAACAAAGCAGGCCGCTCGGAATGGGTATTGGGCGCATAAACCCCAATGAGACGTAGAACCTTATCCTTTATGGTAACATCCAGCACGCAAAGTCTGCCCGCCGGATCCGCGAAGACAAGGGTACAAGCAGCCTTCAAAGACTTGCTCACTAGCCAAGAGACACCCCTCGAACGACCATCAAAACAGGCTGAATAAACGGCGAACCCCTTAGACAGTATGTCCTCACGATCATGAGAAGAAAAACGGGTCTCTTGTATACAACATACATTCACCCCGAGGCGCTGAAGATCACGAGTGAGCCTCGCCCTGCGAGACTCGGACCTCAGGCCCCGGACATTTAAACTAGCTAACCAGAGTGCCATTGTCAAGCCGATTAGGGTTGTCCTTCGGGATAGAACATGGCTGGGGTGAGGACACCGACAGCTTGTCCCATCGAACCAGATATCATCTCAGAATCAAGATTATCATCCTGAGACAAGCCGCCGATGTCCGCAGGATAGGTTAGTTTAAGGGCTCTATAAAGGGATGGGTGAACAAAAAGAGGGACCCTCCCTTTACATTGCTTGGAATCATCTAAATTTTCCTCAAGAAGGACGGCAGCTGGGGGCACCACTTTCAAGGAGGCCTTAGCCTCCTCTATCATGCCCCAAATCTCCCGCGTACCCGGGCCAGTTCTAACAACAGTTAGCAGAGTTCGGGCCTTCTTGAAATTTTCCGGCACCTCTACATCAACACCATTGATGTGCCGGAAATTCCATAATATTTTCAAGGGCTTCGGGTTTTTGGTTTGCCCGAAGACCCTTTCTGCCTGTTCCCGGGATACGCGGCAGACGTCTTCCCCTGGGAGGTATGGAGGTTTGATTTTCTTTTTCTTTTTATCGGTAGCTACTTGAGTATCCGGGCTTCTGACCCTTTTTTTATTTTGAGACTGAATAGGAGTTGAAATTGGAGTTGTAATGGGTGTAGAGGAGGGTGTCATGCCAGAAGGCGTCCTCACAGGCGAAGGTTTTGAAGAATGATATTTTTTCGGTGAATTTGTCAGAGATTTTGGAGCAGATGGTATAGCAAAAGTGTCTTTTTTTGATGAAGGGGAAGACGGGGCAGAGGATAGGGGGCCTGGTGCCCCCAGCGATTTCTTATTTTTCCCCCGCTTAATCTCAAGTTTTTCTTTTAATTTCTTTAAATCCAATATTTTCCGCCAGCTTGGCTCATTTAATTTTTGAGCATCGGAGGCATTTTTTTCGTAAGACGCCGAGGCGTCGCCGTCGGAGCTGGTAGAGGGAATGGGGCTGTAGGTGACTTTGTCCCCGGTGTCATGTTGGGACTGAAGAACCGCTGTTTGGGTCTTCCCCTTGCCCCTAACTACGAGGCGCCATTCCCCCTCCTCCTTCTCCTTATCCACACTTGTGGCAGGCGTCGGTTTCGGGGGCAATGAGGGTCTGGGCCCAACCGGGGGATTTTCCTCACCGGTCCGCCTCGCAGCTAGGCCCACTACAGGCGCCGCGGATTTTAGCTTCTCGGCCAAGGGGGGATTTTGGTCGCCAGCGACCGGAACTCCAGGGGCCTTCTTTCCTGGGCAGGAGGAGGAAAGGTGACCAGTCTCTCCACACCTCCAGCAAGTTGGTCTTCTACCGGTCACTATGACCGGCATTTTCCGGTCGCCATACTCCAAACAGTTGGGGACGGACTTGAAGGCCTTCTGGTCGAGCATTATATCAAAAGTCCATCCCCCGTTCAAATTGTCGGAGAGAGCCCCTAAAATTTGGCCGAACTGCATAAAAAATGCAGCCAGGAGCTCTCCCGAAATTTGAGGAGGAACTTCAAAGACGGCTACCCTGGTCCGCCTGCGGCCTTCATATTCTGTTCTGATAATGTAATCTTTAGTTATCAATTCCTTTTTGGCCATGGCCAGGCAATCTTCTGGGGTGGGTAGCAGAATGTCCCACATGAAGAAACATGTACCCTTAATTACTCTTTGGGGTTTTATCCCCAGGGACAAAAGTGATTTAATCACAGTGTCTTTTGTGGAGCGACAAATCTTTCTAGTTTTCTTATCCACCACAAAAACGGTCACCATTCTTTTTGTGAACACATCTATTTCCTGGACAATATCGACGAACCCATCTTTATTAACAAGATGGGCGTACCCCTTCGCCTTATCCAAGAAATCCGCCATGTTCAAGATACAACTTGGGGGGGACTTCCAACATGAGGGCAATTCCTCGGCGGTCTTACTTTGTGCCTCCTTTGGCACTTCAACATTTTTGCTAGTATCTCCTTTTTTGGAGACACTAGGGACTTTTTTCAAAATAGGGCTAGTATTCCCCTGCTTCTTCGTGGGTTTATCCGGCGGGTCAGCTTTCGCCGCCGAACCAAAAAGGTCTTTTTTTACATTTGACCGACTGGCTTCGTCGACCATGGTGTATTAGTGTGGAGACTTCCAACTGCGGGTCCAATTTTTTTTTTTTTTGTGGAAAGGAGTTGGGAGAGGGTAGAAAAAAAAATAAAGAAATTAAACAAATAAAGAAAAAGCCTGGATGAACCAGCAAATAAATAAAAATAGGAACAGTAAAAAACAAACTTGCACAAACAGAAAGAAATAAAAAGGTAAGATTAAAAAATAAAGATGGCGCTCAAAGGCTGCCGCAAATAAAAGAAAAAAAAACAAAAACTCCTTTCTTTTTTTCAAAAAATTCAAATAAACTGTACAAAAAGAAAAAGAAAAGAAAAAGTCTGGTTTGTAACCAGAAGAAAAAAAAAATAAAAGTTTGCGGCCGAAGCCGCCAAAGAAAATAAACTAAAAACAAAAGAAAAACAAACTAGTCAAACCAAAAGGAAAAGAATGCGACCGAAGTCGCTAATAAAATGAAAGTGGGTAAAAAAAAATAAAAACGAAATAAAAAATAAAGCTTTCTTTTTTTTTTTTCTTAAATAGTACTTATTTTTTTAACAAAAAAAAATAAAAAAAAAAAAAAAAAAAAAAAATAAAAAATTATGTGGGCCGAAGCCCCCCAAAAATAAAAAACAAACAAAAGGAATGGAAGAATAAAAAATTAAAACTTAAATAACTTAGCAAAATGTCTTGGTGTGTTCAAAGAATATCGTTAATTCCGAAAAAGGTCGCCAAACAAATCCTCGTGGCCAAAAAAAATCAAGTTCGTCGCTCTGCAACACAAAAATGACAATTATACGAGTTCAAAAACACCGGTCACAAAAAGACGGAAGACGGAACTCTTGCTTCCTCTTGAGGCTCTGTATTTATTACGTATGGAATAGTCCATTATGTTATTATGGGTAAGGTCCCATAACACAAACATTGCTTGGCACCAATTCCATGTTTGAGGCCGTACTAAAACAAATGTGGCTGGACAAACTAAATCCACAGTTCAGATTCTGGCAGCATTAACAGACGAAGTGTATATAGAAAAATTATTGGCAATAGCCGACAAGATCTCTGATACCTAACCGACTCATCAAATCGACTCTGTCGTGCCGTCAAATGATTCAAACCAGACACTAATCAACAGTTGCAAGCCTTACCTTTGGCGGTGAGGAAACTTTCCCTGCGTATAAACGAAATCCAAAACACACCAAGCAGAAGTCGAAGTAACTCAACGAATCGGTACAGCGTTCAACGCCGACATTCTACGCCACGGCACCCCCGAAACCATCCACATAGTGTTTGCTGGTACCACGATGTGTTCGGCGCGCGCGCGCAAAGAAATGCCAACCGCCATGTTCGTACCAAAGCACATTCTCGGCTAAGAAACAGGGAAACGACCAACCTGGCAACCATTAAAGACGTTGGCTGCCAGTGCTGATGATAAAAATCGCCTCTTTTACATCCAACATCGCAATAGCAACCTCAGATTTCTGGTCGATACAGGCGCGCAGATCAGCGTCATACCACTGAGCATCTATGACAAGTCGATGACAGAACCCAAGGAAGCATTACTAAAACTGCAAGCCCCCAATGGCACGCCTATCAGCACATACGGCAAACGCATTATGTCCCTCAACGTCGGCCTAAGGAGGGAGTTTACATGGACCTTCTCGATATCCGATGTTGAGACGCCAATTCTCGGGGCAGATTTTGTGGTGTATTTCAACCTTTCTGTTGAGCTTTCCTCATGCACACTTACCGACACGTGCACAAAGATACAGCGCCGTGGAACATCCGTCTAAACATTCGACCGTTGGCCTGACAGCACTAATTCCAGAAGCAAACGTGTACGAGTACTCCGTCAATATAAGTCACTCTTGTCACCCTTTACTTATTAACATCTAACCTGTAGGGATATTATTACTATTATAAATAATTAAAAATAAAGTAATTAATGAAAATTATAAATAAAATAAAACAATAACATAAAAAATATTGTATAAAATAAATTCAATAAAAATTAAAAATAATAAAAATACTCCTAGCATGCAACAAAAACAGTCCCTGTCGGAAATACGGACATCTCGCCGAAAGACGTTAAATTCAGTGTCTTCACCACGAACCTTGGTACGGGCAACACGTGACCAACTTTTCTCTGTGATGTCTTGTAATATTATGGAGTATTTTTTCCTTTTTATCACATGTACCATAACACAATTGTAACCTAAAAAATACACACACCAATACACACAAAAATATAAATAAATTGTATAAAATTAATATACAATTTACCATGCTTTTCCTGTTATTTCTGCACGTTTTATTTCCTGTCAAGTATGTTTTATCTCCGTGAACACAAAGCTAATTTCTGCTGCTATGATATGAGTAAATACCCCTACAAACCTTCATTCAAGCAGCATTTGAATTTGATACCTGCAAGTCTACTGACAACAGCTCCGGTCATATCAATATCTTTAGGAGGTGAAGATATGCTAACAATATTCAATTGTGAAGTGATTTGATGTCAGATTCCCCTCGAATTAAAAAGGCGAGTAATTTAACTGAAAAAAAGTAAAAAATACAATAGCTCACTGTCTTATTGCTCTCAGTTAATATGGTAACTGTTCCTGCTACTATATTTATTATTATTATTTTATTTACTTTGATTTTTGGTGTGTACTCATTTCTTTTCGGGTCCCGCCCAGAGACCTAAGATCAGAAATGGCATCATGCCATTTTCCACTGGCAATTAAAAAAAACAAAAAACGTATTTTTACATAGATAAAGCCCTTCGTAAGTTGTGGGCTGTACTTGTGAGAACAATTTTTTTTTGTATTTCTTTAAGGCATGGACTTCCAGGAATCCCTTCAATGAGTCTATTGGAATCTTTTCCAATCAATCCGAGGGCTCCAACTACAACAGTGATTATTGATGTTCTCATGTGCCACATATTTGAGATTTCGATTTTAAGGTCCTTATATTTTGATAGCTTTTTAAAGAACTTCAAAGATACATTGCAGTCTGCAGGTACTGCCATATCAATAAGGAGGCTTTTTTTGCGTTCTCTAATAACGATATCTGGGCGATTAGCTTTGACTATTCTGTTAGTCCCATCAAATTGCTACAGATCCTATCTTCGTAACAGGGTCTGGGTGGTGTTCATATCAATTTCTTTCAGTTTCCTTTCTGCAGAAGTTGCAGATATTGGCCTACTCTGTCATGCCGTGTTTTTATATTCAGTGGGTGACAGTATCGTTCAACCTGATACAAGATGATCAATTGTTTCTTTATATTTATCACAGAATCTGCATTTTGGTATAACACAATTTTTTAGTATGTGTGCTTGATAATTTCTAGTTAACAAGCATGGGTCCTGTGCAGCAAGAAGAAAACCTTCGGTTTCAGCTTTTAACCCTGCACTACGTAGTCACTGATGGGTACGGGGTTTGTCTATATCAACTTGTTGATACGGACAGAATATTAATCGTGAAGCAGTTTATATTGCCATCTTTTCTGTGTCTGGTCGGTTGCATTTGCTTTTGCTTTCTTTTTTAAGTATTTTGCACCTTCAGTTGATATATTATGCTTTACTTGTATTTCTACACCCATTTAAAACTCCATTTTGAACTTTTTCGCTTCCTTTATTACGGAATAATCTCGCTTACTACTTCCGTGTTCTTTGACGCATAACATCATCCAATCTTCTGTAGTTTGCAGGCATCTTTGAAGGCCAATTGTTGTAGTTGTGTAAGACAGTTCTAGTTGAACTAATCCTCTGCCTCATTCGGATCTGGGCACATACAGACAATCAACATCAGCTTTTGAATGATGCATGCGATAGCAAGTGAGACGCTTTCTTGTTTTGGCGTCTATTCGCTTAATGTCGGCTCTGTTCCAGTTAAGAATGTTGAAACTGTATTGCACCACAGAACCAGCCAAGGTGTTTATCGCTGATATTCTGTTGTTTGAATTCAGCTCGGTATTCAGTACCAGACGCACACGCCTTTCTTACCTTCTCCTTCATTTGGATATGTTGTATACCATCTCTTTGGCTAATTCCTAGGTAACTATAGGCTTCATCTTGTTCCAGTCCCTTAATCTTTGTGCCAAAATCTAAATCTATTGAGTGTGTTTCTGTAATTCTCCCTTTCTTGAATGTTACTTTTGCATATTTATCTGATCCGAAACCCATACCTATGTTGTCACTGAAACATTTTACAGTATTAAGGAGACCATTTAACTCATTGTCGTCTTTGGTAAAGAGTTTAAGATCATCCATGTAGAGTAGGTGATTGAATACTTTCTTGTTTATTTTGTAACCATAGCTACTGTTGTTCATGCGTAAGGGCGATTAAGGACAGACAAAACATTATTATTATTATTTCCGCTTAGCCTGATTTTCTGTTTGATACAATCGGTTTACCGAGCATTTTACTTTTACAATCTTACAGTATTTCAAATCGGAAAAAAGACATTTTGACAAATAAAGAAAATTTGTGCAAGAAAAAAGAATTGCAACATATGAATACCTTTGCAATTTTTAATGAAAATATAACAAAGGGGAAAATAGTGGGATCAAAATTCACGTGCTCCGTGCATAACGGTGAAGATTTATTTACTACTAGCGGGGATACCCAGCATTGCTCGGAAGAAATAACTTCATCCTAGGTTTCATTGCTATGTTGAAATTCAATAGCATGTTCATTTATTGTCTTCATAATCAATCTGATGCCATTGCAAAGACTGAGGGGTCTAGATTTCTCAAGAATATGACTAGAGGTGTCCCTTTTTTCCAAATGAGATTATGAAGTTTCATGTAAAATGGTTAGAGGGAATTATGAACAAATCCTTTTTTTTTTAAACAGAAAATAATTATCGGATGGACATTCCACTATTTATTAAAATAAATATATTGTCTATGTATTTTATCAAATTAACACCAGTAATCATTTTCCTTTAAATAAGAAAATAATTACTTCCTTTAAAATAATTTTGTTGGTTTCATATTGCTTTTTTAAAAGGGTATTTTACGCTTTAAAGTGATTTTTATCAGTAAAGTAGCAAAAGTAAAGACAGAGATTGATTTCATGAAAAAATATAATTCAAAATTAAATCTATAAAGTTGTAAAGCGTCTTTCATGTTCTGTCTACAATAGAAGAAAAAATATATAAGATAGAAATATAAATATTTTTGGAATATTTAAATTCAGTAAAATTTTTATTAATAATAAAAAATAATTCAACAGAGTATTTTTGAAAGCATAAATAATTCTTAGAAAATTAAATTAAATAGTTTAGCACAAATTTTATCATCCCTCCACCGGCATGTTTAAAACGATTGTGTATTTAGAACAATTTGTTTGTTTTTGCATTCATTTTTAAAATTTAATATCTAAACTTTTAAAAAGTATTAATTTCAATAAAATAAAAGAGAGTTCAAAATTTCCCGATTAAAAATATTGAAAAAGATGACATGTTCGTGGAATATTTGAGTGTATTAAAACAAATTGAAAATCCCCACCTCCAAAAATATCTACGGGAATTTATTCTGTTGTTTTTTGGGGTTTTTTTTTTTACAATTTTTGTTTCGAATATTTGAATAAATAAATATTGAACTTTTTTTTAAATAACTGTATTTAATATTCTTCTTCTTTTAAATTTTCTTTGTTGTTCCAGAATTTTTTTTTTTTTTAAAGTTACGCTTTTATTTACTACAGGTATGGAAATAAATTTAAGAGAATAGAAATTTTTTAAATGCATATAGCGTTTCGAAATTATAAGCAGAATTAAAAAGTAAAAACGAACGGGAATAATAATAATTCGTTTTTACTTTTTAACTCTGAGAATTTCAAAATGTTTACATGTGTGACAATGGTCAGTTCAGGGTCGGATGTGACATTGAGTCGCCGGCACGTGGTCAACTCCAAGTCGCGGCGCGAAACTGTGATATTTCTCCTACCAGCGTTTTGGGGTTGACTCTTAGTCGCTGCCACCAACCTGTGTCCAGGTCGATCAGTGGTCGTCGCTGCCCGGGGTGATACTTTGGTCAGGGTACCAAGTGGGATGGTCGGTCGATTTCAAACGGCTTCGCATCAGTCACAACCGGTTCGACACCAGCTCCGTCCTTCTCAGCTCACTTCCAATGTCTGGTTACCGAAGCAACTACTTCGATCTCAAGTCTAACTTATACACGTTGTGATTTTGATCTTAGGTAGACGAGATCAATCAGGCATCGGGCCGTAGTGTAAGATGAGTCTAAACTGGAGGTGATATCACACAAACGTAAAGAAAAGAAGCAAATAAAAACCTAAGATGTTCAAGTATGTTGAAAGAAACAAATTAACTTTTAACCGTCTGTTATATACAGGAGTGTGTATTTTTCTCCTAACCGTTTTTTTCTTTCGGAGGGTGACACATATGCTTCTTAGGCAAGTTCTGGTCTTCTAAATCATCTGGTTTAGTTTTTAAGTGCTGGCTTTGCTTTGTTCATCAGTATAACTTGCTATTGGTAGAAAGGCAAATTCGGAGGTCGTGGAATCACTCGGTCAGCTTCTGCGAGGTAACGCTCTGGTTCCTGCTACTCAAACTGCTGGACTGAACTATAACTGTCTGAAACTCAACTGGTGAACTGCCCGAGTGCGCTCGCTTATATGGACAGCGACTAAAAACCGGTGCGGGGTTAGACGCAGCTTGGTGTTCTTGTTAATTCCCGATTTCTAACAAGAAACTTCTTAGTTGTCCGGCCAGGAAAATTGATTACTTCCAATTTTGAAAAATTAATCACTTTCCATTTTTGGGGCTGCCTTCGTCCATGAGGAGAGGTTGCAGGATAGCTATCCCCCTAAACTCCCTCCTCCTCACATTGGTACCTCGTACCAAATCCCTTCAGTGGACGTTAATAATTTCCCCGTCCTTCTCATCAAATTACCTCCGCCTATCACCATTGTTACAACTCGACCGATGGCGTCCCGGCTATGCGGGTGTGGCTAAGCTGGCCTCATTGAAATTATAAACTAGAATTTTTGTTTACAAAATTCTCGTTCTCACTAGCCCAACTTCTTACGAATAACACAAGGCTCTTAAGACCATATCCTTGACGCTTGGTTATTCTGTGCTTTTCTCGACCAGTACTTTTACATCGTCATCAATCAATTGTCAAATCCCGCCATTCTGTCCCCCTCGTGGAGATAGCGTCCACGCGAACCCCTGGCTTCCTTGATAAAAATAAATATCTTTATCTTCAAATCGGCAATCCTTTCGAGATATTTTCTCATGGCAAAATTTTTATAATTGACATATGGTCTTGTCTTGCTGACACTTAAAATGATATCTTGGAAAAATAAGCAGGGGTAATTCTCTCTACCCTGTATCGACAAATACTTCGGAATATTTTCTCATGCCAAATTTTTTATAATTAACATGTGGCCTTGCCTTGCCGGTACTTAAGATGATAACTTGTTTTCGGTTTTTCTTTAACCAGTACTTTTACAAACATCATTAATCAACTGTCAAAAGCTCGCATATGACGTTTTTGTGAGTCCACTGTTTACATCAATTCTCGAGTTTTTGAGAAAAGTAACTTTTTTCAAAAGTAAAAATAAAATCTCGGGGTATCTTCTTTTCCGTTCTCAATATTTTCTTGTTGAATTTTTATGGTTAATTAGTTAATCAATTACCATAGTAAATAGTGTCACAACCCTCCCTAACCTATCCTGTCATTTACTCGTAAATGACACCTAAAATCCCAGTACACTATTTAGCATACACCATGCATTTGCTTCATGCAATTCTAATTTCTTTTTCCTTTCACGATATGTTTTCGTATTCAGTCTTTCTCCTTCATTTGTATTTCCGCATGCAATATAAAGTTCTTATCTTCTTCTGTTCAACATGCAATGTAATGTCCATTTCATTTTATTTTTCATTCAATTTAAAGTTCTTTTCACCTTCTGTTCTGCATGCAATGTAACATTCATTTCATTTTGTTTTTCATGCAATTAAAGTTCTTTTCACCTTCTTCTGTTCTGCAGGCAATGTGAAGTTCTTTTCATCTTCTGCAATGTAATGTTCATTTTTTTTTCATGCAATTTAAGGTGTGCGTGTGCTCGTGTGTCTGTGCATGTGTGTGCGTGTGCTCGTGTGTCTGTGCATGTGTGTGTGTGTGTGTGTTGTGTTATGGTTTGTTTTTCTTGGTCAATGCTTTTCTCTCTGCAACGGGATGTGTTTTTTTCGCCATAAGTGTCGATTCCACTTCAGCTTCTTCTGCCTGGAACTCTTTGTGATTTCTGTGTACTGATTTAATATGTCCATGAACTCGCGTTTGTGGCAAGTTCCGACACTGATTACTGTCGTATAGTAGCCTGTGCAGGGTACCAGTGATACAGATGATTGCTTATTGTCCGACAGGGTTCTCGTATTCATGTGCATCAACAAATTAAAATGTGCCAAGAAACCTATTCAGAGTATGGGTGTCCACCCTTTAAAATCACGTTGTATGCCAATGTTTAAGGTGAGAGCTTTCGTACTATATCTCTTTGTGGAAGCCGTTAGCTGCTTGGGGTTTAAACAGAGTCGATTTGAAGACGTAACCGTCTTTAGAAGAGTATCACCCTGATCGCTTCTCCTGTGTCCATGAAGAACTTTAATCCGTTGTTTTTCTCTCCTACATAGAACAACCGGCATTGAAATTTTCCGCCGGCAGGGCCCGTTGCTTTTACCCTCCGGTCTTTTAGTTTTCCCGGGTCATCTGATATTTGCAAGGCTTTTTGCATTTCCTTGCTTTGTATTGGATGGTTTGATGGAACCAGCAGATATTCGGATCGTTCTCTCATGATTCCTGTCATTGCGCAATCTGCAGAGATATTCTTTTTGATCTCTTCCGAGTAAATTACATCTGTTTCTGCAGGTCGGCCAATGTCTTTTCTATGCGCTGCGTATCTGCGTCTGCATTGGCAGGTTCGCGAGCTTTGTGCAGTGATTTAACTTCTCGATTCAATGTGGCAAAACTCCTGTCAGCAACGACAGCCAGTTTGTCGAAGGGGTGGTCTTCAACCATTGATGCAAGTATCTGTACCCCAGTCGTTGGTAGTCTGTCTATCCACAGACCACGGAGGATTAATTTCTGTTATGGAGTGTTGACCGAAGCGGCTTTCCACAAAGCCCACTTACTGGAACGGAGTCCTGTCACCTCCACAGCTTTGTAGTCGCCAAGAAACGTTGTCCAAAAAAGAACAATGCTGCAAAAAGGAGTACCAGTTGTACCCTGACTTTTTACAATCTCAATCGGTGAAACTACCGCGAAACTCTACAAGCAAAGCACGACTCGTTGTCCTCTGCTACCCCGAGATTTACCTTAACCCATCACTGAGTCAGGTTGTGACACAAGGTCGGTTTTTAACGTAGGGACCCGAGGGTTGCCACTTTGGCCGATAGTCTTAGCTTGTCTAAGCTGGTCAGAACTTGTCACGGCCGGTCATACCATCGCTACGTTAATAAGTTACACAACGGTAGGGAGAAACGCCAGGGAGGAGAGAAGACCTCCGACACGGAACAGATACTACAACCGCAGCATCTACGCCGACGGGAAAAATTCACTTCTCCTCCTTTGCCAATCCTCTCGGAAGGAGAACCCCGGCCTTTACTACCACTTTGATGTTCTCTCGATCATGCTCATTTTATTGAGTGGGTGAGGCTCGTAAATTTGCGTAAGCCACAAATTCGATCAGGTTGTTCTTAAACTTTAACTTTTGAATCGGCCATGTTTTCTTTCAAGTATCTTGAGTCATTCCATATAAATTATTTTGAATGTGTCCATTTTGTGTTTGATTTTTCAAAAAGTAAGTGACAAATTTTGTCCACGTTCGTCTTTGATGGTTGCTCTTCCCGTTTGTTTATTATTGTCTTTGTCACCGTCAGTTAAACGTTTTTGTTATTATTGGACTTTTCGTTACGTGTGCTGACATGGGAACACCACCAGTATGGCAGAATATCCTCAGCAACGGTGTCCTATACACACAGCAGCAAACCCATCGACATAGGCGGATATGCCAAAAAAGAAAGGACCAGGATGCTAGAACAGCCTCAAAGAGCAGTATGAAACCCCGACGGTTGTAAAGGCAATCAATACAAGGACCATCACCCTGTTGACAACAGACGTAAAGTCTATAAAATTGATCGGCGTCAACAGGGAGACAATAGAGGAAACCCGAAATGTTGGGAGCGAAGTATTTACTATAGCGAGTTGGAGGCCTGCTGGAAATGGCTGGAGCGGAAGCCGATGGTGAGCTGGAGATACAGCTAATGATGATGGTTAACTGGAACTACTGCTGCTGATGGCTGGAGCTGTGGGCCGGCTATTTTGATCCAAGTCATCTGAACCGCAGAACGATATTTATTTATACAAAAATGTATAAAATGTGGCACAAGGCCTAAAAGGGGGATGGGGAATGACGGTCTTCTTCTGTCTTAAATCTAAACTTAGCTAGTCCCAGACACGGAACCGCAGAACCATACTTTTTGAGCTTCGAGGCCTTTTACATGATGAATCGATTTTACAATCGCTGATTAGGCTTTTAATTCCGGTTCTTTTTTGAAAAAATGTGGTAGTGCCTACAAGATAGAACAGGTCTATTCATTTTTCTCTTGGTCATGTGGCATGTTCTCTAATATGTCTGCAAAGAACAACGCATTCAAATGGAACTGATTTTGTAATTTCAACATGGAAAGGCCGCAAGTTTTGTTTCCTGTGTGGTCATGTGTGTGTAGCTTACAATAGACACCTAGATCGATATAAGTACTATAAATTAAATATATTCGATAATGTTTTTATCATGCATACCTGATTTGGTGATCATTTTAGGCGTTTGTGTATGTATTTAAACAAACCAGTTCATACAAGTATCAGTCAATTGGGTATAAAATTTTATTTTACTTTTTTTTATGGGGAAATCAAAGTGTGTAGGTTTATTCTTGCGATTTTTAATAATAGTAAAATATTTCGGTACTCTATCTACTCAAAGGAAGTTGTGGAGAGCTATGATCACCTATGTTCTGAATGGACACGGCACACAGAAGAAACTGGTATGAGGACAGTTTGTTTTTTGCTTTTTATAATTAGTGTCATGTTAGACCAGACAAAACGGTTATTGATGAATTTGACAGTAGAGCGACAATCAGGATGTGCTTGAAAATCCTTCACCTTAGTGAATGTGAAATATATTTCGTCTTCTTCTTCTTCTGCTATGTACCGTGTCCTCTAAGGACGTGGACAACCGTATCTCTCCGGTTTCCTGTTTTTTGTAGCTCTTAATGATTTTTATATTGTTGTTATCCTTTCTTAAACCTTGTTTCACCATTCATTTACTCAAGCTCGCTGGTTAAGTTATATGTTATTTTTCTTCTGTCCCTCTTACCTTCATTCTGTCCTGTGAGTATCAATTTTTCCAAGCCCTCTTTGCTCATTATGTGCCCTAGAAGTTTCAGCTACCCCTTTCTGATGTTAAGTGTAAATGTCCTTTTTCTTTCCATTTTCTCTAAAACTTTGTCGTTGCTCGCATGTTCGACCCATGATTTTTTCACCATCCTTCTGTAGAACCACATTTCTGCTGCTTCATCGTGAAGAGATTGTCCGGCATTCAATGCCATATATGAAAACTGATATTACACAACAGTTCAGTACACTTTTCTTTGTTTTTGTTTCTTAAGTCTTTGTTTATAGCTTTTGAACTAACATATTTCACTATTTTAATGTGTCTTCAGATTTCAATATGGCACTTTTCGTACTCTGTTAAAACACTTCCCAGATATTTAAATTGTTATATTTGTTTGATTTTGGTATCTCCAATTTGTAATTTACATGTTGTGTTAACTCCCAAACATTTTCAGAAATGTATTTGAGATTTTTTATGAAAGTTTAAAAGAAATAATAAGACAAAATTAAATTATTTAAAAAACAATAAAATAATAAAATCCTGATGCAAAAATATAGATTCTGGTCATCTGAATATAAAATGCTAGATTTTGATTATATCATAGTTATTTAAAGCATGAGGGAGTGAACTCCTCTGAGCAATGGCCCTCCACACCAACTATTGTTTAAATAGCCTCACCAACCTGCAAGACATGGCCAATCAGAGAGGGGTTAAAATGAGTGAGCAGGCCTTGGATTTGGACTTAAAGTAACAAAAAACACAAAGTTGCTGAAAGCTTTGACTGGTATTTTGGTATCACCAATTTGTAATTTGCATGTTGGGCTGCTGTTCCTTTTTCTGATAATCATGCATTCTCTCTTTTTGTAATTGATGTTTAGACATTTCTCCTTGTTTTCATTCACTACCTTCTGTAAGAGTTCTTGTAACTTCCTTTCTATGCCTAGAATGAACACTGTGTCATCTGCATATCATGTTATGTGATTAAGATTGTGGAATATACGGTTGGTAATAACCAGTGCCCTCGATTCAGTATAGTTTTTTTGTTCCAAATGGTAATTTGAAGTCGGTTTAAATTCATAAAAACTATCTCTTAAAAATGTTTCAGGAAAATAGGTTTCTCAATCCAGTAGCTGTTATAACTCTTTCCAGTATTGATGGAGGTTTCCTTCCTAACCATTTATTTGAAGTAATGTGAAGTGTCAACATTTTCATTATGTTATTATTTTCTCTTCGAGAAAACCATTTTAGCTGCTGCTACTGTTGAAAGTCCACAAGTAATGAGGTACACATTTGTTTGTGATTCTATAGCACCAGTCCCCAAGGCTCATAGGCTTCACCCGCTCAAGGGCATTTCTTATCTGAGAACGCGGTTCTATACATCTGACAGTTTAGGTATTTCTGAACGCATGTATGACAGTCATATGAAAGTCTCGATCTGGCAAAGCTATTTAAGAACATTACTCTAGTTTTCAAGTTAATGTTTTGGTTTTGTAGCAATTTGTGGTTCTGGGCAACCCTACCTCTAGCACAGGGTATTTTATGTCCCATTTCCTCATCTCCTTTGCTAAATTTGTTACAAATAATCCATATACCGAAATATTTCAAGTTTTTGGTATTTCTGAAGTTTTAGGATGGATTCAGGTTAGGCGCCACCACTGCTATTGTTCAAATTCCAGATCATAGTTTCAGTTTGAGTCCTGTTTCTGGAAGCACTTGGTAGAGGATGGATCATTCTTATTCTAACTATGAATACCTGTGTCAACAGCCTCCATCACATCACATCAGTACATTGGTATCAGGAGGGAATGAAGCATTGGTGTCTTCTATTAGTAAATTCATTTGGGATGTAGTATGAAATGCTTAAATAACAAGTGCCATCTCTTCAGATCTATGCTTAGAAATGCACAGGGCATAGTCTAAGAAAATATTAAATAGACTAGGACTCTTGTTTCCTCTTTGTTGTACTCCTGATTAAGTTTGAAATGCTTCCGTATTGGGGTCATCGCCAGTTATATAAGATTTTGCGAAACCGATAATCTTCCTTTAATATATCGATGCATTCACTGGATTCGGAACTTGGAAGGCAGTTTCTAATCACACACAAAATTCAAAATTCTTTTTAAAATGTTGGGGGTCATATTCTGCTGTGAGTTCAATATAGCAGGGATACAGTTTCCTATTAGAGAGGTATCCAATATGGAGTTGTTTAATGTAGGTATCTCCAAAGATTCGCTAAAAACGAGCATACTTGATGAATCATTCCAAAGAAAAATAGACAAAGAAAAAAAGAAAAGAATGGGTAACAGATGAAAGGAAACAAAAACAATGCCAAGGTATGACACGGGATATAGGAATCCAAACAAAGAAATTAAGAACAAATGCAGGCAAGCTAAAAAGAAATAGCTCAACGAAAAATGTGCTCTACCACCACAGTCACCTGGAAGATAATCTGTTTATATCTGCCACCCAATGATCCATGCGATTCGTTGTCAGTAGTTTTTGTATCTTCACATCTACTTTATGGATGTTATCTATTGTCCAATTTATAATGTTGTACATTCTCACATTTATCGCTTAGATGTTGATTGCTTCGATTCACTTTTTAAGATAAGCCTTATTCTTTCCTGATTTTTCTTTCATTAGCGAATATTTAGTTTTATCATCTAACAGGTATCACCACAGACTTTGTTAAAAAAACCCCGAAAAATGCATTAATAATTTAAATGCGTTCTTTGAAACTATAATTTCGATTCTGTCTGAAGCTAAATCAAACTTTTAATTCGATTTAGCTTCAGAAATAATTTCCGTATTACAATCTTTTTATGCATGAGTGACGAAAAATAGTACCAATGCTGTAAAGAATTGGTACTTTTTTCGTCACTCATCAACTCATCGAGCTAACATTGTATGTTGTAACTCAGTAACTGCAAACAACAAAATATTTGCCCGAGAGTTGTGTTTCGAAGTCTATTAGTAAATTTAAGGATTAAGTAACTGGATTTTACTTTTACAAAAAGTAATACTTACTTTTTACTTCAGACAATGAAAATAACTGTGAGGTCAAAGGACAAAAGAGAAATACTATAATTCTACCCCTTTCTGAAAAATCACGGGATAAAGGAAAAATAAAACCTGCTTCAAGATGTAGTAAAATGTAGATGAATACATCCCCGCTGGAAAATGTTTCTTTTTCTTGTTCGACTGACAACTGAACTGTCTTTTTACTTTCCAACCCATAACATTCGAACGTATTTTGACAGAACATTTCATCGAGGAAGTAAGTACAACCTTTACTTTGGTCATTCCAACTCAGTGCAAAGCTGACTCGAACTTAACTATTATAACCATTCATATCATTGCTTACCCTACTTCTGGAACAGTAAAAGAAACGGACATACCCAAGACTAAGAGACATTGAGAATGTTGTTTCTCTACAGTTACTATAAAAAAAAAGAAGAAACGGTCCCTAGTAGAAACACAAGTTTTTGTTGCTTCTGAGTTGTTTATGTGAACAAGCACACACCTACAAGACACCAACACACAACCTTAAATTCCCAAAATCTAAAGAAATATGGAAGACCAACAATGCAATAATAAAGTTAGTTACACCTCGTTAGTTTTCAATTTTTTTAGACAATTTTTGTTTTATAACTACTAGGGAATTCTGTGTGAAAATGGATCGAATGGGAGTTTTGAATAAAATAATTGTTGAGTCGAGCATGTCACATGTCATCTTTATGCTGCTTCAGATTTCATCTACCCGTCTATTATAGATGATCTTTCTACCCGAGGCCGTGTGAAACATGGTGTCAAAGATGGATTCATTCTATCAGAATTACTGAAAAATATTTAAGGAGTTGAAATAATTATAATGTTCTAATCTATGCCAAGAACAATGCAAAAGACTAAATACATTACAACATTACAAAAAGCCAGACTAAAGTTTATCTTTCCACCTAAGGCCCAGTGGAAAAATTTTTGGAGCCAATTCGTGGTTATTTAAGAAGTCTGTTTTGTCTAAGAGTCAGAAGGGTCTTGGCATTCACAAAGAAGACCATGGCTGGTTCTGGGATCTGAACAAAAGAAACACTAAAACTAAAAGCAGCTACCTACAACTACAACAATAAAAAGAAGCAGTAAGAAAACAAAAAGAAAGTAAAAGGAAGAAAAGAAATAAAAGCAAAATGGAAAAGAGTTTCAGCATCTGCAAATATCTTGCCAGTTGTACTTCAGTGCTTATAGATTGACATTTCAAAATTTATTGCAATAGCCAAGCTGTCAAAATTGAAATATTTTTTATGCAATAGTTTCACAGTATTTTCTTAACTATCACTTGTCTAGCTCTTTGGAAATGTTTTGATGACTATTATTTTTCTTCATGTGAAAACAAATAGTTTTCATTGAAGAAATAAGAAAAAGGAATTTCTTTCTTAGAAATCATAAAAATGGCAGCAGTCACTCTTTAAAGAAAAAGGATTTTTTCTATTATAATTAAAACTTAAATAAAATTATTTGAATAGACAATTATTTTAGCTCTGATTAGAGATTGAATTAATCTGAAGAAAAATAGTGGCGATCCAACACGCTGGCCTTTGTCAGCCACAGTAAAAATCTTTGCTGATCAGAGGGTGTGGTGATAATGAATGTGCTACAGAGATTGTAATGAATCCATTCTTAGATTATTTTGTTCTGTCTACAAGGAGTGTCAGCAAATATCATGCTAGTGTTTATATAGAATGATCATAGGAAATGTAATAATAGTTAATATTATTATAATAGCTTCAAGGTGGGAAAATCAATCTCTGCTTCACTTTTAGAAAAATGATATTATCTTTAATATATGTCAAATGTATGATTATTTTAAGTGTGCCATAGAAAGCAATATCTGATAAGGAGATGCAAACCCAGAACTCTGACATATTCTTCTTTATGTAGCAGAAGTAGAACATGACACATGACAATAACTGATAGATGAAATTGTAATTTTTTAATAGCCTATTTTATTTTCATCTAATCCCAATTTTCAAAAGCAGCAACAACTAAAATGTATAGCCCGCCATGTAACTCAAAGAGAAAATAAGGACATAATCAAGATGTTGACATACTACATTACTTGAAACACAAAGTTGGGAAGGAAGCTGTATCAATACTGGAAAGAGTGATGACAATTACTGGACTTGAGACACCAATTTTCCTGTAAAATTGTTTTAATCAAAAGATTTTATAAATTTCAACTGAAAGTAGCACAAGGCTTGGTCAATGAATGCCAAATGTCTCCTTATAAGGAAACAGCTAATATTACAGTTAGCAAATTAGACAACAAAACATTACTCTGGATTATTTTATTTTTTTTATTTGTTTATAAAATTTCCTTATCTAGGAATTTAAAATAAAATGTCACTTACCCAAGTAGAGGTGTGAAACAAAATCCCTGGAACTTCTCTATCTCCCCAGATCTGCACTTGAATGCAGCAGTGCTTTCAATAGCAAGTTAAATATTGTATCATCATATTTACATCTATGGCTTTGAATTGTCCTTTTCCAAAACTCGCTGATAATCAAGTCGTGAAAACCTAGTCTACCTAACTTTTACTCGGTGCTTAAAGAGAGAAAAAATGATTCATGCCTTTCTTAAGGCCATTAGTGTAAAGTGATCACAAACTGCCACAGCTGAAAACTAAACTCACTTTGCTGATTCTATTTTCTATGATGTTAACCATTAGGCCATCTGCATCTAACCATTTAATACAAATGATCTTATTATAAAACACAGATTGTGTGTGTGTGTGTCTGTAACGTTTATATATTGGATCAAATTTCCTACATTTTTTAACCAATTTCAATAAAACTTCACAGGACTACATAAAATTACCTTGCGGTGGTTCTAACAGCGCGAAAAACACAATTGTTTTTGCCCAAAATCAATTTGAAAACACGATTAAGAGGCATTAATGAAAGGGGGACAACTCACATCGGGTTAAAACCCATGTTGTTTGTTTGTGTGTGTGTGTGTGTTCGTTTATATATGGGATCGGATTTCTTACATTTTTCAACCGATTTCAACAAAACTTCACTTTTTTTTGGCAGGTAGTGTTTCTTACTGTCTTGCACACTTTTTTCTTTATTTTTACATTCAGAATGCTTTAAAAATTCCATTTACAAGACAATTGTTTATAATAAAATTCTATTCAATCGGGAGACTCATAATGATTGAAAACAATGTTTTTGTTTGAGTTTGACCAATTCGTAAAAAAAAAAAAAAAAATTAAGACATGCGTGTTTGTCAATTAAACAATAATCTAACGATCTCTACTGATTGTACGAATCAAAACATCAGATAATTCTTTATCTTTACGGAAAGATAATTCCACGTATTTTAGGGCCGTTTTTATAATTCCCTTTGCAATTTGGTACAAGGCATCTATAAGGAATTGTTTCTATTTGAAATTAATTCAATATTTAAAAGAAAGTATTATGAAATAATTTTAAAATAAAACAACAATATTTCAAAGATGATAATTATTAAGGAAAGAACACAGTACTTACCTTGTACCTGACTTTTCTGCTTCATTCCTTTTTCTTTCGTTCATGCAAGTGAGTCTTTTATGAGTGGGGGCTGTGTGTCTTGCTTAGGAGTTTACGAGAATTTTCGTCGTTTCCTCCGGGGGACCTAGACTCATAATTGACTTTTTAAATTTCAATAATTGTCCACACATGGGTGCCTTTTCGGATGTTAAGGTCATCCCCTTCCTCCCCTTATGGACGGCCTCCATACACGCACTAACACAACAGGATACACAATATTCGCTAAGAGAGAGAGGGTATTGTCACACTCTCTTCTTTCACCTAAGGTTTGTGTTAAGGGGGCATGGTCACTATTACCAATCTTTCCCCTACTTTAATGACAGCAATATCTACCGTGATTTCCTCTTTCGCTGGCCAATTTTTTTAATAGAGAGTGGAATGTCACTCAAGGTCAACCATCTCTACTGCATGACTCAGGCGTGCTTTCACACTTGCGTTTATTGTTGCCCATGTGCACGTACTTGGCTTACTTTATTTGCCAACTTCGGAAAAACACAATTTTTTTGCACGAAATCAATTTGAAAACACAATTAAAAGGCATTAATGAAAGGGGGACAACTCACATCGAGTTATACTTATTATAAAACCCAGGTTGTTTGTGTGCGTGTCCGTGTTCGTTTATATATGGGATCGGATTTCCTACATTTTTCAACCGATTTCAATAAAACTTCACTTTTTTTTTGGCAGGTAGTGTTTCTTATTGTCTTGCACACTTTTTTCTTTATTTTTACAGTCAGAATGCTTTAAAAATTCCATTTACAAGACAATTGTTTATAATAAAATTCTATTCAATCGGTAGAGACTCATAATGATTGAAAACAATGTTTTTGTTTGAGATTGACCAATTTGTAAAAAACAAAACAAAAACAAAACAATAAAAAACTAATTAAGACATGCGTGTCTGTCAACCTTAAACAATAATCTTTGTCAATTTTATTTTTCAGTCTTTATGATGGTCGATACTTGATCTGTCTCTTACTGTTACTTCCCCGGGCAACGTTGGGCTCTACTGCTAGTAACTACTAAAAGACAGGTGAAGATATCATGCATAATCAACACTCCAACAATTTAAGTTCAATTTCTTAAAATAGATGGTGGCTGTCTTTCTTATAAGTTTTGTGATTGTGATATGCTATAAATTTAAAAATACTAAAAATTTAGAAACAGCTACCTAATATTGTGTAGCTTCTCTCTTTCATGGAAACATGGATGCTACATGATTTGGAATGGAATTTACAATATGCTGGTATGCTTGCATAAATATATTCTTCCAAGCACATTTCAAAGCTGTCCATATCAGAGTTGTTTTTGATGCATCTTCAGGAAATTTAATAAGGTCTGCAACATATCTCATACATGATCAATGGGGACTAAATCTGGTGTAGTCAAGGTGGAACAGTGCAATATCAACCAAGCAATCTTGGAACCAGTTTTATGGCAACAGTGTACAATGGTGTTATGCTATCATGCTGAAATGAATGAGCATTACCAAGAAACAAGTCAAGCTTAAAGGAGTGCAAATGTTCTGTAACAAAAGCTGTATTGGTCACAGCTGTCAAAACAGATTCCAGTTTCACTTGTGGTCTTTTTGAATGCCAACATAATACATCTGACCATTACAGAGCCACCACCATCAGCTTTTATGACACCTGCTAACAAGCTGGGTCCATAGCTTCATGCAATCTCCTCCGCAAACTTAACTACCTTCCATGATGGCAATATTCTATAGTCCAGATGAAGTGCAGTTACCAATGTCATAATGTCAATAATATACTCTGATCACCAACTATAAAACCACATTGAATGCAGTGTTTACCGTATAGTGCTTTGACTGATAAGTGAACTGGTACAAAGATTGAATTAAGATGTGTCTTGATGCAATATTTCCCTTCCTTGGATGTTTAAGATCCTCATCAGTCATTGTTCATCCTGTTCTTACCTCATCTGTTTTCAGGTACTGCTGATATCTGTATGAAATTAACATATTCCTGGCATATACTCTAGAAAATCTAGAGCAGATGCTAAATTGGAGATAGTGCTTCTCCATTCTGTAATCAAATGATATTAGATTCAATGTGCATCCCATGATTGCCACAACACTGTCACAGTTACATTACATCTTTACCTAATATAGCTCACATGCATCATCCAGCTGAGCCCATGTTTATAAGTAAAGGCTGAATGAAGCTACCCAGTTTTTACAAGTAAAAATAAATTATTATATGGAATAATACATTTTTGAATGAAACTGAATACACTCCAGTCAGACAATCTTTACCATTCCCAAATTTTAGGAGAAAAAGAAAGGAAGAGAAAAAGGAGGAAGATATAAAGGAAGAGAATAATAATGCTGATAATAATTGTTCTAGAATTTTATCATCATCATAATAGTTTTGAAAAAAGAGGCTAAAATACACAGAACCTGCAAGAAATATTTAAAAAAGAAAAGAAATTTGACCTTTCTTAGAGAATAAAAATAAAATAAAATAAAAAAAATCATTTCTGTAAGTAAGCAAACTTTTATTTAGTAATCAGCATTTTTTTACAATTTAAAGAAAAAAAGGATATATGAATAGATCTGAAAATTGTAACAAAATAAATCATGTTCTTATTTATTAATCAAAATACATATAATTTTATTTTGTTTTTTGAGTTAATTTTCCCCATTACTCACAGCAGACTCAAAAGGAATGATGACTATTAAATATATCTCACCCTTACTAACACAATCATCATATTAAAAGTTTAAATCATTTTGATTTGGAGAGTGAAAAGGAAAATATCAGTAATTTTTGAAAATACATTATAAAAATATATAAAGCTTTATAACTTTTGTTTATTGACCAACCAAGCTTTTCTTTAGAATTCCTTTGTTGATCAAAGTTTATTGGTCATTATATATATATATATATATATATATATAGAATTTAATTTCTGTAACACTTTTTTTAAAAATACATGTGGTTACAAATTTTATGAATGAATTAACAAATATGAGAAACTAAATAATACTAAAAGCTATATCAGTGGTTCTCAATTGCCTTTTGTTATCTATGCACTCTTTTCACTATATTTCAAAATGCCATTTGCATCTTTTGAGTTTATCTGACTCAAGAGCTGCTTGGGTCTTGTAGAAAGATTAATATTCAAACAGTTGAACTATTAAGAGACTGTATTTTTTTAATTCTCTTTACAAAATAGTGAACTTGAGATAAAAAGAACTCAAATATTTTAGAGAAAAGAAAAACTTAAATATTTTGGTGTAATTTGTCAAGTGTAGTTCAATTGACGGCATTTGTTAATTATTCTAGTGAGGCTTGTTAACCCAAATTCAGAACTTGCCATGCTGTGAAGATATCCATGAACAATACGTAATGAAGCATATGGATACGATGCATGATTTCTGAGTTATCGTCTCTAGAATATCACCGGTTAGGATTACATGGGGCAAGGGCATGTGGCTGTAAGAATTGCCTTCTGAAATGTCTATAATTGAAAGGTGGTGAAGATTTTCAATGAAATTACGAACTAAAGATATGTAACAGATTATTAACAGGTAATTGAAAAATAAATCACAGAAGGTATTTTTTTAAGTTCCTTTTATACTGAATGAAATGAAAATTAGTGAATATTTATCAATAAAACAGTGACTTCATTTTGAATAGGGAGAGTAAACTTCTCTCACTATCAGCTCATAAAATTAAATTTAAGTACATTGTTATTTATTTAGACAATATTTCAATAATTGAAAATTTCAAAATCACTTGAGAACAAACTCAGAAATGAGAAACAAACTCAGATCAATGGAAAGAGCAACGTTAGGAATAATCCTATGAAATAAAGGTCAATATGATATAATGGTCAATATGAATCAGGCAACTGATCAAAATAAAAACTTCTGGTTGGTTGATTCTGTAACATTGTTGGGTTATTTCATATTAAAGTTTATGTGATACAAAAGTTGAGGATAGAATTCACAAGTGGTTAGTCAGAAAAAAGAATAACAGATGGAGCAAAAGATTGCTTCAAATTGATAGCAAATAGTGCAGAGAATATAACAATCATTTTTGTCATGGAACGTATTAGGAAAGGTCTTTGTCCTGCAGAGAAATAGCAATGGCAACTGCTGCTACTATTTCAATGTAGAAGCAAAAGTTGCAGTGTGTAGTGATTCTACTATTTACAAATAATTGTAATATAAATTTATTAATAAAGATTTTTCCAGTATATTTTGTAATATATATTCATTTAAAAAATACATGTTAATATTTTATATATCATATTTTCTGGCATATAAAATGTACATCTCAATTTTAAAATATATGTATGTGATTTTGGTTGTATGAGATTGGGGGATTTTATGACATATCAATCTTGTTGGGTTCTTTAATACTGAAATCAGTTTCCTTTTATTATACTTGACTCTGTTGGTAAATATTGGTAGTTTCTTTACAAATGAATTTTACAGGTAAATACTAGTCATTTATATTAGAATCTGAAAACACCCATTTTTTCTGGTAGACTCTTATGTTGGGGTTATGTTCCACTGTAAGAGGATGCAGTCAGCATATTCTTAGCACTTCTAATAAGGCCATATGGGGTTTCATTTTCAGTGAGTAGTACCCTCAGTAAAACTGTGGGGGTGGGAGCATTTTATTTTTGATGTTAGTCTTCTTAATTTGGGATATTAATGTGATTCCAAATCTATTACACTAATTTCATTCTGGACTGATCAATGTTAAAAATGTTGTAGTTATTTACTCAACCATGCTTATTTGTGCCCAAAGATACAATAAGAGTGAGGTCAACTCTTCTAGAAATTAAACTTACTTCTCTGGGTCTTTGATATTAATTAGAAAGCCATCATTCCACAGGAGGAGTTGTCATACATTTCAAAATTTAAAAATAAACTTTCAGCAGAAAAGCTCCCACAAGAAACACAAAAACTAACCAGTAAAAATTGGATGTTGCATTATCTGGTGTTGGCGTCTTGGGGGCATTCAGGCCTGAGATTGTTCGGTCCCATTGTCCATACAAAGCTTCTTTGGCGTCCTTCCATTTACCAGGACCAGCTAATCGGTATTGGTATGGTGTACAAGCACTAAAGAAGCAAAACAATGCCAAAAATGGATCTACCAGCAACATTTTCCCTGTAAAACAAAAGCACAAAGAAAACACTTTAAAATACTTTTAATTATAAACTATTAATCAAATTTTCAGTGTGCATCTGTTTAATGTGAAAACTATAAGCTGTGAAACTAATAAGCTATTTTTAGTGAAATTTTACATGTAGGCTTATTGATATACTACCTATATCACAAAATAATCTAATTACTGCTTGTGACTGTGTTGGTTATACAGTAAAATTGGCACATTTTTGTTATGAAAATACTGTTAAAATACCCAAATTTGAAGAAAGGAGCAAATTTCAACCCAATTTGCAGACAGTAGTGTCAGGATTGTGACTACACTTTCCCCCTGATAATAATCTGTTTTTTTTTCATATGTTTATCACAGATACCAAACAGAAAAACACATCAACATTAGCAGCAGAAAAATGAAAAGATAACCAATTCTTACATAAAATAAGGTTATACATGAAACAATAATAGCTTCATTTTGTAAAATAAAATTATTATTTGCATTATTCAGACTATTGTTCTCATCTTTGTTGCCATATTTATTACAATGTTTTGGCCGTTGTATGCTCCGGCCTTCTTTAGGTGGTTGGAATGTCGAACTTAACCCTTTATTTCAGTCACTGGGGTAGATTGTTCTAGTTTCATGTGCCATGTTTAACGGATGTCAGTTATCAGTTAAATATTAATTTCCCTTGGGTATTGAACTCACTCTTTGGATCCTGTCACTGGATCTAACCAACGCCTTTATCCACTGTGGCATGTGTCCTCAAGGACACATGCCACAGTGGATAAAGGAAATATAGACAGATACCAAAATTAATATTATTACATATTTTATAGACAAATAAACTGTTACAATATTATTTTATGCAGTCCATATTACTCTTTTCCTTCTTTTTCTATAATTAATTTTTACACTTCTTTAGAAAAAAGACTTTTCTAAATTGTTAACATATATGTTCAAAATTCCTTTAATAGTAGAATTCTGTTGATTAGGGATTAGTAGGTATACAAGTAAAGCTGACTAAATTTGAAATATAGTTGGACTTTGGTTAATTACAGTGTAGTTCCTTTTATTTATTTACAAATAATTAAAATACAACTCGTTTGCTAGCCTTTAAGTGAATATTACTATTAGATTGACTAGCATTTCAAAATTTAATGTTTAGGCTCATTCTGAATAGAAAAAGAATATAAAATTCAAATAATATTCTTCCTATTAGAAATGACACCCCCAGCAACTTTGACAGGATTTATTATTTTACTGTCTACAATAACAGCCCAAAACATTACTCCACATATGTAATTTTCCATCAAGCACTCACCCTCTAGCCTATCAGATTCATTCAATGTAGCTCTACATTTATCACTAAAAATTACAATAAATAAATCACTTTCCATGTACTTCTTTGATAATCTTGCATGTTTTTCTTTTTGACATTTATTTTAAGGTGATTCTTTTCATGCTTTCTTGTCTTTAGTCAAAAATTTTTAATTCCAGCATTTTTTTCTCTCTGTTTACTTTAACAATACCAACTCCTTCAGATATTTTCTTGCTGATCAATCTAGCAATCTTACCGACATTTTCAATTTTTCTCAAATCTCTTTTGACATTCTTAAAACCATTTCTTTAATTTTCTCATTTTTATCTGGTTAATGTTTTCAGTTTTTTTTTCATTTCTTTTGTGATCTCTGCCAAGCCTTTTCACTATTTCCAGTATTGTGTTCCTATCACTTACTACATAATATCTTGTTTGATTTTTGAGGTTATATCTGTCTTAATACTCATGGCTATCTTTTTATATACACAAGTCACATTGCTTTAAGATTGTGTTCAAGCATGAAACAGACTGTCACCACCCGGTGTTAACCTCAGTGTCAACGGTTATATATTTATATACCCTATTCCTCATAGTGTAATGGGAGAAGTGCTATGTAGAGGATGAATATGCGGTCACTCAGCATCAGTTAATGTTTGACTTTTGGTCATGAATAACTGGAAAATTAAGATTTAAGGGAGCTACGATTAAACATGTGGGCTATCTGGCAGCTAGAACATAATATATGGTCCATGTGACAACTATGGTATACAACATATCAGCCATAAGGGAGCTTTGGTAAATAACATGCTGGCCATGAGAGTGCTAAGGTAAAAAATGTGATCTCCAAGATTGCTAAGATACATGGGGTACATGAGGTTGCTATGGTATAGCACAAGATCCACAAAGGGGATAATATACAACAGAAATAAAGATAGACAACAATTAACAACTGTGTTGAGAAATAATTTAAGTCTAGATTTAAGGGAGCTATGATTCAACACATTGGCCATGATAAAATGATGGTGCTACAGTACAGCACACAGGCCATGAGACAGCTAGAGTACAACATGTGGACCATAGGGCAACTGTAGTAGACAACATGTAGACGACAAAGGAACTTTGTAAAAGACAGGTCATGAGAGTGCTAAGGTCAAACATACATTGTCTAAGATTGCTAAGATAGAACATGCAGTACAAGAGATTGTTAAGGTAAAACATATGAACCACAAAGGAGATAAGATAAAACATAAATAGAAATAGACATACAGAAATTTGGTTTGCAGCCACATAATTCAGCTAGTTCATCCATGAACTGAATGAAATCCACTTGAATGGTGTGCCTTGAGCTTTGTACATAGCGTTTTGCCATCATTTCTTCCTTCTTTATGATTTCTTTCCACATTTTATCAGCTGAGGGAAGTGTTATTTCACCCTGAAAGAAACAATTTCACTATTAAATATCTCTGAATAATATAAAGTGGAAACGTTTAATTTTATATTGACTTAAAACTTTTAAATCCAAATAATGCAAAGCTTACTGATTAAACCAAGAATGCTTGTGGAAAAAAAATCAAAAGTCTATGAAGACAAAAAAGGTTTTGTAAGTGATAATCTAACCAAAAAAATGTCATCAGGTAAGAAAACTTGAATACTTTGTGAGAAAATCTGCAGTGAAGTGTAAACATCAGGATTTCATTTAAATTTCATATATCTCAGCTTAAAAATATATTGGGAAACATTTGCTTTGACTCAATTACAACCACAACACAACTTTTAAAGACTGCACATCTCGTAAATTCTGAATTCTGGTGAATCGGTATCCAGCATAATATAATTTCTTTGTTTTTGGAGGGGAGATCTAACTTATTCCTGAGTTTATTAGGGGATTCTTGCTATTTCTATTTTGAATTGATATAAGTGTGGATCTAGAATCTGAAAAGATAATAAATCTGCTGTTTGGGATCTTGAAATCATTTTTAGTGCTAGATCTATAGCCAGAATTTCTGAGCTGTAGATTGAGGACCGATCTGGTAGTTGTTTCATGGTTTTAATGCTGCTCCATAAAGCTGCACAGCCAACTTTATCTACACCTTTAAATCTGTACATATGTATGTGTGAGTGATCTGGGTATAGATTTTTAGTAATTTCTATTTCTTCTTTTAAATTTCATTAAAAAACCAAGAAGGAAACTTATCATTTTCATTGTTGGAAGCAACAGCAAATACTTCCCTGTTCATTGTCAATCCAAGAGGATAAGGAGAATTGTCAAAAGCACACAAGCAGCAGAGACTCTGGCTTTAGTTGATCTTACTGAGGTTTGTATATATTACAAAACATTACTTTGTGAAATTCTGCACATAGATGTTTTGTCAAAGATCTCCATAGTCTACAAAACAGACAACTTTGGAGTACATAGTACCACTCATTCAACCAATCTCATTCTGTATAAAATGTTGAGAGTTGAGACAGCCATACTCAAAGAAATGCTGGCTAAGAATGAAATAGAGGAAATCATATGGATTTCACAATAACATCAAGTGGCTGATATTCTTACAAAAAGAAGTGTCTCTCCCCCAAAAAATCATGAGATGCATGGCAAGCCATAAGAGAGAAAAATAAAAATGGGGAGAAATGTTAACTTGTGACTTATCAGGAATTGAACCCGAGACCTTCTCATAAATTGTATGTTGGTTTAATTTAGATAAGACTGTTTCAGCCAATCAGGGTCACACTTGGATTTGTAGCAGGCACTACTTAAGACACACACAAATTTGTTCAGTTGTAAAAAGTCATTTTCCTGGGGAGGTGCTAACAGTCTGAGATATTAGATTAATTTTGTGTCAGTTCTCATTTTTACATGCTTGGATCACCTCTACAGACCAATAACATCAAGGTCACCTCCCTGATAAATTGACCACAGTGAGGTTCAAATCAGGGTTTCATGGTCAGAAAGTAAACATTCTAACCACGTGTCTATTCTAACAGTTTCATAAAACCTTTCTTCAAATTTTTCCCGAGTTAGTCAACAGCTTTTGTTACAATTTATTGTTATCACAGAATGACACATATGCAGGGAATGGCAAAATACATGACCAAATTTAATCCATTAGATATACGAGAGGATGCTGAAAAGTTCTCAGTTTGACTAAGAGATTAAAAGAATAGAATTCTGATGTTTGATCATTTGGTCAGATTTTGGAAAATTTGTTGAAAAATTTTCTGCATCCATTATATATATATATATATATATATATATATCCAAGTATATGATTGGTATATATGGAATGAATTCCAATAACCAACAATTACTATTCTTAAAAGAGTGCTCAATACAAAGTAGAGCAGATATAATAATTTATTTAAAAAAAAAAAAAATTTATAACATAAATATGTTATAAAATCACTACAAAAATAGCCATTTTGTTTCAACACCCTCGGTGTCTTATCAAGTGATGACGTTGAATGCCTTCAACGTCATCACTTGATAAGACACCGTAGGTGTTGAAACAAAATGGCTATTTTTGTAGTGATTTTATAACATATTTATGTTATAATTTTTTTTTTTTAAATAAATAATTATATATATATATATATATATATATATATATATGTGTGTGCCTAAAAATACAGGCCAAGAATATAACAATGGGAATTCCTAAAAAACTAAATAGCATCACTTTAAACCAAATATTAATCACAGCAGTGTATAGAGAACAAAATGTAGATCACATACAAATTTCAAAAAGAGGATGTTATGAAAGTAATTTAGTGCTTAACAAAGAAAGTAGCAAAACCATTAAAGACATTTAGAGCTGAACATGCCAATTCTAAAATCGGTAATTATTTCAATGTTTATTCATATAATTATCAGAATATTAGCAATCAACATTGATTATCTTAAAATTTTATTCGAGTCATTTTAACTTTTTATGTTTTGAAATTGTTTAAATACACATATCTTACCTTGAAAACTCGAGTTGCTATTCGACACTGGAGTTCTGATATGGGCATAATAGCCCCCAATGGTTGGGCAAGACCAATGATAGCCAATGTATTTCTCTTCTGATCAGGTGGAAACATGTACTTAAAAAGTTGAACTTTGTTATTCTCAATGTCAATCACTGATTTTGGAATAAATGGAAACTTGATCTGATATCCTGTGGCTAAAATGAGAACATCTGCATCTTCGTAGGTTCCATCAACAAAATGGACACCATTTTCACTTATCTCTTTGATGTCTGGTTTTATCTGTACACGGCCTGAAATAATCCGGTTAGGTAGGTCATCATTCACTGTTGGATGTTGGCTCAAGAAATCATGATCTGGCTTTAACCCATAAAGATTGTGATCAAAACGCTTATTAAGTCGGTATTCAGATACAGTTTTTAAAACAGATGCTGGAAGGATGTTTTGAATCATTTTCATGGATCTTTTGGTAAGAGACATATCAATTGGGAATCCCTTGTCAAAAACACGGTTGAGGATCCAAGCACCTCTTCGTGTACTGAGATACACCTGAAATTAAAGAATTTATTAGAGCTGATCAATAAATCTATGTTCATATCAAGAGATTTAAATTAATAAATCTAATTATTTTCTGATAAAAGTGAGGAAAATACTTGAATTGTTAAACTGTACTCAAGAGACCAAAATATCTGGTTAAAAATTCAATGTATTTTTTTTTATTTTAAGATTATATGAATAAACATTTGGACATTAACAAAATTAACAATATTTATTTTATTGATTATATGAAAAATTATCAGTTACATGAATTCATTTTAGCCTTTTTGTTTTTACTTATGTTTTAATCACTTGGGAGAAGTTGATGAGAGATCTTGCAAGAAATTGTTTGTCCCTGGAGCAGCTTATGACAGAAGAAATTTCAATGTTTCCAGTTTTCTTACTAAGGCGATATTCAAGATAATTTGTAAATTGTCAGAGTTGCTGGTGAGATATTTTCACAATATATCATCACACAAAAATATCCAGGTCCCAATTGATTGATTAAGGTTTTTGAACATATATATAAACATATACAAACAGGTTGTAAACTTGCCTATACCCCATTTTGTTTGTACAATAGACTCAGCTTCTACTCAAATATGTTGTATTACTAGATGTACTACTTGTCCTTCATAGAATATAGTCTAACATCTCTGTACACTATATAGTTTTTGTTGAGGGCAAATGTTGCTTCAGTTGAATGGGTTGCTATTTGATCTGCAGATTCCTTGGGAAAAATGGTCCCATAAGAAACTGACCAGGAATCATCATGATCCTTTACCATTCACTTCAATCACTGGAAAAAAGGTTGTAATAGCTTTACTCACCACACCTCACAGGAAAATCTGGACAGCTGTTGAGACATATCTTTGCACACATTTTCCTTGGTTTTCTCTATTACCCAAAAAAACATTTTGGCTATTTTGGAGTAGTCTGCAAGAGAAGAGTAGGTGGCGGGGAAAGGTGGTAAGAATGCCCAAACTGTGGAATCTCAGTCTCTTTTGAGACAGATTTGATGACAAATAATCCTTGAGGAGACGATTGGTCAAATGCAGCAACTCTAAAAGATTGTATAGGTGATGCAAGTTCATCTAAACAGTCTCCCAGCAGGATGTTTTCCCAATCACTACAATCTTGACCTTTTCAAGAATAGGGTTAACTGTTATCTTTCTAACATAACCCCATGAACTGAGGTTCTTGTTTTTCCTTATGCTCATACAATTCTCTACTTTGAGTGGCTCTTGGACATTAAATTGAATAAAACAAATTGGTAAGAAGCAGATAAATGCAGTATGACTAGTATGAGTGAATGGAGTTAGCTTTGAGTGGCATCATCATGTGACTGGTTATGCATTTTGCTCCCTTTCCAAAGACAGATCTGCCCAGTACAGCTAGATTAATATAGGTTTGTTTTTGTTTAAGTTCTTAAAATAGTTTAAGTTTAGCTAGCAAATATTTTGACATATGCCATTTATTGTTGTTGTTTTTTTTAATTTATTTAAATACACAACATTTCAGTTTTTCACTTTATTCTCCTGCCCTAGTGTTAGATGACAGAAGTTAAAGCTCTCTGGTGATGTGGGAAAGTTTCATTTTATTTTTGCTTTCCTTTTTAAAAATTTTCCTTCATTTTTTTTCATCTGGTTAACCTGATCTTCTTGCCATATTAGATTGTAGGGAAGATCATATACTAATGTATATTATGACTGTAAATGTCTATGGCAAATATTCTTTTTGTATCATTTCAAATCACAGGGAATTTGTTTAAATTATAAATTACAAATCATTTCTTTTTTATTCCCCTCTCCATGTAATATGTAAATATGAGTAAGAGTTGGAATCATTGTTGATAGAATTGTTATGAATAATCAAGAGTAGTCCCCACTTGTTGTGTTACTCTCCTCTTTGAGAGAGCTATTTCTGTTTACTGGGACTATAAAAGGACACTATATGCAAACCTTGTATTCTCAGTTGAATAAAGCTTTCTTAAAGTCTACTCCTGCATATTTTTGTCATTACAAGAATGTAAATGGTGACTGATGCATGAAAGATTTTGAATAAATGTGAAATTATGGTGAAAAGACATACAAAAAAAGTGAATGTGGCAAGCAAAACTGAAAAAGATGATAATGAATATCAGTATATCCCCATATACCAATTTTTGACCTAGTGTCATATTTTTTATTTTAATATAAATAAATAATTCTTTGTGGAATAAAGTCTAAATTAGTTTGTACTATAGTCCAGCATTACATTATTAAATTACATGAACTTTTTTTAATATGTTTTATTCAAATAATTAGAAAGCGTTATCCACAGAGTAGGTTTTGTTTCAGCAGAAGCAACTAATCAAATTCTGAAAGGTTATGTGAAAGGAGGTAGGAAAACAATGGAGATTGGTATTAGATCAAGTCATGAAGAAATTGAAATTAATCAAATTCTGAAAGGTTATAGCAACATTCACATGAAACAGTTTAATACAAGAGCATCCGTCAGTGATTCTTAAGGTTGAGAAGAAAATGCATTTTGGGTAGATGAAACTAAAAAGAAGTTTGGGCCTAAATTCATAATGCTATGTTCAGTTGAAAATTTCTACAGCTCAATCTCCAGTAATTCCAATTAATCAAGAAATTGTAGCCATTATTGTATTAAAGAGATTTCTAAATATTAAGTCATTGCTGTCTCCTTGCTTGTTTTATCTTGCTGAGAAACTTTATAGGGTACAGGGTTTTATTTATTTATCTGAAAAATGTTTATGAATGAATTGCCATTTTACAAATTTTTGTTAGGGAGTTATAGACTTTCACAAACCATTATACAATGTTATTAAACTCTTTCTTCTTCAAAATAACTTTTGACCATGTAGCATCACTTTCTGCTATCCAGTTACAAAGACTTGTTTAACAACTCTTTTAACTGCTTCTCTTCCTATATGCATGTTCTGTGAGTGTTAAATACTCTAGGCTCTCTCCTCATTATGTGTCACATTGTATTTTAAATTGTCTCTTTCTGACTGTAAGTATAAATGTCCTTTTCACTCCTGTTTTCCTTAAAACTTCCTTATTGCTCACATGTTCTGCCTTTGGCTTTCTTAGCATTTGTCAATAGAACCACATCTATGTTATAGCAAGTCTCTTTCCCATATGAGTAAACTGTTCAACATTTACTGACATATAGGAGATTAAATATTGTATATTAGCTCAGCACTTTTTATTTATTTCTAATAATATTTTCCTATCTCTTAATAGCTTGCTTAATATTTGGAAGTCATCTTTTGCTATTCCCAAGGCCCTTCAAATTTCTGTATACCATTTTCCATTGTTTGTAATTATACAAACCAAATAGTTAAATTTCTATACCTGCTTAATTTTGACATCTCCAAAATGTATGTCTCACCTTGAATTGCCTCCTTTGCTGACAACTATGTATTTTTATGGTTATTATTTCTGCTCCTATAATGAAAGGCTATCGAAAAGTTATCAGCATAACCAAGAGGCCTTTATAAAAAAATTCAGACAAATTTTCAATGAAATGAAAAGTTATTAGTTCTGAGGAAATTTTCTATTCTTTATATCAGAATACAACAGACATTCAAACATACCTGGGAACTAACTGTGCTAAGTTCCACAGCAATATCCACTCCTGAGTTTCCAATTCCAACCACAACAACTTCCTTGTCTTCATAATTTTCAGAATGCTTGTACTGTTGGGAGTGAAGGATTTGACCTTTGAACTTCTCCTGTCCAGAAATATGTGGAATATTTGGGAAAGCATGATGACCATTGCAAACCAAAATACCATCAAATATTTCAACTTGTGTGTGACCATTTGTCAAATCCTTGATGTAAACTTTCCACTGACCACTACTTTCAAAATCATCACTTTCTTCAATTTTTAAAACCTGTAAATGAAAAATCAAATAAAATGATAAATAACACATTATTCTTTAGTTTTAAATGCACACATTAAAAGAAAATCTAACATGGCATTTCACTGATAGTGAATTGAGAAATGATGCCTGGAATGAGGTCACAAGTATTGCCTGCAATATGAAATATAAAGGAACAGTAATAAACAATATTGAGAAAAGGTTTTTCTATGAAAAATATCAATAAAAAGCAAAGTGGCTTAAGTTGAAATTGTTGATTGGGAATACATACTTTTTTAAAGAAATTTTAAAGATTATTTTGAATAAAGATAATTTTTAAATGTTGAAAAATGATGTACATGTGCACAACTATTATAAAGAAAGTAAGTCAAATAATTTTCAATAATAAAAGTAGAAAGAAATAATTCTGTGAAACATATTTGATCCTTAAACAAACCATAGTGAGTCAGAAGAATGTTAATTATCCTTTTTATGATTAGTTCACCAGTTGATTTTTACCTCACCAGTCTACATTTCTTATATATATATATATATATATATATATATATATATATATATATATATATATATAGAGAGAGAGAGAGAGAGAGAGAGAGAGAGAGAGAGAGAGAGATAGATAGATAGATAGATAGATAGATAGATAGATAGATAGCAGTCTACATTTTGTTTGCATGTATATCTGTCTAGCATTATATATTTTGTTTAACTGTGAAAATTAGGCATTTGAATTCTGATAATAAATGTCAATATTTTAATAATTTTAAAGCAAAGCTCCAGAAAATCAAAGAGATCTAATTGAACAAGAGCAGTTTATATTATAATGATCCAATTTCTGTATGTCAGTGCATTGGTTATTCTGACATAGCAAAAAAAAAAAAAAAAAAAAAAAAGGAAAAATAGGATACAAGTTCCTGCTTAAAATAATGATGTCTGTGAAATAATATTTTTACCTTGGACAAATATATTTTTAGGATATATTTTTTATATAGAAAGTTTTTTTTACAAAATGAATCTATGATTATTTTATACAAAAATTATCAATATTTTCATTTTTTCTTTTTTCTCGGGAACATTTTAATATTTTCCAAATAATGACTTATAATAAGAAGTTATTTTCCATAAATTGTAAGCATGTCTGTTCAAAAATCATTTAACTCTAGATTTATGCTGATTACTAGAAGCAAAGCTAATTTTAAAATTCAAATGGAGTTGGGGTTTCGCTGATTATTAAATAGTTCTCTTCTTTTTTTGAATCATTTCATCCCCAAGCAAGGCGATAATGCCACTAGGACATAGGGGGTTACAGGGAATGAAAGAGAATGAGAAGACTTTAGTGAGAAATGAGGAAAAGTGCAATAAAGGATTCAGGAAGACAGAAGATGGTAATTGATGTTACATTTAAATTTTTGAAGATTGTAGGTGCCAGAGATGCAAGAAATTGGAAGGGAGTCCCACAGGCAAGAAGTGCAAGAAAAAAACTATTAGGATAGAACTGATAGTTACATCTAGATAGTTAAACAGTAAAACTGTGAGACCTAATTGCCAATCCAGTAGTATGCTTAAATTCAGTGAAGACACTAAAGAGAACATCTCATCAGAACAATTGTCATGAAAATATTTGTAGAAAAGACAGAGGGAAGCCACATCACAATGATAAGAAAGTGACTGAAGTTGACATACCCAAGTTATGATTGATTACATTATAGATACTTCTTTGATTAGTTGGTTGGACGTTTTTGTTTAACAGCATCTCAACCTCTATGGGTTATTTATTTATATTTTGTATGCAATTTTATTGTATTTATTTTTTTTAGGTAATAATGGTGTTAATGATACAAGTCTTACTAATTAGCCCATAGCTAGGGGAGAAGAGGTGGATTCATACCTTTCCTAATTGTATTTGTACTTAAGTAAATATAATGAACCCAACTGTAATTGGAACTTGGCTTTCCAATTAACAATTCTGAGCCATTATCCATCACACCATCCACATATCAAAGCTTAGAGCACCTGGTATTACCAAGTGGTCACCCATGTAGGTACTGAGTGGGTCTGATATTGCTTAAATTTGGTAATCGTATGTTTCAACATGATCTGGCCATAAGTATAGACCCTTTTTTGAATTTTCTCAAAAATCTTGAGATATATAGTAGGAACACCAAACCAGATATGGCAGCAGTATTCAATTCATGGACAAATGGTAGATTTATAAATGTGCAAAAGGGATTCTGACAAGAGAAATTGTCTAGTAGAATACAGTGAACCAATTTTCCTAGCAGCAGACCTAGCAATTGATTTATGTTTTCCACTTCATGTCAGTGGAAAATGTGAGCCCAACAAGGTACAAAGTGTTGCTATCCTGGACTTTAGCATCATTCCTGCTAATGGAAGGCAGAAAAGGTTTTCTGTGGTAATTAATTGAAAGCAGTTTTGTTCTGGAGGCATTTCAATTTACAAGTCATTCCTTGCTCCAGTAAACAACTAATTGAAGATCCTTTTTGAGAGCCATTGCCAGTTTTACTTTGTCATATCTGTCAGACTTGCTACAAAGACATGAACAAATAGTTGTGTCATCTGTATAGTTAGATACCTAGTTGGGAACTGATGACATTGAGAAGGTCTGTGATGATGATCTGAAATAGTGTAGGTCCAAAGACAGAGCTTTGATGTACCCTTGCATTAATATGAAACGAACTAGAAGTATGTCCATTCGACACAACCTTTAGTACACAATTTTTTAGGAATCATTGAATTAGGTCAAATATTTGTCCAGAAACATTATAGCCATAGAGCATGTGGAGAAGGCCAGCATGCCAGACCCTGTTAATTGCCTTTGAAGTATCTAGGGCCACAGCTTTGCTGTTATTATCTAAAGCTTGATAGGCAAATTCAGTGATGGCCATTAATACATCAACAGTAGACCTGAAAAAATGAAAACCATATTGCTTATTCAAAAGGAGGTCATGTGAAGTAAGATGCTTAACCAATTTGGCATTGATTAAAGAGGGTTCAGATACTTTGCCAGAGGAGGACATCCAAGAAATTGGAAAGCAAGAAATAGTGAGACATTTATTGTAAGGTTTGAAGAGCCAGTTCTGGAGTATATTTCTTTAAGACAATTACAGAGATAGCATCAAATCAGAAACCATAGATGGAATTATCTACATATCTCTCCGTAGATTATCTGTTCTAGGGGTAAAATGAGATACTCCAGAAGAGTTGAGAATGTCGGAAGAGAATTTCTGGACAAATGTTGGAATGAGAATTTCTGGGCAAAGCACTCTGCTTTATCTTCAGTAGATGACAACACTTTTAATTGATTGAAGAGAGGAGGGACTGATAATTTGCTCTTGTTCAGTACAGTCTTACAGAGTTGTCAGTAGTTTCTAGAACCAAAATTATAAGAGGCTATATGGTTGTCTTATTCTATCAGTGAATTGTGACTTTGCCTCTTTGAGGACACCCTTAAATTCATTACAAGCAGTGACAAAGTGATGTTTGTACAATCAGACTTGTTATTCTGGTATAGTCAAAAGAAATGATTCCTGTGGGCTATAGCTGCTGAAAAGGCAAGAGAGAGCCAAAGAGAAAACTGTGGTTTCACTTGGTATTTCTGTGCTAGCACAAAAGCTTTGATGCCAGTTTTCATCCAGGTAGAGACCACAGTTGCATGCCATCAAGTACAGATAAAATGTATTGTTGGCTATTTTACTATATGTATTATTGGTAATTTTTTATATAAAAATGTATTGCTGATATTTTTACTATAAAAATGTATTCTTATACTTTCATGTTTTTTTTTTTTTTGTTATTTGGGGGGGTTAATTTTATCCATAGTTGGGATCCTAACAGGTGCTACCACCCTGGGTCAATGGGGGGGGTCTGGGAACAACAGCAATTAAGAGGTGGTTCCATGCTCCTCAAAACCCCCAATCTACCAAACGGAGGCCATACTGAGCTGCATAGTTTAACATCATACCCAGGACTAAAATTGTTAATGAAAATAAAGGTCACTTGTTTTCTTTAAATGAATTAACACATTTATTATCTGAGTTTTTAAATAATATCTTTGTTACTGAATTTATTTTTTTATGTGCTATACCCTTTCAGGTTGTGAGTGATGATGGCTCTCCACAAAGATTTAAATAATACTGCACGGAAATAAATTAACAGTTGGAAAAATAATGATAAATTAAAATTTCCATATTTCTGAGATGAGGCATTGTAATTATTTAGACTATTTATATTGTTTGGACTCATCTTTGTTGCCATATTCATGACATTTCAGCCTTTTTCAGGTGATTGGAATTCATATGTCCCAAACTCCTCCTGCTTCGTGGAAATAACCAAAGATGCTCCCATCCAATCCAACCAGATGGTGTGCCTGAATATGGTGACTTTATTCACCAAGGTACCCACAGAGGAATCACTATCAGGTACAAACTGGCCTCAAACTAATCCCTAGAAATATATCAGTATATCAATAGATAACCTAATGGAGACGCTGACTTTCTGTACACAAACAACACACTTCAGAATGGGATTAGATATATATTGACGGGATGAAGGGTTAGCAATGAGCTCGTCATTATCACCGGCAATGGCTACCATATACATGGAATACTTTGAAGAAATGGCATTAGAATCCACATAACTAAAGCCAACTCTATAGTTGAGATATGCAGATGACATCTTCATACTCTGGCAACACCAGGAAGAGGTCCAGCTGTTAGTGGACCATGTGAACTCAATAAGATCATCAATACAGTTCACAATGGAGAAAGAAAACAACAAAAAATTAGCATTCCTGGATGTACTAATGTCTTGAACAGAGTATGGTTTCAAGACATTCATATACTGCAAGCCAACATTCACTGGACAATACCTCAACTTCACTTCCCACCACTCATACAGTGTAATGAAAGGGATCAGACACTGCTTACAACATCAAGCAAAAATGGTGACCCAGAGACATATGAACAAGAAAGTGTCAGTATAAGCAATATCCTACAATGTAACAACTACCCTGGGTACATGACAGCAGCTCTAACAAACAGGGATAGAAGAGTACAAGAGGTTAACAGCACTCAGAAAACAGCCTCAGTCTGCCTATGTGAAGGAATTATCAGAAAAGATACAAAAGATCTGTGGTTTATATAACATCAGGATGACCTTCAAAAGTGGCTCAACACTTTGCAGACATCTCTTCTGAGTAAGACCCCTCCCATAGAGGAGAACATGATTAAGGAATGTGTGTACACCATCCCATGCAGCTGTGGGGTAAGAAATATAAAGGAGAAACAGGATGTCCATTTAAGATAAAACTGCAGGAACAACAGTAATTAAGAGGTGGTTCCATGCTCCTCAAAACCTTCAATCTTCCAAACAGTGTTCTTGCTGCTCTATGTAGTTCATTGTCATACCCAGGACTAAAAGTGATAGTGAGAATAACGTCTGCTAGTGGTTTTCTTTAAATTAATTAACACATTTATTATCTGATTTTTTAAATAATATCTTTGTTATTGAATTTATTTTTTAATGTGATTTTAATAATCTTTTTTTATGTGCTATACCCCTTTTAAAGCCATGACATGAAGAGAAATAGAAAAATCGAGTATAGTTGATCACATATGGAGGAAAAAGGGAGATCACCGACCCCCTGTGGGATGAAGTTGAAATAATAGACAGAAAACAACACTGGAAAATAGGAAAACCTAAGGAATCAGCACATATGCTAAGTCACAAAAATTTCCTAAGCTGGCCAAGCATAGAAATGAAGACAATAAACAGTGGAGTAATGGATAGTGGCTCAGATTGAGGAATCAGAGAACCAAGTTTGAATTCCAATCAAATCCATTACATTCACTTATGAGCTAATAATACTCTTGAGAAAGATATGAATCTTTTTCTTTTCCCTTCAGTTATGGGTAAATAGCAAGAGACAGACCAAGTTCTATAGCCTTGGATGGCAACTGGTCTACTGCAGAAAGAAATGGCAACCTACTGCAGGAAAAAATCTGCCTCGCCTGTCATGTATCAAAAGATACATATCGCCTAAGCGTGTATCACGCATGGCACATGATGGGATGGGAAGGGAACCAGTAATGCAGAGTCCTGGGGAAAAGCAATAGTAACAACAAAAATTGCAATATGAACTTTGGTAAAAAAAAATTGTTACTTAGATTGAGTCCCAAAAATTCATACACTGATATCCTCAAGGACACATGGTCCACTGGATAAATAAATAAATCGGTTTAATTCAGTGACTTGACCTGGCTACATCTGGGGTGAACAAAAACTTGGAGAGTTGACTTAAAGGAGAGAAAAGACACTGGAACTAGAACAATCTACCCCGGTGGACGAAATAAAGGATTCAATTTGAAATTCCAATCACCTCAAGAAGGCCGGAGCATACAACAGCTGAAACGTCGTGAATGTGGCAACAAAGATAAGGACAACAGTCCGAACAATGTAAATAGTGTAAAAAAAATGTTTGATTTTTTAGATTGGTCTCCCTTAGTATTGACGTAATTGTGTACAAAGAAACTGCAAAAAGTTTTTAACACGTATGTAAATTGTAAAATTTATTTCAGAACTAACTTTTTTTATTTAAAAAATTTATTTCAGAATTTATTTGTAAAATTTATTACAACTAAAAATTTACTTATGAATTTTTATTTATAAATAGTTTCCTAAGGAATTTTCCTCTCTAATGATTGAGATAATAATTGTTTGTGTCATTACTATGAGAATCAATAGGCAAAGTAGAGAAGCCTGAATCTATGAGTTTTATATATTGTCATCAGTACTGTTTAAGTTTAGATTAATAATTGCATTCATGTCAGGTATCATTTTTGCAGTTGGTCAGGTAGAGTTTCATTGAATTTAGAGTTTAAAACTTTTCGCATACCAACTACTAAATTATCTCCCTTAAATTGAGTTACCAAGCCTAATTAATAAAAACTTTATATTTCTAGTTCAGCTGATTCTTTTAAGAATGTCTACTCAAACACGGGTACCCACTAAATATAACGTTTATATTATAATAAGAAATAGTGTTAGATTAAAAAGTTCATTATGTGAAGACATTGGCATTATAATTAAGGAGATATGAAATTTTAATTGTGGCTAAAGTAAACAATATTATTTTTTAATAGGAAGGATTTTTTTTTCCTGAGAATAAGGTTTTTTAGAGATTTTTTAAATTTTTTGTAATAAATTTAAAAGCTATTTTTGTTAGGATTAATTAACTGCTATGTACTGGTGAATTATATTTTTTGAGTAACCTTCGTCTTGTTTATCAGGGTACTTTTAAAAAAAAGCAAACAACTTGATATAAACAAAAATAGTGATTAAATTATTTTACTGTCACCAAAAATGTATCCTAATTATAAACAAGACGAAAAGGTTTAATAATAAGACTGATTTTATTAGAACAGTGAACAGTATTTGAATGAAAATCATTATTCAAAAATGCATAGTAAACCGAACTGCATTTTCTTTTAAAACTGCCATCATATTCTGAGCCCTATTATTTAAAAAATCATGCATTGGAAAAAAAAAAAATCTCGAAATACAATAATTTATCTCAACGATAATATTTTCTTTTGTATTACACACCTTAATTTGGAAAATCTTGCAAAAATAAAAATAATTGTCAGATGTTAATGAAACTTTCAGAAACTATTCACAGATGATCGAAAATATTATATTTTTTTTCTTAAAGTCACAGCAGAAATATTTTTTTTGATATTTTTTAACACCCCATAACTAATTTTATGAAAAACTCTAGAAATTCGAGTGCATCAACTTTAGTGGTTACAATAAAAAGCACAAGGCTTTGAAGAATGCAAATCATGTTTTTTGTTTTTTTTAATTGGATCCGCAGTACCTGAAAATTGAAAAATCAGCTCTGAATTGTAACATACAAAAGTAACAAAACTCAATAAAACAAAAATACTATTTAATTTCAAATGCTTTTATTTGTTTTTAGTTGTTTTTATGAATAAAGACAATATTTTCTGAAAGCAAAAAATTTTTTCAATGAAAATTGAATTTTTAATACAATTATTTGTTATTACTTTATAATAGATTTTTTTTACATTAAGTTTTTTTTAAAAAAATAGTTAAAAAGCCACATCAACTTTTCTTAAGTGTCCTTATGAGATTGTCATTGTCTAGCTCTTTGAAAATTGTATCATTTGGTCCAATCTGAAGATCCGCAGTAATTAAGAAAAATGTAATTTTGTGTTTATAATCGGGCGGTAATTATAAAGTACGGAAGACCAACCAGAATATAATTAAATTGCATTATTTAAGTTCAGCAGTGTTCTCCGCTGTTAAGGCCTTTACTTTTGCGAAAGTTTAACACCCAAAGTTAATTTGATTTTTCAATTTCAACTGAGAAGGGTACCTATAAGTATCAGTATCATCTTATGAAATTTAACTACAGGTAAACTTTAAATTTATATGATCTTATTTTTATATTAATCTCAGTTATGACATTTTTCCATAAATGAAATATCAAAATTGATAATAAAATGGAAATATAAATAACACAGTAAAAATAAAATGTAATAAATGTACATAAAATTATAGTATTTTATATACACTTCTGATAAAATTTCATAAGAAAGGTACCTATAAATTAATTAGATACCTTTCTTATGAAATTTAATCTCACTCTTCTTAACAGTCTTATTTTTTAATTTCTTTATATTTTCCATAAAGCATCGTAAACGTAAAGATGAAAGCTAAGTACAAAAAAAATAAAATAAAATAAAAAATTAGAGCGCTGAAAGTTTTCCTTAAAAGTAACAAGGTAAATAACTTGTTCACTAAATCTAAATAATTTCACTTCCTTCCATTCGTAGAAAGAATTATCCTCCCGTAAGTTATCTAGACTAAACGTCATAATGTCTTTTGTCACCTGTCAAATGACGCGAAATGTTATTACCTGCTTTGTTTTATTTTCAAATCAAATTACATTTTTTCGGCGCAGAAGCTAAGTTAAGCTTGGTTCAAAATATTTTAAATAACCATTATAATTTCTGATTCTATTAAAATAAGTTTTGAAAAAAATGATAATTGATTTTTAAAAGAATATCAAAGTCAGATTTTCATCTTTTTTATAAAATGATTGAAAATGATGTCCTTTTTTTTTTTTTTGGATAAAAAAAAACAAGATTTTTAACGAAAATTTCGAACGTGTTAGGAACGATTAAAAAATACCCCCAAAATACTTTAATCTTTCCTCTTTGAACATTAGACGATAAAATTTTGTTTTCGTCAAGTTCGGCGTCTTTTTCATCATGCTATGCTCTTTTTGTTTACATTTCGTAGAGTATCCTTTAATCATTACACCACCGGTACATCGAAGCTTACAACACGAGCCTAATATTCTCGATCGGTCACCCATTTAGGTACTGACTATGTTCAACTTTGCTTAACTTCGCTGTTTCAGTTTCAATTTGATATGGCCGTAAGTCAATGACATTAAATTTTTTTGTCGATGCTATTTTTCGCTTTCGGATCCAAATCCAGAAGAAAGAGGGTTGCGAATATGAAGTTTATAAAAAGATGACATGTAAGGAAAGGAAAGGAAACAAGTATTTGCTAAAAAATGTAAATTTAACAAAATGCCCGAAATTTCAATCTATTGCTAGAAATAGATATTTTAATAACTTTTTTGTTGTTGATTGCAGATATTATTAGTTTAGTAACAAATAAAAAAAAAATGAAATTATTAATCAAAAGTTAAACTAAAGTTTTGATGAATTTCTTTTACCTCAGTGGCGAATCGAATGTACTTCAACAAATCAAATTTTTCTGCATAAAGTTGTAAATATTTCAACACGTACGAGTGGTGCATGTAAATAGGAAAATGACTTGGAGGCGGAAAATCGCTATACGCCATCGTCTCTTTACTTGTGTTGATAATTGTCGATCGCATGACAGTAGCTCTTCCCAGTTCTTGTACATCTTTGGAATATCGCCATAACCCTCCTAAATTACCACTCTTCTCTAGACATACAGGTTTCAAACCTTCATCCAGGCAACATTTGATTCCAGTGAGACCACTGGCCCCAGCACCGATTACAGCAATACTTCTGCGATGTGAAGACATGTTAATTCACTTTTTAAATGAACCGAGTATGGGTTACCAGTGAAACTAAGGGAGAGCACTCTAAATAAAAAAAACAAATATAGCCAGTGGTATATTATTGTTTACGTTTTTTATTTGTTAGTTTTTGTTTGTTTTTATTTGCACCTATGCAGAGAACTTAAAACGATTGGTTACTTATTTTTAGTGTGTCATTTTTTGCTTACAATTATTACTACGTGATGCAAACAATAGTTAGCCCATTCATAAAAATGACTTGTAATAAAACAGATAAATTAAATATTAAAATGTATGAAAAACTAATTAAGAAAATTAGTAGAATGTTATATTTATTAACACGGTTTCTTTGGAAAAGAAAGCAGGAAAATAAAGCCAGGCGGTTAAAAAAACAATGAATAAAAATTTATTTGCAAAAAAAAAAAGAGACTTCAAATTTAAGAAACCGACAAATAGCCAGACGGTTTTATTAGGTTGGTGCAAAAAAATAATGTCGTTTTTTGACGTTCAACTTTATGTGAGAAAACGACAGTATCTTTGCACCAACCTAATAAATATTCTGTGGCAAATTTTACAAAATGAAGATCAACTTTGATCTTTTCAAAAATCCTTCAAATTTAAAATGCAAAGAGACGTGATTTGATTGAATATAGTGATTTTCGAATTTTTAACCAATTGGGATAGGTAGTATACGATCCCTAAGGAATTGTTTTTTTGTTTTGTTTTTTTTTACCCTTTTAGATCCACGTGTTTATTTTAATAGCGAAATCAGAAATGAATAGACTACAACCAGGCGTAGAAAGTGTAGTGATACTAGCAAATTAGTATGTACAATTTGCATAAGCATAAGTGAACACTTCATATAAGTGGTCATTGGGAATAACGAGGGGTAGTACGAGTTTAGCAGTCGGGCGACCGGCTGATAGGCTGAACTCTCTGACCCGAACGAGGCTGCGCCGAAGGGCGAAGTCGCTTTCGTGGAGGTGAACCGACCCTCGGCCCGTTTATACGGTTTCAAACGGCATATTTTTGGCCGAGCCTACGGGCTCGGAGATCCCACGTTAAACCGGCTTTGTGCCACACGATGCCCTCGTGGGGGGGGGGGTGACTAAATATCAGTACGAGCTTAGCTGTCGGGCGACCGGCTGATAGGCTGATCGGTTGAACTCTCTGCCTTCGGGTGTGGAGGGACCCGATCGAGGCTGTGCCGAAGGGCGGAGTCTCTTTCGGGGAGGTAAACCGACCCTAAACCCGTTTATACGGTTTCAAAGGGCATATTTTTGGCTCGGAGATCCCACGTTAAACCGGCCTTGTGCCACATGATGCACTTGTTGGTGGGTGACTAAATATCAGTACGTGCTTAGCGGCTGATTAGTGATGACTTCAACTTCACAACAATGGCGTCGCCGAATGGATATCAATTGTCTCTGGAAGATCCGGATTTCGTGGATACATGGATTCGTTGTTTCCCTGGCACTGCGAGAACAAAAAAGTTGAAAGACAACAAGGAAAAGGGAGGCGAAAATGAAATCACGGATTTATTTTTGGCTACAACTGGATGCGAGGCGATAATGAAAGTTTCCACGATGGCATATCCCTTAAATTTGGAAGACCTGACTTTCGAAAAAATAAGTCAGATTAGAAGAAGAAATATGAGACCCAAGAAAAGGCTGGTAGTGGCAGAAAGAACGAAATTCATGTCAATGAAACAAGAAATTGACGAACCAATTATAAAATATCTACACCGTCTACGAAATGCAAGTAGATATTGTGAATTTGAAAAACTTGGACAAGACGAACAGACTATTGAAGAGGACTTGATTCAATTAAGACTAATTGAAGGTATGTCCAATGCGTCACACCGATATAAAATAATGGAACAATTACAAATAGGAAATATGTCTTTAAATACATGTATTGACTTTATGCAGCAACAAGAGCTAATACAGACATACCATCATTATAAAAGTCAACCCAGCGAACAAATATTCGCTGATATGTACATGTTAAAGAAGATAAAAAAGTGTTCGTATTGTGGATGTGAACACGAAATAAAAAAGGAAAAGTGTCCAGCATTTGGGAAAACTTGTAATAATTGCTTAAAAAAGAACCACTTTCAAGCAGTGTGTAAATTAAAAAAGAAAAATGTTGAAAGAATTGAAGAAAACGACACCGATAGGGAAGTTTTTACATTGAACATAAGAAAAAAGACATTATAGTAAAGGTTAAAATTAATAACTGCAATTTAGATATGCAAATGGATACTGGGAGTCAAGTAACACTGATACCAAAAAATTTTGGGGAAGACATTGGTAAGCCACCTTTACGAAAAAGCAGTTTCCGACTCCGCCAGTTTGATGGGTCGGTTATAAAAACATTAGGATACTTTGAAGGTTCATTAGAGTTAAAAGAAAAATTTGAAGTAATACCTATAGTTGTTACAAGTTGCAAAAAAACCACGGCCTTATTGGAAATGACGTGCTTAATATAAATTCTACTAAATTAATGAAATGAAAATGGAAAAAACTGGAAAGTTAAAAAACTATGAAGCAAGTTTAAAAGTAAAAGAAAATGTTTCCCTCTCTTATTATGTGGCACGAAAATTACCAGTACATTTATTGCCGTTAGTAGTGACAAAACTACGTAAACTAGTAGAACAAGACCTTCTTAAACATGTTCCGTCTGAAGGTAGCAAGTGGGCATTACCGATTGTAGTTTTGAGGAAAACAGATGGTGATTTACGTATTTGTGGAGATTACAAAATAGGAGTAAATCACAAGATATGCTCGGATTCATATGCCATACTGAATGTTGAACTTGCATTACATGCACTGGCAGGGATGTCCGTTTTTTCAAAAATAGATTTTAAAACGGCATACCACCAAATACCAATAGACGAAAACTTCAAAGAAGTAACCACGATAAATACACCAATAGGGTTACTAAGATGGAAAAGAATGCCATATGGAGTAAAAACCGCAAGCGCCATATTTCAAAGGGCCATTGAACAGGTTTTAGGAAATGTACAAAATATGGTTTGTTACCAAGACGACATATGCATAGCAGCTACTAATGAAAAAGAATTAAAAGAGAAAACTGACTTAGTCTTGAATTGATTAAGAATTGCTGGAATGACGATAAATGAAAAAAAAAATGCGTAAACAATTCTAACAAAATATCTTTTTTAGGTTATTCCATATATCACCAGACCAAGCCTTGATAGAAAAAATACTAAAAGTAGCTACACCTACAAATAAAAAAGAATTGGAGTCTTTTTGGGGATTGGTAAATTTTTACAGGCGATACTTACCAAAATACACGGACTTGACGGAATCGTTTGCAAATTTAAGAAAAAAGAATGTGGAATTTATGTGGTCAGATGAAAAGCAAAGAGCTTTTGAAAGATTAAAAGAAATTATGTCAAAGAAACCTGTAGTGAAAATATTTGATAAAAAAAAGGACATAACACTCACTACAGATGCAAGTGAACATTCAATATCGGGAATATTATCACAAGAAGGACATTCAATAATGTATTTGTCGAGAAGGTTAACGAACACTGAATTTAATTACTCGAACATAGAGAAAGAAGCATTGGCTATCGTTTGGACAACTACCAGAGCCCGACAATTTTTAATTGGGAAAAAATTTCTATTAAGAAATGATCACAGACCATTAGAGTTTATATTTAACCCAAGTAAAGAATTACCCAAAGTCACGACATCAAGGATTCTACGATGGGCGATAAGATTGATGGCATTTGACTTTGATATAGAGTATGTCAAAGGAAATTCAATTCCACATGTGGACGCACTATCAGGATTGAGGTTCTACAAGGAGTCAAAAGATAAAACAGAGGAACAATTTGAAGATTCATTCCTTGATAGACTGATGTTTTGTCTTTAGACAGAATGGCTGCAGAAACGAGACATGATCCAGTGCTAAGTAGGATAGTATCGAGAATAAGAAAAAACTCGTGGGGAAATTGTTCTAGGGCGGAAATATCCTATAAAGAAATAAGACACAAATTAACAATAGAACATGGAGTGATTTGCAATGAGGACCTGGTAGTTCCACCAGAAACACAAAGAAAACCGATAATAGAAAGTGTACATGATGATATACACTATGGAGTAGCGGCCACACAAAAAAGGATAAAATTAGAAGCTTGGTAGCCGGGATAATCAGGAGACGTTGAGGAATATGTAAAAAGGTGTAAAAAAAATGTAAAGAATGAAGAAACTTTACACAAACCAAATTACATTCGTGACCCAAAGAAGTGGAGCCATGGAGTCGTGTGCATATGGATCATGCATACATTAATGGAGTGGGACTCTTATTAATACTAGTAGACTCCTTTTCAGGTTGGCCTGAAATAATCCGGGTTACAAACAAGAAAAGTTCTACTATAAAGCAGATTCTAAGAGTCATATTTTCCAGAAATGGTGTACCAAAAACCTTGGTATCTCATAATGCACCAGAATTTTGTGAGGAAGAACTTAACGTATGGTTAGAAAGAATAGGGTGTAAACCAAATAAGACACCTCCATATCACCCTCAATCAAACGGATTAGCAGAAAGAATGGTACAGACCGACCGTAAAAAAGGGGCTAAAAGCATGCTCTCAGCAAAAAAGAAAAAGTAGAAGTTTTTCTACCGAGGCTGCTTTTAAGCTATCGTACGATACCACATGAGGGAAGACTAGAAAGCCCATCAGCTTTAATGGGGAGACAGATTAGAGCTCCGCTAACGATGTCATATTCCACAAATGAAAAAATGTGGTACAAAAAGTGCAAAGATGCAGATCCGGAAGGAGCCGAATTTATAATGCAAAAAGGCCATAATACAACCATAATAAATCGAATAAATGGCGATAGTGTGTTAGCCCATGCAGACCAAATAAGGACCCAGGGTGAAGAGGAAGAACAAAACGACGAAGAAATGTCTTCAATTCCATCTGACAATAAGTTGGTAGAACAACCATTACAGAAGGAAATGTCAGAAGACGAAACAATGCAGGATGAAGAGGGCCAGAAGGAGTCTGTAAGTTCGGACGAAGACCAGATTATGCAAGAAAACACATGACTACAGCCTAGCCCGGGACAGATCCAGGTCTCCCAGGGAAAGAAATACGGGAGAGGGAGAAATAGAGCAAAGTGATGAAAATAGCAGGAGAAGGAGTACAAGATCTACGAGAGGAATAAAACCCTTAAGGTTCAGGGAGATGTATTGATACTAGCAAATTAGTATGCATAATTTGCATAAGCATAAGTGAACACTCATATAAGTGGTCACTGGGAATAACGTGGGGTAGTACGAGCTTAGCGGTTGATTAGTGATAACTTCAATTTCACAACAGAAAGGATTCGACTCCGTTAACAAAGTCTGCTTCTAGTGTTGTTGTTGAAGAAAGAAGAATAATCCTTTAAATTTGGTATACGAATATATTTTCTATATATATATGTCTTAACTTATATATGAATTTCTTTTCTAAACGTGTGTTTATCTTCTTATCCGAATGTCTTTTCTAAACCTTTGGGAGTTTCTCATATTTGAGAACGCCTGTTCTGAATATTTTCTCCAAAGGGCCTAGATGACCAGGCTCACTCGAGATAAGTCCTCCTTTCACATTCTTTCAACTTTCGTGTTTTGAATGTGAGCTTTTCGAAGTAAGTAAAATTCTTTGTTGCTAAAATTGATTTACATGAACTGTTGTTTTAAAAGAAATTTTTCCTTAACTAAACTCGTTAAGGAAAAATGTTTTTCATGAGCTGTTGTTTTCTAAGAGAAAACATATTTGTATTATAAGCAACTGTTAATTTGCCGTGATAGTTTGAGGCGCACAAGGGAAATGTTATGCAAGGTGTATATTGTATTTTGTACAATTTTTAAATTAAATTTTTTTGTCCTATTAATGTTTGTTTCTTTGCAAATTTCACTTTGAGTAAGAAGAGTCTTGTTCTTTTCGTTAGTGCCTAAGTACTAACAAAAGAGAAGGATAAGAAATTTTGAAACGCTTTATTTTCTTATTCTTTCTTTTTACTGCATTATTCAAACAAATTAGCCGTAAATAACCACCAGTACCTTTATATAGCCACCTGTCACATATTTTCAACTAAAATTGTTTTTATATTTACATAAGTAGTAAAGTAAGCGAAATAAGTGCTGCATAATTTGTTGCGTTTTCAATTAATCTGGCCGTTACTGCTGCTGCTGGTACTACTAGTAGTATTATTATTAGTAGTAGTTGTTGTCGTCTCCTTTTCTTCCCCCTCCTCTTCTTTCGATCTGTCGTGAAATATGACGAATGAATTCCAACCTGCCTGTGGCTTAGAGGCCACGATATCTCACCTGCCCGGTCGGAGCCGCCATTTATAATTTAGGTTAAGCGCATTCATGATTCTAGTGCTTTTAAAACTATCGTTACTTCCCACGCGTTTTCAAAAACCATTATAATTATGATTATATAGAAGCTGATCTGCACAGACAGAAGGACCTACAGAACTTGACCTATGCTAGGTGCTGCTATTAACTGCACGATCTTCCCGAATTATTGTTTAATGCAGTCCTTTATCAGAGGAAAATATGTTTTTTCTTCGAAAGTTATTGGGTATGTAATACAAAGAAAGCTCTTTTGAGTTTGTAAGCAACCGTTTTTTTTTTAATATCTCGCATAGTGATGGATTTCCTGGGATTTTCTTAATATGTGTATCAATTTTCTTTTTAATCATTCCTGGAATAGTGGTTGTGTTCAAATGCCAGTCTTGCAATTTCTCTTTACAAGTCGTCCTTATATTCTGAAAGTTTGTCAAATCTTTTTGCTGATATGTTTTTGTCATACACGGTGTTGATATGTATGAGATAGCAAGTATATTTCATGAAGTCTTTTATTATTATCTTGTTGATTGGCTTGTATAGGGTACTTAGTATCTATGGTGAAGCCAAAGGGGATTGTAATATTTTTACCCTCTAGCACTGATGGTAGTGGTTTGTGTCCATACCATTTTTCTACATGAGGAAATGTAGATATGTTGGCATATCATCCAGTGCAGATATTTTCCAACCCTATCGTTTCTATATTTGGGTTAGGGTGGAGAATCCAGCTATTAGATTATCAACAGTTTCCTCAGCATTTGTAAAAAAGTGATATTTTGGATTAATCCCATTCATTAAAATATGTATCTGGTAGGATATTGTTGGCAGGTTTTGATCTTGAGAGGTTAGAAAGAACTGTTCTGTTTCTGGTTTCAACCCAGAGTATTGCAATCACTGATGGGTCTGATTTTTGTCAACATCAGGATCTTTTGATTGCAATGGAGAGTGGCCATGTATAGGTTATTCTCTCCATTTGGTTTTCAGGTTAGGCCCTTATTTTCTGTTTTTTTGCTTGACATTTTTGGTATTTCTGCTCCTATTTCATTTTGTTTGTATAGTTACAGATTTTGTTTGAATGTTTAGATTTCTTTCATAACTCATTCTAGCTTTTTCTGGATTAATTCTGGTAAACAAGTTTTCCCAAACGGATGGATGACGACACTTGCATAGAGATAGTTTATACATTTCAAATATTATTAATAATTTTCATTATGAAAATCCTGGTCCGTTAATTTAATGATTCAAGTTCCTCATTTGTCCAGTTTAGAAAAGGTCCAAAATCATTTCGCTGTTATATTGTCCACGTAATCATATCTTTTATCAGATTTCTACTGTTTAATTTTGTCGCAATGTCTTTCATAAGTTTAGTTAAAAGTATGTTCTGCAAACAATAATACGGAAGTTTGATCCCATATTAGCCGATTATAAAAGTTTTATTCATTTTGCGAAATGATTATTTTATTAGTTATTTTTTTTTTTTACCATAACAGTGACTATTCAGTTAGTAATATTCTCCCACTGGTAAATAACAGGCCGTTGAGGCTAACGAGAAACCAACAACTACTTTTGTGGTAAAACTGAAAATGACTGAGGAAAGAAAAGAGAGAAAATAACAGAAGATAAATGTATATATCCTTCTATCACCATAACAGGCGAAATAGCCATAAGAAAAAAAGGAGATGAGTGTTTTTAGTCAATAAATTTTATATACGAAGTTTATAATTGTTTATGAATGACTGATAAAAGTATATGCATATGTTACCAAAAGTTCAGTAATAGTTTTTTCGTATGACAGAATTTATTGGGTGTGTAGATAAACTGTTCAGCCTCAGTGAAGACCTTATATCAGTTTGTGTGAAGAATTACATTTGTATGATAAAGAGTTCGTTAATTATTGTGTGAATGGTCTAACTGAAACAGAATGACCGTACTCGAGGAATGTCCTCCTTTGAGTGATTAGTACCGATTAGTACTGTCTTATTCTTATAGATCGTAAATAGATTAAGGCGTAGTGTTTCTGAACTCACAGAAACGGTTCTGATTGGCCCTAAAATAACTTTCTATTATTTTAATTTTATTTTGTTAACACAACCGGTACAAATGTGCAGAATCTATGCACATAAAACAATTGCACACTTTTCTCATTGTCGTGGAAGTGTAAACTTCCGGTTATGGTCTTCGGTGAAGTCCCACAATTCCATGCTTATCATGTGATAGCTTATATAGACAATGCTTATATAGACAATTCAATATTACAAGCTTAGTAAGTTTCACAACTGTCTTACAGCTTGTGAATGATGAATACGGTAGAGACCCATTAGGGATATCCAAAGAAAACATGAAGATCAGCTAAGAAGCTTCTATCACGCACAAGATGCTGTCCCAAATTTACTTGTTCACATCTCTAGCGTCTGTGATATTTTTTATTAAGAAGGAACCTCTGGTTCCGCTGGTTAATGATGTTATAGTTACGCGGAGCTAAAAAATGAAAAGTTGATTTACTCACGCCATGAAGATTAATGAACGATGATAATGACTATGAATCACACGGATAATTTGGACAAATCAAAATAAGGAATTTATTCACGAATTTACACGCTTGAAGTAGTGTCAGTAGCTATTTTTAGGAAAAAAAATCAGAATTCTTAAAGTTCGTAGTTTTAACATATTGTCATGAAGAAGAAATGTTCATACAACAGATTAAATGATCTAACACAAAATAATATTAAAATATGTTTAAGACAAAAGTAAGAGAGTTCATTGCTCACGGAAGGGATATATGGTTTGCGTAGTTTCAAAAGTAGTCGAAGAGAGATAGTATGATACTATGTGACACTGGAAAATAGAAAGAAAAGGGCTAATTTAAAAATATAATCTTGGAAAAAGACAAAAAGGGTTAAAGAATAGAACGATAGACAGACTGAGAGAAAGAATCGAGATTTCTTTTAATTTTAAAAGTCTGTTTTTAAGCAGACACGGTTTGAAGAAAACGACTTTGTTAGTTTGATATTACCAAGAAGATCGTCTGGAGGAAGCTGGACTGACGGATGATTGATGGTACTGCTTAAAGTGGAAGTTACGAAAACATGTTTCCTGATTGCGCAAGAGGTCAGCTAAGATATAATATTTGGTAATTTTGGAAACGAAGTCAAAATCAGCGAAGCTAATTTATTCCACCCATCAAAAAGTTGAACTTGTAAACAAATCGAGAAAATAGAATTTCTTTATGTAAGGACCCAACCATGGGTTCTTAAAATGAAATAACCATAACAAAATATGGGGTTAAGCTAACCGGTGGAAACAGCTGATAAGTTTCTGACTGTATAAATAAGACCAATCTGGGAAAATTTTGCTGACGAGAAATTAAAATAATAATTCTAATTAATGACCAGAAACTAATCCACGCCATGCAGTTTGAGAACCAGATTTGTCAAAGAGACAGCCGAAGAGACGGGTATAGATGAGATACTAAGAAAGGAGGTTAAAGAAGAAATTACCTCCGTTCATTTGGACGTGTTGGTATGAGGTACAACTAAGAGAAGGAAGAAGTTATCGGGGTGGATCGATACCTGTGACCGCTGTCCATAGGAAGGGATTTCCTCAAATTTAGAAATATAATTAATTTTTCAGAGCCAGACAACAAAGGGCTCTTTGTGGAAGATAGGGGAAACACCGGGTCCCCTAACCACGTCGAACCCCATGCTAGTTTTGGGTGAAAGTCAATATAAGCAGAACACTGAAGGAACAAAGAGAGTTCCAGAGACGCCAGTTCCAGAGTGCAGACGACGAGAGACGACTACTCTACTGAATCCCACGTAACTTGCTGCTAGAGAGAACTTTCGGCTTAAGCCTTGTTCCAGACATAGCAAAGTGTCACTATAGAATTCAAAGTGCGAAGGGTTAATATTTCTGTACAAAGAACGATATAAACTGCATAGAAATAGACCTAAAGAAATTCCTGTCTTTTCTTTATTTCGTCTGCAAGAACGTTTTTAATTATTCCTTTGTGACATTGCATCACTGGGATCGAATCAGCGCTAACATTACTGACGACTACTCGATCTTTGCCAGCTCTGGAATCAATCACCACAACGCAGATCAGAACGACCAACTCCAACGGCCAGCGGCAGCACTGACCAGAAACCGACCGGCGAGAAGTTTTACAATATTTTGAAATAATTAGCTTTCTTTGATTGTTGAGAGAAAATTCTTTGAAGTGCCGCGTACTGGTTAGAAGCCGACAATATAATTGGTGTGTAATTTTACACTGGCGAGTACTTCAACGCTGGTCGCTAGAAACTGAAAAGAAACCTTTCACATGACTTCAGACACTCTTCCGAATAATTTAATTTTTCTCCTAATTTTATATCAAAAGGAATTTCATGTAGGCTCGGTACTTTCTTTCCCTCTTCTTTTTGGCCCACTGGCTAATTTCTGTGAAGGCAAGGTTTAGCACCAAAAGAATTTTACGTAGGCTTGCGAATTTCTTTCCTTCTTGTCGGCTCACCGGTTAATTTCTGGGAAAGGCAAAAATCTCACAAAGGCTCGCGAATTTATTTCCTTCTTCCCCACTCTTTCCAATTTGTAGGGAGTGAATGAAGGGAGTTATTAATTCACACTCACTACAGTTTCACTACATCACACCTCTGCGCTTCTTGATAAAAGAAATGAATAGGTACCTTATCATATTTTTGAGAATATATACATCTACTTTAAGAGAAATAAGAAAATGTAGACAATGAAATATATATACAGATTGATTGAAAAGTAATTCCTTAATTTATGTATGATGGACTCTCCCGTCTACCACTGAAATTACAATTATCAGACGATAGGAAATGTATGAACTTCTGGTGGGATGGCCTCCTACTGCTCATGTTTAAAGCATGAAGAGTTTTGTGTGATTTGGTGGTCATCATGTTCTGCAGTCATCATACTGCCTTTTCTTTGGATGATTATGACATCGGATTGAAGGGCAGGGAACGCTTGTTTCCGTCAGTTGTTCCCTGTAGGAAATGGCGATGTTTGCACGCGGCACATCTGATCTGAATTTGTCTTCATCTTGTCTTTTCTGAGGGAATCATTTGCGGTGATGCGAGAATGGACAGGAACTAAGGTTTTAGGATGAGGAATGCACGGTATACCGATATTCATCTGTGAGGGCTACGAAAGGAGACACCTTAGTTGCACTCTGGAGTGTGGCCCCCTACTGGCGGAGAAAATGAAATAACTACGTTTTCCATTTCTGGTCCTCCACTGCAGTTGCACAAATAAATTTGTCCATTGTCCTCATGAAGCGCTTGGCTTCACCATTTGCTTCAGGCCAGAAGGATGACGAAAACCCGACTGAATGGCAAAGTCCTTGATTTCCAAATTTTGAAAAGGAGTCTATTATCTGTCTTGACTATTGGCGGTAAGCCTTTTCTGGCAAATATGGAATTTAGACACATATAAAAAAAATTGAAATCCCTTTTTAAAATATTGGTAGTCGTTGAATTGTAATGAGCTTTTCCATTTATGATTAGTTATTGTTATGGGGTCCACACCCTTTTCATATAAGTGGACTCTACCAAGTGTACCTGGACTGCTGCCGTTAAATACCCAGAGTTACAGTCAGTGAAGAGGGTAGTCGGTAGACAGCAGTAGTAGTCGGATAGTGTGAGATAACCTCTTGTAGAAGTCAGTTACAAGCACGTAGACTCTAAGGAAGTCATACTTCGAGACTGTATATATCTATCTGTATTTGCTACTAACCACGTTCCTGGACTTACTAACAGTATTACTCTTTGTATGATTGTGTAAATACATTTTATTTCTTACATTTAATTATTGCGTTTGTCATTCCTTGGAGACCGAATTCATCTCGGAATCCACAACAGTTATTGTGACCAAGTATTAGGTTGGTGCAAAAATAATGACGTAATAATGTCGTTTTTTGACGTTAAAAATACGTCAAAAAACGACATTATTACGTCATTATTTTTGCACCAACCTAATAAATGTTTAAAGAAATAACAAAACAAGTGCTACAGATATATAATATATTAAGCAGTAAGTACAACAGAAGAGTATTACACGACTAGTGAGTCTGTGTCGGTTGACCCAGCGTTCAATATATTCAATTGTCCTTCTCTCCTACTAATCATAGTAGGTGGAAGATAGACTCTTTAGAGGGAGGACACCACAATACCCCCTTTTCAGCCTGACTCCGTGTGGAGTCTTTTTTTTATAATTGCCACACAATAATTTTTATTCAACCAAATAAACCCTTTTTCACAAAAATCAAACAGAAACAACCACTTTGAAAAAAATATATACAAGAATTACGTTCACAATTTTTTTTTTGTTTGTTTTACCACAAACATTTTACGTGTTAACAACAGCCCCTTTTTATTAAGGTCTCTATTCATTATTCCTAAATAAAGAAAAATTGGATAAGTTTAATGGTAAATTATAATGTTAATAATTCCCAATAATCCAATGCGTATTTTGCTTTTTTGGTAATTCAAAGTTCATAAGTGAGGAGATGGTTTTTTTTAAAACCATTTTTTCATTTTTCTGTAGACATGGAATGAAATGAAAGATGTTCAATATATTTTCCTTTTCGGGTTAATTTCTAAAGGTACCGTAAATTTCCTTTTTCTTTTGGGCCTTCTGAGCTCTGGCACTGATTGCGGTATTGGAACCTCAAACGTGTCAAAGACGACGTCCATAGTGTCATCATCTATGGAATCCCTGTCGACTATGCTTTCATACCGTTTTCTAATTTGGTTCACATGCCGTTTGTGTATAAACAACGGTCCCTGAACTATCTAAATCATATTAACTATTTGTTTGTCTATTGTTCCTATCGCCCAGTGAGCTTTATTATTCCCAAATACATGAAAAAAACCTTTTCACCGATCTTAAAGCGCTTTTTAAGCACTTTATTCCTATTTCCCGCTTTCGTTTCACTCGGAAGGAATTTGTCAAATGCCGATTTTATTTTCCTGGCAAACATGACCTCCGCTGACGTCTTGGCAGATGGAGCACTGCTATTAGGGGTAATACGATAGATCTGCAAAAACTGCTGTAGAGCCGTATCGGTGGGAGTCCCTCTCGCCTTCCCCAGGGCTCTCTTGAAAGTGTCCACAAAACGCTCTACCTGTCCATTACTTCTTAGGTAATATGGCGCCGTGGTAATATGTTCGATCAGGAATGAATGACAAAAATCCTTAAATTCACAGGATATAAACTGTGTGGCATTGTCAGTTACGATACAGTCAACAACTCCGAAATAAGAAAATAGCTCGTGCAAAAACTTTACTGTCACCTCCACGGTCGTCTTCTTACATTTCAATATTTCTGGTCACTTGGAATAACTATCAACTACCACAAGGTAGTAAAAACCATCAAGTGGACCATCAAAATCAATGTATATCCGCAACCACGGACGGTTGGTTTTAGGCCAGGGAATTTTATTGGGGATGCTTTAGCAGCCTAAGCACACCTTTTGCACGATCTTACAGTGTTTGTAATATCTGTGTCCATGTTGGTCCAGTAGACGTAACTCCTCATCAGACTCTTCATTGTTGAAATTCCCGTATGGCCAACATGATGTTCTTTTCTGTAGTGTAGATGGGATTATTACTCTGTCTCTGTATATTTGTATGTCGTTACAGAGTGAGTAAACTTCTGAGATATTCTGGTCTTTACTATTTAGTTTGTCCTTTATTTCCTTTGTGAACTCATCATCGGACGCTTTGTCTATTGTCTCGTCAATTGTTACAGGAAGCTCCCTGGCAGTATTGCACAAGGTACTTTTTATTTCGACCTCTGTTCTTATGGCAGCAATGATTGTATCTTCTAGGGGATCAGCATACTTATGTATCAATCTAGACAACCCGATTGCATGACAGATTTTAGTGGATGGGAGAAACTCCATTTTGTAGTTATAATTGAGGAGAATGGTTCCCCATCTTTACAGTCTATTAGCAGTATGTATCAGCAGACACTTTTTTGATCCAAAGATAGTAAAGAGTGGAATATGGTCTGTCTGCACCACACAGTGCCTTCCATGAATAAATCTATGAAATTTAGTCACAGCAAAAATGCTTCCTTTTATATTTGCGAGCAATCTCTTTCAGCTGGTAATAGCATCCTATATGCATAGGCGATTGGCTTTACCGACCCATCCCTTAACTCATGTAAAATCCACGCCCCGACGCCGTAGAAGCTAGCATCGCTGGCTACGATGATGTCAAGGTTTGGATTGTAAGGAGAAGGAACAGATCTGATGTAAGGACCTCTTTTATTTTCTCAAATGCTTCCTGTCATCTGGTTGTCCATTCCCACTCTTTATCTTTTCTCAATAATTCATTAAGTGGAGCTCTTAAACCGTGCATTCTTGGGACAAAAACGTTGTAATAATTGGCAAGATCTAAAAAACGATGAAGGGCCGACAACGTTTAAAGTAGGAAGCGAATGTAATTTATTCTTCAGGTGCAAACGTGGTTTTCAATAGCACTCCATATAGTGTTTTGAGAGAACGCGTTTTCGCTGTCATCATTTTGGCTTTTGATGGATATATTATACAAGTGTTTTTGCTCATTCTGTATTTGAAGGAGCATTTATTCCAGTTTCTGTTATGTAATCTGAATTTCTGGGTGCAATTCCTTAAATTTCTTCTGGTATTCTGCTTGTTCTCGTTGGAATTTCTCTTGTCTCTTGATATTTCTGTTCCAACAGTAGTTGTTGTTCCTTTGGTGTTTCATCAACTCTAGCATTGCACTTCTAAATTCGTCCATTTTACTGCGTTAGTACGTAAAATTAAGAAATGAGAAGGGGGAATTTTTTTCTCTTTACCCTCTTAATCAACAATAAATCTGCTTGACTTGTATGAATCTTTTATTGAAAAATTTAAAAGCGGGAGAGGGGTCAATTTTTACTTTACCCTATAAGCAAAAACAATAAGTCTGTTTGACTTGTACAGGACTTTTACTGATTTGTTTGAATGGAAAAAATAACAAGGTTCACCAACCTTCTTCCCAACCACTGAATTGAACTTGTAGAAATTCTATTGTTTTGAAGAGTTTTTTTCACTGTCAGTTTTGTAATTAACACTGGATACTCTTTTATCATAGTTGGATTAGAATTCCTTTCTTCACCACTGTTGTAGACACTGGCAAAAAATTTTTTTATGATTTAACATGAAGTCCGTTTCTTCGAATCCTTCGTCGCCAAGATGTTACGACCAAGAAAATGGTTAAAGAAATAACAAAACAAGCGCTACAGAATATATCATATATTAAACGGTAAGTACAACAGAAGAGTATTACACAAGTAGTGAGTGTGTGTTGGCTGACTCAGCATTTAATCTATTCGACTGTTCCCCCAAGGCCTTCTCGCCTACTAATCTTATAGTAGGCGGAAGAGTCCAACATATACTCTTTAGTGGGAGGACACCACAACATTAGTAAATAAAGTTTTAATTTAATAATATCACTTGAATCCTGCAAATACATAATTTTGAAAGATTTAGAATTTTATAAATTATTCTAATTAAAATTAAGAAAATGAAAACAATTATTGTAAAAATGTATTATTCATCGATTTTTTACACAATAGTGTCCATAATATATTTTATTCATAAAAGCAGTGTTGAAACTTGACTAATGCATGGAATAATAATGCAACACAAAATGTACTTAGAACAAAATGTATTGAAACAAGAAAGTGTACACAATATTTACATATAGTCTTTTGTATATTCCTGGGAAGACCGTTCCTGGAATGTGTGTTGACTGAGTCGCAGTCGGGCAGAGTCTCTGGTTGAATCTCTTGATTCCTCCCCTCTCTTCCCGGTACCAACCATATTTATATGGTCGGTACTCCACTATGCAAATTAGGTGGATCCTACCACAACAAGCAGTTAAAATCTTTTCTAATTGAACAATGTCTTAGTTTTATTGCATTTTTGATTTTATGATTCAGAGCAGATTTTCTGTAACTAGTTTGAACAAAAGTTTCATGATTTAAATTCCCCGAGGACTTGTCTTTATAACAAATAAACATTAAGCGATACAAAAAAGAATTTCTCGAAATTTGGAAAAATTAAATGGGTGGTAATAATATTTTTACAAAAAAAATTCCAAAACAGAAACATTTATAAAATAATTTCAATCATTTCTGAATAAATCATAAAAGTTTCATTAAAATCCGACAATTATTTAATTTATACAAGAATTTCCAAATCATTGTCTTCTTTAATGCAAAAAAGCACTCAAATTCTCCGCACAAATTTATAGTCCTGCGTTGACGCCAGAAAACAACATTTTTAATCAAAATTTCCAAGGTTCTAAAAGGATTAAAAAAATAATTGTTGCATAAAAAAATTATTCGATCTTCCTTCTTAATAACACAGATTTTGACGATAAAATTTTGTTTTTATTATATGTTTGGCATTCCTTTCATCATTTATGCTTCTGTTTAACGAATCTTTGGTGCTATCTAAAAGGACAATTTCATTTTTAACTAGATTTTTACTTCTCGTAAAAGGTATATTTTGGGGTCATTCAGTAATGCTGATATAACAGAACACTCGTTATTACTATGAAGGTTCCCTGCATGATCACTGAAGCTAAACAAATTCTTATCTGGCTTAACCAGATGATTAAATAAAGGAGAAACTACAATATATAAAAAAAAACAAGATAAATTAAGACGAACATTGGCAGAATTTTTATCACTGGTCATTCCAAAGAGATCATAAATATTGTGCAGTTAAAAGAAAGCCGTAGTATTTTTAATTAATAAAAATTAACCCCGCAACTAGTTTATACGTATTTTCGTTCAGTAAATTCATGATCAACTTACAACTCTTATCTTTGTCTATTGAGAGATATAGGAATCATTTTTTTACAACGGCCAAAAGTTCAAATTATCCGTTGAAAATTATGATAAAAATATTTCTTTTGTAAATAATAAACAACTAAAAACATTTCCTCAATAAAGCAAACACTTAATGATAAGATATGGAGGCTTTTCCTATTTTACTTTATTCTAGATTCGATATCGAAACACCTGTTGCGTCTCCCAGCAAATTTGGGCAAATATAAAGCTATGCCGTTTTATAATTCGGGCATGCTCTGGCAATATCATAAAGAAAAAAAAAACTCTTTTAGATTTATACAAATTTGATGCTCTACAAAAGGTAAGTACTATTTTTTTAAATTCCTTTTGGAAATTGTGTGGTTCCATATTTTTTTTATGCATTCTTCCTTATAACACGAGCTATATATCGAAAATGATGCAGTAAAAGAATAAGTGGTCTGGTAAACAGTTCTTGTTCCTAAAGAACAGATTTAGAAACTAAATAAAACATTTTTATCAATTGTATTCAGTCAGTCAGTTATGCGCCATGCGTGATACACGCTTAGGCGATCATGTATCTTCCGATACATTGATGTATTAATTTTTTTCCCGCAGTAGGTTGCCATTTCTTTCTGCGGTAGACCAATTGCCATCCAAGGCAACCCGGTCTGTCTTGTTCTTTACCCATAGCTGGGGGAGAAGAAGAGGATTCATGCATTTCCCAAAGGTATGAATGTAACGGATTCGACTGGAATTCGAACACAGCTCTCCGATTCCTCAAACCGAACCGCTAGCCATTACTCCGTTACTCCACCGTTCTTCCACTGTATTACATTTGCTTAAAATGTGCACTGATATATATAT